>JAWNLS010000691.1:4625000-5035000 GCA_035042185.1 Drosophila kambysellisi | reverse complement strand
TAAAATAATCGTTCCATTATTATCAGCATCAACACCTGTAACGTGATTCATTCATTTATTGGTCACTCCTAGCTGCAATATTGGAATATTGTTAATTTGAATGAGTGAGAGAGAGAAGCCTATTAATTTTCTAGCCTGTATTCTTCTTCAATTACCTTTCCCTCTTTATATCTCTGTTAAGGGAAGGGACGAAATATATATTTATATATTATATAACTTTATTTGCAGCTGGTGGTTTTCGACCAAACTGTCTCTTTTCTGTTTTCTTCATTTGATTTAATGACTTCAGCTTGCAATTAACTTGCTTAGTTGAAAGCAAAGCTATTCCAATTTCATATTTCTTTAATACTTGCAACAACTGGAAACTGGAAACTGTTTAACAGGATTTAATGTAGTTGGAAAGCACGCTCAATTACTTGTTCTATTACAAACTTAATACAATTGACGTGATCAATTGTAATTGTGAATCTGACAAGGGAACCCTAATTAACCAATATTCCCACTCACACTCACACTCAGACCCAGACCTAGACACCCACACTCACACTCAGATGTCAATTAATAAGTGAATAAAGCTCCTAACAAATATTTCATTGTTTTTCCATCCATATTTTATTCACAGAGACTTTCTGCCTCGTGGATCGGGCATTGTGACGCGCAGACCTCTAATTTTGCAGCTGATCAATGGAATAACTGGTAAGTAGTGATGTGTGACCAAGATTATTATGCATGAGTATATCTAAGCATATATGAATATATTCGTTTGCTCTTAGAATATGGCGAGTTTCTGCACTGTAAGGGTAAAAAGTTCTCAAGCTTCGATGAGATACGCAAGGAGATCGAGGATGAGACGGATCGTGTGACGGGTAGCAATAAGGGTATCTCAAACATTCCGATTAATTTGCGAGTCTATTCGCCGTATGTACTCAATTTGACGCTTATCGATTTGCCCGGTTTGACGAAAGTGGCGATCGGTGATCAGCCTGTTGATATTGAGCAGCAGATTAAGCAAATGATATTCCAATTTATACGCAAGGAGACCTGTCTGATTCTGGCCGTAACGCCGGCCAACACAGATCTGGCCAATTCGGATGCCCTCAAGCTGGCCAAGGAGGTTGATCCGCAGGGTGTGCGTACCATTGGTGTCATCACCAAGCTGGATCTCATGGACGAGGGCACCGATGCACGCGATATTCTCGAGAATAAGCTGTTGCCGCTGCGTCGCGGCTATATCGGTGTTGTCAATCGCTCCCAAAAGGATATCGAGGGTCGCAAGGACATACACCAGGCGTTATCCGCTGAGCGTAAATTCTTCCTCAGCCATCCATCGTACCGTCATATGGCCGATCGCCTTGGCACACCCTATCTGCAGCGTGTGCTCAACCAGCAGCTGACCAATCACATTCGGGACACATTGCCCGGTCTGCGCGACAAGCTCCAAAAGCAAATGCTCACCCTCGAGAAGGAGGTCGAGGAGTTTAAGCATTTCCAGCCAGGCGATGCCAGCATCAAGACAAAGGCCATGCTCCAGTAAGCCAATGCGAATATATATATATATATATACAATATAATTATTTGTGTAATTCTTTGATTCGTGCAGAATGATACAGAAACTGCAGTCGGACTTTGAACGGACCATCGAGGGCAGCGGCTCGGCTTTGGTCAATACAAATGAACTGTCGGGTGGCGCCAAGATCAATCGAATATTCCACGAGCGGTAAGTGCGCCAAGAGTTATATATATATATATATATTTATATTGGAATAACAATCATATTAACTGTCTGCCTATTTTGTGCAGTCTACGCTTTGAGATTGTGAAAATGGCGTGCGATGAGAAGGAGCTGCGTCGCGAGATCTCGTTTGCCATTCGCAACATTCACGGTATTCGCGTGGGTCTCTTTACGCCCGACATGGCCTTCGAGGCGATTGTGAAGCGCCAGATTGCGCTGCTCAAGGAGCCGGTCATCAAGTGTGTGGATCTAGTCGTCCAGGAATTGTCCGTTGTGGTGCGCATGTGCACTGATAAGGTTGGCGGCCATCTCGTTATTAAATTGTAATTGCTTATCAATCAATCAAATTGATTAACTCTTTGTTTCTTCAACCCAGATGAGTCGCTATCCGCGCTTGCGCGAGGAAACCGAACGCATCATTACCACACATGTGCGCCAGCGCGAACAGCGGTGCAAGGAGCAAATTCTGTTGCTCATTGACTTTGAGCTGGCCTACATGAATACCAATCACGAGGATTTCATTGGCTTCGCCAAGTATGTGTGCACCCAAAAAACATAAAACTGAACACCAAACGCACACAAATCCCCCCAATTCAATTCTCTCATTTTTATATTATTTGTATTTTCTGCAATAGCGCTCAGAATAAATCTGAGAATGCAAACAAGACCGGCACCCGACAACTGGGCAATCAAGTTATCCGCAAGGGTCACATGGTCATTCAGAATCTTGGCATCATGAAAGGTATGTTCCCCATATCCAGCCGTGACGATCGCATCCGTCTCCGCCTGTGACACACACACACAACCACACACACACACAAAAAGAAAAAACACACACACCAAATCTAACACCCAATAAAACAACCAGAAATACAGCAGCCACAACAACAACAACAGACCCCTTTTCAACAATTAACATTCTACTGCACTGTCTTCTAACCATCCAACTAACCCGAGTACTATATCAATTATATATCTTTATATATAGTACAGTAAGTGAAATATTCTATGCTAGACCTCATTTTTTTCCCAAAATCTTTCATTTTACAATTTTAAAGTAATCGAACAGCTAAAAGTTCTGCTTAAAACTTAGATGAAATCCAAGTAATTATGTTGAATATTTGACCCAAGTATTAGGTTTAAATGCCAAGCAGATCTGAATATTAATTATTGAATAACACATATCGATATTTATCGATAAGCCAGTAACTACAATAAATTAGCACTCAAAAGTACTTCCATATATAGAGTATAGTCCAGTATAGTTGGCTGTCTGTCTGTCTATATACATAGAGCATTCTTCTCAAAATCTCTCGTCTCTTTCTCTCTCTTTCTGTCTCTCACACACTCGAGCATGTGGCATGGGAATGTGGCATGGAATGTGCTTTCTTGAGTACTACTTACATACCTAATTCTCGTAATGAACAAATCTCAAGTCTATAGCTGTACTAGCTATATCTATTCAGCACACTTAAGTATTTCAATTTCAAGCACTCTTCTTTTAAGTATTACTTTTTGAGTTTTGTTATTCTAGCTTTTTTTTTTTTTTTATTTTATGTGTTTTTCTGTGTTGTTCATTTTTTCTTCTGGCTTTTTGAATTATTATTGGTGTTTTTCTTTTCGGTCCTATGTACTTTTTATTTGTTGACTCTTTTGTCTGTGGAAAATTGAAAGCTTTGCTGATGTTTTTGCCACGCATACTTGGTTCGTATTCAATGATCTTTATCTTTATCTTTGCTTAACAAAAACAACAACAACAAACAAACAAAACAATACAAAAACAAACAAACAACAATTACATTAATGTGCTGTTCTGTCTTATATATATGCTTGATCTTTGAACTCTTGAAAAAAACCTGCACTTGATTCGGAAACGAAACGGCAAATTCGAAATGGATATTGAGACTGTTTCGATTCCGACTCATGTCTCAAATACTCCCTAATGAAACCCACAGACTCCCATCCCACATCCCATCATCAGCATCATAAATCGCATTTGGCATTCAGAATTCATATATAATGTATGATTGTAGTCTTGTCGTATCGGAGATCCTATATTGATTGTACTCTGTTCAAAACCACGCAACACAATTTTTATTTGTTTCGCAGGCGGCTCGCGTCCTTATTGGTTTGTGCTTACATCGGAGAGCATCTCCTGGTACAAGGACGAGGATGAGAAGGAGAAGAAATTCATGTTGCCGTTGGATGGTTTGAAATTGCGCGATATTGAACAGGGCTTTATGTCAATGTCTAGACGTGTTACATTTGCTTTATTCAGTCCCGACGGACGTAATGTTTATAAGGTTAGTAATTTTTGTTAGCATACAAAAAAATGAATTCTAAAAAAAAAAAACAATTAAGCAAAGTACAAAAGCCACAAAAAAGAAAACAAAAGTCTAAAATAGATCAAAAAATTTCAACAAAGAAACGAAGAAAAAAATATTAGACAAAAAATAAAGATAAAAAAACATTTGCCGTCAGTATTTTCTACGACAATTAATATACAATTATTAATTGTTGTAGTTAACAATATTCAATTATTTAAATTTTAAAATCATATTTTGTTTCTTTTGTTCGAAGAATTTTTGCGTTCAAGTTGTCCCCCAATTTGATTCTTGAGTTGAAAAACTAGCTCAACAATTTAGTTGAAATACGAACAATTAATTAATTTTTTTGTATAAGATAAAAATTACTATGTTTTTTATCAACATTTGGAGTCAAATCAAAGGCCAAAAGGAGATTGCGAATTTGTCGATAACGATTAATCGATGCAAACTCCTTTTCAGCGTTTGATTTGTGAGCATGACATGAAAACCAAAACTAAACAAAACTCTAGCTAACGGCATTTCCTTCAGTAAACCGATATATATGTACACATATGTATATACCGATAAACCAATATATATATATATACCGTCGATACAAAACACTAACTAACCTCCTGGTCCAAGATATACGCCAGCTGCGAACCACATGACTCAACTAAACCACCAATATAGAAATAAAAAACCCACCAAAATAAACCGAACCAACCAAAGCCACAACCCGTCCACGTACTCGTTATCGTTATCGTAATCGTAATCGTAATACGTTGACCCATATATCAAATGCTTGACGAAAATACCTATCCATTTGTTCTCTTTGCGCTTGGACGCTTCTCTTTCTCCTGCACACATACACACAAACACACTCTATACACACTCAATACACTCACACACACACACATTTAGGATTACAAACAACTGGAGCTGTCGTGCGAGACAGTCGAGGATGTTGAGTCCTGGAAGGCATCATTCCTGCGCGCTGGCGTCTATCCCGAGAAGCAAGAGACCCAGGAGAATGGCGATGAGGTGCGTACTCCCAGTTCTTTATTTATGCAAAAACATTATCGTTCCAAATATTTGTTGAGCTATTATTGAGCTTATTAGCTTAGACCTAAGTCTTGATGTACTGTATGAACTATGTATGTATTTACCCAAATCGTATTTATGTATCATGTTAGCCCATGATTAGATAACAGCCCAATGACAATGCCCAATTAACCCAATCTCTCTTGCCTCTATCTCTCTCGCTCTCGCTCAGAATTTACATGTGTCATTTACATACATACATACATACATACATACGCTTCTATGCTTGCATACGTACAAAATGCATTCGAATGTATGGCATACCATATTGCATATTCAAATGTATATATCATAAACATATGTGTCTGTCTGTGTCTATTTCGAATGTTATGTTACTGCTAACGAGCCAACATTCAATTAATTTCATTGTATAGCTTTGCCTCCACATTCCAATATGCAATCATTCCATTCCATTGCCAATGCCATTTCCATTTCCAGTTTACCTGATACAGCTGTTATACATGCTCGCTCAGCTGATTTACTTACAGCTCTGTTAGCTGTTATATCTTTACAGATATTTATCTGCAACCCTGTATTTGTATCCTCAGTGCTGTTAAACTGTTCAACAGTGTTCAGTGTTGCTCATACTACATTTTGAACTCAGAGGCATAACAGATAAGCATGATCAAGAAGTCATTTGTCTCTCCATATCTCTCTATATATATCCGTTGCATATATTTTAATCCAGCAGCAGCGGCCGCGTCCATTATCTATCTATGATTATGTTGATGTGTGTGCGTGTGTGTGTGTGTGTTTATATATATATATATACTATACACACATACAAATTCATATTTCATATGCTGAATGAATTATATTTGCAAGAATACAGTTACCTTTAAACTTGTTATTTAAATAGATGTAAAAAAATGATTTTGAAACTGCAATAACTTATTCAATGTTTCTTTACTTTTTTTTAATGTTGCGCCACCACCTATATATATATATGTATATATATATACTTATATATATATATATATATATATACATATATATGTCTATATAACTACATATATATAAATGCGAATAATATTATACGTATATTATATTATATAATACGTGTATATGCAGGAAGGACAAGAGGTTTGTTTCTTTTCATAATTTTTAACATATACTTTGCATATCTCCTGCGCGCCCTCTCTCTATCCTATCTCGATATCTTTAAACTGTTATAATTTAGGTTTCTTTTGAAACCCTACGTTTTTCTTATAATGGGATTGAATTGGGTCTTAGTTTTATTGAGCAACTAATCACAATTGTGGTTTTCGTTTTTTTTTTTTTTATAATTTTCCTGATTTTGTATTAACATCAATTAACCAAATTTTGGGATAAATTTTATTTTAAAATTGGAACTTAACACGTTTTGTATACATTAAAATATGTATTTTCCCTTCCCCTTTCTCAGCTTTGTGTTTTTGTTTTGCGTTTAATTTATATACTTACATATATTTTGTATACATTAACAACTGGTGTGTGCAACAAGTATAAATATACAAATATATCATATCTTTAATATCTACAAAGAATATATCGAAATATATATAATTTTAATTTGACAATATTTTTTATCAATTATTTTCTTCTATTTTCCCGTCCACGTACCAAACGAAATGACAAAAAAAAAAAAAAACGAAAAACCGAAATTACAATGACAATAATATTTGTAATACAAATACACGAAAAAAAAAAATATATATATATACTATATATCCAACCAATTACAGCAAAAAGTATGTTTATTTTTCCGTTCAATTGTTCTCAACTTTACTTATTACTCGTATTCGTATTCGTATTTATATTCGTAAACCCAATTAATATTTGTCTTTGTTTTTCGTTGGAATCCAATAATTACTTACACACTTCCTACTCGTTACTCACAATTAAAAGCTTTACTTACATCTAAAACAAAAAAATACCAAAAACAGTACAAGTATTTAGCAACCATTAAGTTTTCTAGCCTTTTTCTCTTTCCAAACGCTTTTAATCGAACAGTTAAGCAGTTAATAGAAACTGGGTTGTCACTTATCCCATAAAAGGTCTCTTTCTGATCTCAAATAATTAACATTTTCGAATTGTCGTCAATACTAACTTAAAGCTAACAGTTCTAGTGTCATATTGAGCTGAATTTTGATCTGTTTATGAATCTCTTATGGGTCACATTTATGATAATACATCTTTCTAACTTTTCGATAATATTATTCTAAATTTTGAAACATGAAAACTTAACACATACATGTGTAAAACACGTGAAATATAAATTTTCTTACCAAAAACCATATTTGTAGCCTTTATCTATTATGTTAGTGTTTATTTATTACGTATTTTGGTAATTTATTTGTACTAATAAGCACAACAACAAAATTATATACCAATATCACCTGTAAGTAACCAACACCAAAAAAAAAAAAAGAAAATACCAAAAAAAGGCTTTCGTTCGTTTGCTCTATTTATTATTTTATGATTTAAATGTTCTTGTTACTTTTGTATGGAAACTTTTGGAAAATTACTTTATCTAATCTATTTTATTTTATTGTCTGCAAATTAAGAAATAAGCTTTACAAAATTTTGCTCCATAAAAACAAAAACAAAAACAAAAATTATAATAAATGGAGAGCTGTATTGAAATTGTTGACTAATAATATGCTTTACTTTTGTCGTCTGCACCAAAACTTTGACATTTTTATTCGATTGTGCCAAATGTTTGAACAAACACGTTTTCATTTAATTGATTGTATCTATTTTTTTTTCCCTCCCCCGCCTCCCATCACTTTTACCCCTCTATACGAACCAAACTACAAAAACTTCCAACTAAATCAACTGAAAAAATTCAAATTAAATATGTTAAAAACCCATAATAAAATCGAATATCGTTTATCGATAATCGTTGATATCAAACAAACAAAATATACGTAACTACACAACCCAAATATAAATATATAACAATGACGACGACAACAACAAAAGTCGGCCAACGAAGAAAGCTCCACAGATCCACAATTGGAGCGCCAGGTGGAGACCATTCGCAATCTGGTTGACTCCTACATGAAGATCGTCACGAAGACCACCCGAGATATGGTGCCAAAGGCCATTATGATGCTGATCATCAACAATGCCAAGGACTTTATCAATGGAGAGCTGTTGGCACACCTCTATGCCTCTGGTGATCAGGTATATATATATATATTCTTGTAATTATCTGATCCTGATATTAATCGATAAACCGCATTCATTTCTCAACAGGCACAAATGATGGAGGAGTCCGCCGAGTCGGCAACTAGGCGTGAGGAAATGTTGCGCATGTATCGCGCCTGCAAGGATTCCTTGCAAATTATTGGTATGAAATATAAACTTGTCTCTACAATCCCATCTTATCGAATCTCTCTCTTTGTCTGTCTGTCTTCTGTATCTTTGTGCACAGGTGACGTATCGATGGCAACTGTATCATCGCCATTGCCACCGCCCGTGAAGAACGATTGGCTACCAAGTGGCCTGGAGAATCCAGGTCTATCGCCACCCAGCCCCGGTGGCCCACGTAAGCCAGCACCCACCGCACAGGTAACTCTCAATGATGATTAAGTGCATCCATCTAGTTATTTGGCCACATTATCTAACATTATTTACTAACTGGGGCTTTTTACAGGGCTCGTTGGGTGGACGCAATCCACCATTGCCACCGGCAACTGGACGCCCAGCGCCAGCAATACCCAGCCGCCCAGGAGGTGGTGCACCACCGCTACCAGGCGGTCGGCCAGGCGGCGCCCTTCCACCACCATTGCTACCATCGTAAGTGACAACAAATAAATGTTATATATAGTAAATATAGTACAACATATTTTATTTGTCTGCTTTGAATCAGCTTTTGTTCCCTTAGTTCGCCATATACACATTTTTTATTTATTTCTTTTATTCGAATACTTATGTACATTTATTAATTAATTAAGTATCTTTGAACAACAAAACTACTCTCTCCGGTATTTTGTCGTATTATTCTGCTATTTGATTTCGATCCTCTTTTTTTTGTTTAAGTTTGTTTTGTTGTATTTTCTTGTCGACGATTGGGACCTCTTTTTATATGCAGCCAAAAATACCCAAAAAAAAAAAAACACACACAACAACACACGAAATCACATATATACAAAAATCAATATATTTATGTATATAAATATATATAGTACACATGTGTAATTATAACAATATACTAACATATGTGTATACTAATGTGTACATATGTAATTGTTTTGGGACGGGTTTCTTTTGTGTTTTTTAATTTATTTTATTTCTTTGGAAAGCCCTGGAGAAAGATGTCATATAAAAAATGTATGACCAAATGAATGATGTATATATATATTATTTGTAAAAATAAATATATATACATTTGTAAAAAGCTTAAAATTTATTTTTACTGATGATCTGATCAAGCTGAAATTAATACAATGCTTAGCTGTGATCTAATATAAAAATAACTTTTATTCCCATATAGTATATATTTCTCCAAGGGTCTTTCTTTTTTTTCTGTTCTTCTGTTTGTTTTTTTCATTTGAAGGAAGCTTGTCCTCTTAATCGCGAGTTGTGTTAGATAATATTAGCTCATTTCTCAGTGATGATCAAATCAAATGAAATAACGTCATAGCGTAACTAATATATTAATTAGCATAACCTGATCAGCCTTAGTTCTATGTTGGCTTTTGAGGGCAAGCTACCAGAATTGGTGCTTAAAATGTGTAGTTTTTTCTTTCTATTTCTTTTCTACATATTTTTTGTTGGTTTATTTGTGATTCCCTTAATTGTATCAAGTATTTGTAAAAAGCAAAAAGAAAAACAAAAAAAATCTTTACAGAATATAACAAAACAAAACCGTTTGTTTCTTCTCTTTTTTCTCTCTTTCCCTCACTAATTGTGAAAAACAAAACAAACAACAACAAACCCAAATTAATCATAACGCACACACACACACACACACATAAATGCTGTACATATTTTTAAATCGCTCACACAACCGCATCTACATCGCTGCAGACGTCGCTAAATTGTCAGCCACAGCCCCAGGCCACAGAAGGCATTTACTCTCTTTAACTAAATAACCAAAATCGCTTTCGCTTTAACCAACTTAACTCTACTCAAACAAACTCAACTCAAGCAAACTCAACTCAACCAAACCAACCATGAATCTCAGCCAATCGAACCGGTTCAAATGATAATAACTCCTGTGCAGGCTCACGCTCTCATTCTCGCTCTCTTAGTAACTGTCAGAGTCTCCCACTCGAAAGCTCGCTCAGTAAAATGCAACAACTACAACGACGTCGTCTAGAACTATGCAAAATATGCATGATTAACAAAATATACACAAAAACAAAAAAAAATAAAAAAAAAAAGATGAAAACTACATTATATACACTCGTATATTTATACAAAATATCTGATGCGTTCGATTATAATTATTATAATTATTGATATTGATATTATTATTAGTAATAAATATACATATATATATACAAATACATATACATATACTTATACATATTTATATATATGTATACTGTTGACAAGTGGAAAACTCAAGAATGAGAAAACACACACAACCTACGATGAAAGCACAGAAAAAATTATATAAAGATACATATATATGTATATACATATAAATTAATTTATAATATATATACATATACATATGTTTGACACGATATGAGATCATTATATCAGAACTGTAACCGCTCGACACTTGAGATATTTCTTCATAGTTTGTTAGTTTTTTTTATAGCTTAACAAAAAAAGAAAATTCAAGAGAAAACCCTAAGAGACTATATTTGAGAACGACGCGCCGATGCTGAGCTTGAGTTTTGAGTTACTTCCTGTTGACGAAGGAGCAATTTATTTGACAGTGTTATGTAAATGTTACATACATATATAATATACACACATACATACACACACATCCATGTATACACACATACCTACATATAACAAGAATATATTTGCGGCGATATGGAAACCAAATGAAATGAAGAGACATTTATGCTTAAGTTAACTAAAGTACCTTTTTTGTGTTGTTGTTGTTGTCGTTAAATAAAACTAAAGCATTAAACCAACAAAAAAAAAAAAAAAAAAATTAGAAAAGAAAAGATATATATATATACATATATATATATATATATATTTATGAACTACGCATTAACGGGAACTAAAGCAGCTAAATTCCATTACATGAAACATTATATTAATTATAAATATTAAATGGGCAAAAAGTTACAAATTAATTGTTCAGTGTGTGTACGTAATACAAAAAAATAAAAAATCCAAGTAAATAAATATATAGTTTAATGGAAATGAAAATTAAACGAAAATTGTATTTATACACATACACTACCAACATATACACATTCCAACATACATATGTATTTAACTCTATATATATATATATGTCAAAACAGACTGACACACTCACACAAGCGTTTACTTATTTTTGGCTGGCACTGTGACCAGTTTGGAGCAGAAGCTTCTTACACAAAAAAAAATTCGTCTTCCTTCACTTTGCCAACTGGGTGGGGTGGGGTGGAAGGGTGGTCAGATGTTGGTTTGCAATTGTATTCCTTCTTCGGTCGTGTCTTCGTTAATTTGCCGTTAGGTCCTTGATCACACAGTTGGCCAAACAGTGTTTGAAAGTGTTGCAAGTTGGGGACTTTGTTTTTGTTTTGCAGAGAGTATTTGTCTACATTTGATTATTCTGTTCTGGTCATATTTTTGTTATTCTCTCTTTGATTTGCCTCCTGAGCGCTGCTTTTGTGCGCTTTTGACTTTGTTCTAACCATTTTAATTTGTTTGTCGTTATTTATTTGTTTATTGTTGATTGTGCTTAAGCTTTTGTTATATTATTGACTGTATCTTATAATTTTGTGACTAAATTTATACCAACCACACACACAAACACACATACACTCACACATACACTCACACATACTCTCACACATACACTCACACATACACACGCTTACACCGAAACACACCACAGAGGCAGGAAGATCGAAATGCGTAACAAAACAGTAAAAAGGGGTCTCAGGCGTTCCGAAATCTGCTTGATCACATAGCCACAAGTGGTCATATTTATGTGTACATGAACATTATTTAGTTTGTTCGACGATCTTTTTTTTTTTGTTTTTGTCAAGAAACAACAACAACAGTACAAAATACTTTTACAACTTTCAAGTCGCGTCACTGGAGCTGTCGGCGGTGCAATTACACAGCAGGCGGGCGCCAATCGCTACATCCCGGAGAGCATGCGCGGACAAGTGAATCAGGCTGTGGGCCAGGCGGCCGTCAATGAACTTTCCAATGTCTTTGCCACACGATTCAAGTAAAGAGCTGGCCAACAGCAACGAGAGAGCAAAGCGAGCTTTCTTTCAAGAGCAAACCAGAAACACGCACGCACTCACGCACGCACGCACGCGCACACGCACACAAATGCATTTGAACAAGAGAGCAGGTGCACTGTGTGTGTCTGCTGCGCCTGCGCCTCCGCCTCCGCCTCCGCCTTCGCCTTCGAATTCTCTTTCTTCTCATGCAAATTCACTGTTTCATCAAATTGTTATGTTATTTAATTACTTTCATGTTGTTGTGCTCTTCTTTTTTTTTAAATAGTTTATGTACTACATCCATACTTTTTTCTGTGTCCTGTGTGTGTATGTATGTCGAAAAAACTAAGTTTGCTTCATCTAGCCAAAAAAAAAAATATATATATATATAAGCAAAGTCATTTTCTTTTGTTATTGTTCTTTTTGTCTTTCATCATTGTTTTGTTCCATTGTGTGTGTTTCCGTTATAAATTGGTTTAATTGGCAGAAAAAGAAATGTTGCTCAATTTGTTACAGTGCCTCGGCCTTGATTTATAGATTCATGCTTTTGAATTCGTAACATTCCGATTAAAGCGATCGATATCGCTTAAGTAAGAGTTAAATTAAAAGTAGTCTTTATTATACCACTCATTGATGTTTATTTCGATATCTTTGATTTGTATATGTAGGACTATTATTAATTGTACTTTTACTTTAAAGTAATCGATAAATGTATACATATCGATAACACGCAATCTTACACGCATACAAACATCACACACACTCTTAAAATATTCGTCAAGCGTTGCTATTAGAAAATTTATATGAAAAGCGAATCTCTTAAAAATCGAAATCTCACATAAAATTGTTAATTACATTATTCGATGAAGCAAACCGCGAGAATAATTATAAAAAAAAAAAACATTAACCTTTACATACATATATAGTCTATATCTATAATTTAGATAAAGATTTGCATAAATGCGAATCGTGCTTAAATGCAATATTGTAATTGTTACTAATGTGTTTTTGTGTAGTTTTTAATGCCACCTTAAACTGTATGTATATATATATATATATATATATATATATATTTATTTATTTATGTATATATGTATATATATATGCATATTTATATATGTATTTGGTTATGCTGCAAAAATTATAAGGCAAATTGCAGACATTAATCCAAAGTAAATGTGAAAGAACTTTGAAATTGAAAGCGCTAAATAGTATTTAAATACAATACACAAGTGCATACATCAGCGCATAAATATGTATGTATGCATATGTATAGAAAGAGTGTCTTAGAGTAATAATACAGCTAATATTTATACATATATGTACACATATGTATGCGAATGCGCATTCATATGTATGTAAATGTATACTAGATAAGCACAAACAAAACCTACCTATAACTAAATAAATCGAAATGTGTAGACAAGGTTCACTAAATACATAGACGTAAAAACCAAAAGATATTTATTTTAATTTAAGACCTAACAGGTCTTAAGTACATGTTACCAAATAACATTTATTAGATGGTTATCAATGATTGTAGTCAGGCAGCTTTTTGTGTAAATTTTTTTGTTTTTAATTCGATTGAAATATTTGCTGTTAATTTCTTGATTGAGAAATATATAACCACAAGAAATGAATGTATATGTATTTTAAAAAAGAGATTTTTAAGAAGTCGTCGTGCATAGCTATTTGTACTTTCGCTTTTCAAGTGAATCGCTATTAACGGTATTTGTAATTTTGTACAATGCTATGCACATCTGTACGCAAGAGAAGAAAAGCAAGCTAAAGTAAGCGTGGTCTATCGATAAATTGCTTTCGTATATATTATGCACACATATGCGCATGTATGTATATTTGTGCCTATATGTGTATATATTATATTAATAGCCTATTATATATGAGTTAGTTACCCGTGGAGAAGTGCATGGCTGTTACGATTGGCTATTTAATCGACTTATCGAATCGTGAAGGTGCGTATAAATGCGTGGCTAACGATGTGCAACTGATTCTTTAATCGATTTCAAGCTTATCGATAACTTAATCGAGTCGACACGTGCGCTCCCTTACACCGGAGTAGAGCAAAACATATAACCGATAATTAAATCGATAAACGATTCTAACTAATAAAAAGTAACCACTTTTTCCATCATCTTCTCAAGCTATGATAACGGTATTATCTATAGATATATATGTTAATTCTATACATGCAAATGTCACAAGTATTTAGCTCTCTATGTGTTTATTTAAGTCTAGTACACACACACAGCCAAACACACACACACACACACACAGACGGTCACTTCGTATACATGCATACATACTGACATTCACATATATAAATACATAAATCTATTATGTACCACCATATACATATATGTATCTATAATTTTGAAAAGGGGAAATCCCTATTGAGCATCCCAACTAATAAGTGTAGTTCACTATCAATTGCTGTTTATTGAATTGAAAGTTATGAAAAGTTATGATAAATAAAATGCCCAGAGTATTAAGTTAAGATGCAAAGCGCATGTCACCGAATTAATACATAATACTTATATATGAATGAAAGCAGAAAGTAAGAATGCAAAATGTGAGACGAGGGGTAACTACAATGTGTTAAATAAAAACAATATATATATGTATATATATATATATATATATTATATATTACATATATATATAAATATTATATTACATATAAATATTAAAAAAAAGAGCAAACACAGCTGCTTTACTGTTATTTTACTATAGAATCGCATACATGCGCTGTTAGTTAACAGCTCTGCTGTCACGCATGAAGACATCTGTTAAGCTTTTACCCAGCATTGTGGTCTTCCAACCAACCAATAAACACAAGAGAATGATTCAGTTGGAATGGGCAACACACATATTTGCAAGTTTATTCAGCTAACAGAGGCGTTAATGGCTGCTGTTAATAATTAGCCTCTGCATTTCTCTGTTATAAGCGTAAAGTCCAATTGGATTTATCGCTGTCACTCATGCATCGAAAAAAGCAATTTAAAAAAACCTAATTTAACTGCGTGCTTCGCTCTATTTCTCTTTCCTTTTGGCTCGTCCTGTTAACATATTCTCTGTTATTTCAATTCGTTTGGTGTTGGTTTCGCTTTCGCCATTCTCTTAAACCAGTAAGTGATCTCTATGTGAGCAATGAACTAACATAAGTTTGCTGTCCTGCCGGTGAGTTGACTCTTCACTATCTAATTCATTATTACATATAATATATCTTCTTTAATCATGCATAACTGTTTACATCTCACATGCAAATTTGCTTTAAGTACATAGCATTCAACGTAACATTTAACGTTGTACATTTTTTATTGACTGTTTTCTAAATTTACTCTTCACAGCCGGCCCGGAATGAATGCGCCCCCAAGGCTTCCCGATCGCCCATCCTACTACGGCAATACGACCAATGGACGACCCTACTGAGAGCGGGGGTGCTTGGAAGTCGAACAATTTAATCTGCGAGTTGGATCAGTACTGAGCGTTCGATTGGAAGCGTTATATATATAAATATATATACAAACTAGATAGCTATAGAGCATATTCCGAATTCGGTGTAGTACTGTTTATTTTTTATTGAACTCAATTTGTATTATTATGTATGTATGTATTAATATATAGTTCTTATAATCGGCAAGTTGTAAATGATTTATGAGTGTATGTGTGTGTGTGTGTTTGGTGTTTTCATATTTTATACATATATATTTTTTTTTTGTTTCCTTAACTCAATTAAAGTGTGTAGCCCAACACTTTCGACTGGTCCCTTGTAATGCATATAGACATATCGTAGGCGTAGAGGAGTTGCAAATAATGTAAAGATACATATTTACATATGTATATACGAATAGCTTATATATATTTACACTCACACACACAATGCCCGCACACTAGCCAACATACAAACATACATATTATATTTTTGTAATTAAAGCTTAAGTGAGAAAGCAGCCTCAACTGTCACACAGTCATACAGTTAAACCGTTATACAGTCATACACAATTTAGGACCTTATATAGTATATTTATATATATATCTGTTTAAATATATTTATATATATATATATATTTATATTGTTACTCGAGAGCGGGAGAGAACACATTAAATAATTCTCTGTTCATTGTAAATATTTCAACAATTGTTATAAATAATATTGATAATACATGAAACGCTTTAAATACACATTTTTCCAAAATATATATACACACATAATATATAAATTGTAGGAATTGCAAATAACATCCTATATAAATTAATAAAACAACAAAAATTGTGTGTTTTCGTACCCTTTATATATATACAACTTTATATTTATATATAAGTAAGTATATATATATATATGTATATACTTACACATAAAGTATCTGGAAATAATAATATTTATAATCTATAAAAGTTAATATTTTTATATTATTTATATAAATATGCAAATGCAACCAATTATACATTTAATTTTACATGTAAATTTAAGCAAAGAAATGAAAATGCATTAAACAATGTTATTCAAAGAAAATGCAAATATTAAACTTAAAAAATATAACAGATTATGTAACAACTGCATTTTTTAATTATTCCGGATCTGAGTAATCTAGAGTTATGACTCCATAGTCACGAACTTTTCTTGAAGATGACGTAATTTTAACTTTTGATGCACAATTATATAATATATTCACTTTTTTTAGCATGACGTATTTTCAACTTTCGCTTAATGTGGTTATATAATGTAGTTAGATTCCAGGTCGAAAATCGGTAAGGTTTTGGTCGGGTTTGATTTCTTTACAGCAACTAGGACCATAGCCCTCGGATGTATCCTAAAAGTATGTTTTAATATTTGAATTTTCTGAAATTATCTTCCACTGTAGATGTCTTCCACTATTCCTTATTTACCTAATAGTATGCTTTAAGATTTTTGATTTGATTTTTGTAAATATGGTGCAGAATCATTGGCCACCCCATGCACCATTTCCAAACTTAACTTAATGAAAAAACAAAGCAATCGCAAGTTTTTTAACTCCATTTATTATAATATGTTTTTGTTCCATCAGTTTTTTTTTATCGCTATTAAAATATAAAATTGAAAATAAAAGTGTTTTCTGAAATTGTAGTGATTAAAACGCTTCCGCCGCCCGGGATTCTTCTGATTTTCAATTTGGATTTTGGGCGTTGTTAAGTTTATGTTCCGATAATGCCAGTATTGAGTTTCTTTGCTTTAAACTTTGCAATGCAAAGATGTATTTTTTATTTGATCGACTATTATAATTTCTTTGTTTATTAAGTTATGCAATTACGCTGTAATTTGCGTCGTGGACACACGTTAACATTGTTTTAATCGGCTTATTGTTGTTCTCTATCGAACTTTCGTTCGTGTGCTGGTTGAATTGTATTCAAATGCAGGGTGCCACAACAAACATCCTGATACAGTTTCGTTATTAAGTGTATGTTAATTGATTTCAAAACGTGTTCTAATATAATTAATATATGGTATATATATGAATATATAATATATGTATTTGCTAACATCTTGCATTTATCGTTTGTCGTCACTATTTCGATATTTGTAAATTTGCCTTTTTAAGCGGTCGCCTGCAGAAACTTGTGATTTGATTTTTGTTTTGGGTGTTCCCCGTTTTCGATTTTTATGTTTTGTATTTTCATTTGCTACTAGGTAAATAATTTTTAATTGTTATTTAAGTTTAAGAAATTGACAACAATTCTTAAGTACATATTTATGTATAAATGTTCCTCAAGTGGAATTTAATTAAATTGATTCTGTATAAATTTTTTTAGCTTTCGTTTAATCTTTTTTAATGTATATAAATTTTCAAAAATTCTTTAAATGTTAATATAATAATTTATTTAATTATTTCTTGACAATTTATTTAGCATAAAAACGTTATTTCTCTGGCTAGATGGTCAGAATTATGAAATCTTTAAAAGATATTTTTTTTTTAAGTTTTCTTAATTCTTGAATACATATATGTATGCATGTGTTGTATACTTTTTTAGCTGTTGTTAATAATTTTAGAAATATATTAATACATATTTAAGATCGAAACTGGACTCTTCCTATCTCAATGTGCGATTTATTCAAATGTAGTTCCAACGCTATCCCATCTCACAATGGAATATCGTTGGGACCGTAAATCAGTTGCACAGTGGGGGGGGGGGGGGGGACTGTTGATCCAGTTTTAGTTTAAGTTAGTTATACACTCATATATGTATGTATATATATAAATAGAATACTGGCTTAAGGGCTAGACATTTAATATTAAACGGCCGTTCTATCTTGCCAAAAACATTGAATGAACTTACGATCCTTTTTCCTTACTTACTTCATCGACTAACTAACATTCAATAATTTGCATTATTTGTTTTATTTGTTTCACAAGCAATAAACATTTAAACGTGAATTCCGAACAATAATCGGCGCCTTGCCCGATCTAAATCCACACGATTACCAGCACTGGCACACTCACGCACGCACGCACGCGCTCGCACACGCAGCAGCTCGCGCGCCCTCATCGCACACAGCGCCGTTTGGCAATTCGCCAGTGTGATCCTGTTTCTCTGTTGTTGCTGAGAGTTGGGCGCGAATTGCCTCCCGCCGCCCCCCTGGTTGGTGGGGTGGTTGACTGATGTTTGTATGTTGTGCGCCACCTGTGTGTGTGTGTGTGCGCTCGCTAACCATTTGTGCATGCGCGTGTGTGCGTGCGCAAGTGCGTTCTATTTCATTCCTTTTGTCTGTCTATCTGTCTCGTCGATTTGATGCGCCTCAGACTCGTTCCAGTTCAGGACGTTCAGGCACTAGAGTGTGTGTGTGTGTGTTTGTGTGTGTTAAGGGCGCACTAATTGGATAGTGCGTGTCTGTGGGTGCAGGTATGGGTTTGGTTATCAGCGTGTGTGCTGGAATCGGGCAAGGCGGCATCTAAGTCTAATACATATACATAAATTGTAAATATTTGTTTCCATATAAGTATTAAATATTAGTAAAGAGAGTTTTGGTTTAAACTTACTTAGCTACGTTTTTAGAACATGTTTGTTTTCATATTGTTATTATTTAAGTGAAAAATTGATAAAACAAATAAAAAAAATAACGATATATATGTATTTAAATAAAATGCAAATTTTTTGCTTTAGTATTAAATGATAATAGGGAAAAAGGGAGAAGAAAAACTAGTAACACATAATACTATAATTAAGATATACATATAATAAGTATGTATAATAAAAATATATTGGTACACTGCCAAAAACAAATGCATTTGGTTTGAAATTGCATTACATTTACGCACACATACGTATGTACATCGGAGCGTATGTATGTATATACATATATGTATGTATGTAGTATGGTTGTATTGTACTATAGTAAATGCAATTTTTCCACTACTTTGCCAATTAGAATGCATTCGCATTAGAAGCATTCGTAGGATTAAGTTTAGGTATTACATTTGTATGTGTATATTGATTGATATCTGAAGTATATATAAGGTATTGTATATAGTGTATAAATATTTATCGATTAACATTGCCATTCATTCCTAAAAATTAGTATGTATATTGGTTTCTGTTGTTTGTATAACCTTGGTATCATATTTCTAAAATTTCCTCATTTTTTTGTTTTTTTTTTTTTTAAATATATTTTTTTTTTTATTTTTGTGAACTTTACCTTTAACCCTACAATTAATGTGGAAATCGGTTTTTGTTCCTTAAAGCTTTTCGCATTTTCTTTAAACTATTTCATCAAAAAATGGTTTTCTTGCATTTGATTTGGAATACACGTAGTTGAGTTGAGTTCTTGAATTGTGGAAGGCGCACAAAAGCTGTTTCAATTGAAAGACTGTTATAACATACACCTAATTAAATACAGCAGTATATAAAGATTTGTATTTGTAACTGCATGTTTAAATATTGCTTTTCAAAGATTTTAATTTTGTTATTTGCCTAAGCATGTATGTATCGGTTTCATTTCCGCATCAAAATTCGAATCACAAATTTCACCAAAGCGACCCGCTTTGCGTTGTATCTGAGCGAATCCAATTGGATGAGTGTTAAGTGTGCATTTTTGTTTTGTTTTGTTAATTGTAGTTCTACATAACGGTGCTAGATTTCGAATGGAAAAAGAGTAATTGTAATTACATTTTGATAAATTGATACACGTCAACCGCATACTGAATTCGATACCTGCGAATAACATCGAGAGAGTCTGCTAAACACGATTAACAGTTTTCTGTTATATAACAGATTAAAATGGGTTTCTAAAAAAAAAAAACATTTTTTTTTAGAGGCATCTAGGCAGATTTCATGGCAATGTCTGGCAACAAAGCCGCAGACGCTGCATAGATGCAAATGTACAATTTGAATTAATAAATGTTTGTTTTTATATAGAACTGAATTTCGCATAACTACATTTGACTAAATCTCAATTGTGATATACATAATTAACAAACAGTTTGCTTCGACTTTTTCATTTTCCTCATTTTTTTTTGTGATGTTTTTTGTTTTGCATCGTTTTCTTAATTGATCCATTCAAAGATGAAGCTGTGAAGATAGTCATACATTATTTATATATGTAATTGGGTTTTGTTGTCTTCTTTGTTTATATCATTGAACTACCATAAATTAATAACATCGTGTACACACATAAATACATAATTGAAAAATAGATATACATGTATATATATAATAGCTATATGCGTCTGTATGTTTCGTTAGACAACTCGGGTATAAAGTGCGGTAATAGGCTGTTATACATGTAGAGATGTAATTAAACGCTTTTCCATTACATATTGAACTGCATATATAATAATACATGTAATTAGGTATATAGTATATATTTTCTTGGGTGTGTATTGTTATTTCGACTTGTGGGTTGGTTAGTTAGGAGGTGCACATAAACACATCTATGTATCTATACTGGAATAGATCACCTGTGCTCTATATACGTTTGAACAATCAATTTGAAATAGCCAAAGACTTGACAACGAATATAATATATATATATATATATATGTATATATATTGAATAACAAACTTACAGTTTTGGCTAGATGTAAATAAGCATAGTTGTGTATCGTGTGTGTGTGTGTGTTGTGTGTATGTTTAAGTTGCACGTTTTGATTTGGGTTTTGTGTTTTAGGTGTGTGGTTTGGGGTGTGGATGTGGTGTTGTGTTTAATCCTCTTTGGAGAGGCTGCCCAAATCGCTGAGAAAGATTTCGGGCGAGAGAACGTGGGAGGAGCCAACAAGGACCTCCCAGTTGCGTACCGAGTTGGTCACCTCGTAGGCGCAACGCATTTCCGACATGCTGACGCCACCGACAATAAAAATAATGAGACGTGGCACATTCTTCACCTGCGTCTGTGCCTTGTCCTTGTGCCAGTGGCCATAGCGAGCGCTAGTCGGTGCATGATAATTGGTATTTTGGGCACGTCCCTCGAGGAATGGAAAATGACGCTGATCCAACTTATCCTCGATGCAATCCTCCATAATGTCTTTGATGACCGGTGTCCAGCGTGACATCTGATAGGTACTCTCAGTGATGCGCTCCTTGCGTGGCACTGAATATATCTTCTTGCGTGACTAATTATATACATATGTATACATATTTATAATGGGATTGAGTTTGAGCTTGAGGATTCGCAACTGAATTTGATTTCTTGTTTTTTATGTGTGTACTTACATCGGCAATTACATTGATACCAAGATAGCTAAGATTGCGCACCATGTCCTGATCCTTGACCGACAGCTGTGCGTGGGTAAACAGCTTGGTCAGATTCTCTTCGGAGATGCCGTTCTTGATCATGACATAGAGCGAAATAATGCGCACCTTATCGTAATTGGACACAGTCTGAAAAATAAATCATATTAGTTCGAGTTATAGGTGAGATAACTGAGCAATTGAGCCGAGCCTACAGCATCTAGCAATATGGGCACAATGTTGCGCATATGATCCTTGATCTTTTCGCCCTCAGCATCGGTGCCCATGGCCAGATCCTGCTCGACACGGCACAGCTTGTCCACATAGTTTTGATACGATTTCATGCAATCCTCTGCCAGATGCAAATGTGTTGAATACTTAGACAGCTCCTTTTGATACTGCGGCATCTTCTTGATCATCTGGGACAGATCACGCATCGACGACTTGTCAGCTGCTGGAATATCCAAAGCGAACATGTACGTGCACGATCGGAACAGCAACTGCAGCGTCAGCATCAATAGATTCAGCTTGAGATTGAGGTTGTAACTTACTGGAACTCATGCGCTTGGAATCGGTAAACTTCTTCAGATTCTGTGTGACCTGTTGGGAGACGACGGCAATGTGCTCGTGTCGTAGCTCCACCCATAGATCATCGTTCTCATCAAGCAGCACCTCCTTGTCGGGCTGATTGGGACCGGGTGTATAGCGGTACACATCGTTCACAATGGGCAACAGATCGTAGGCCATCGCCTGCAATGTGAGCTCGTGCAGCAATGGCGACACACAATCGAAGCCGCGATCCAAAATTAGCAGCTGGGAACGCGCTTTCTCCGGCCCCTCGCCCATTGTTGGCTCATCGGCCTTGTAGGCATCCAGCTTCTGTTGGACCGAGGCAGCCAGATCAATGTTGCGATCCCAGTCGCTTCGGTAGCGCACATTCGGGTATTCGCCCAGCGTGGCGCACAACGTGGCGATCTGCTCGGCAATTCGCTCGATGTGCTTGCCGCGAATCGAGGCGAATGCCGGCGAATACAGGCACTGGAACGTGTCCGGCGAGTCCAGAGAGAAGACCTGCGGCGAACATATGTAGAATGCCAAAGGCCAGCCAGGAGGTGGCACAAAAACATGGATATTCTCTATTAATTTGCGAACTTGTTGGTTTCGATTTTTATTTGGAATTGAATGTTTATTTTTTTTTTTTTTTTGTATTTTATCGAATATGTATGTTAAAGCAATTCTCGTTGAGTTGATACTACAGTTGTACAAAGGTTGTATGAATGTATGTATGTATGTACATATATGATTGTGTTTTGGTATATCTGCAATACAGCAAGCAAATATTTTGACCGTTTATAAACGGATTAACTGCAAAAAAAACTAAGAAAATTCGAAGATTTAAAAACCGTATTTTCGAGACAATTTTTGTACCAATTTTTAGCACTTTGGAACATTGAATTAAAGAGAATGCGATTTTAGACAAATTTCGACTCAACAAAAATATATAAAGATTCAACTGAATTTTAACTTAAAATCACAACCAATTAAATTGCTTTCTTAACCGAAGCGATTACTTTGAGCCAAAATAATTTGCTTGCTATGCTGTTAAAAGCAGCGAGTGAGAGAGAGACTGAGATAGAGAAGGAGAGAGCGCGAGATGCTGCGCATGCATTCAGCATGCAGAACGATAGAGAAATGAGCGAGACGTCTTTATTTTATAGCGAGATAGATATAGATAGATACATATATAAATATATATATATATAAATATATATAGAGAGAGAGAGAGAGACCACATGAATTAGTATAGAAGTGTGAGTGAGAGGGTGTGTGTGTGTTTGAGTTAATGAAATACATATTTACATTGATATGACAAGAGAACGAACACGAAACCAATTGACAACAGTTACATTTAAATAGATTACGTATATGATGATAAATTGTTATTTATATTCAGTTTCTGTTTTTTTTTTTTTTTTCTTTAGTGCTATTTGTGTTTTGTTTGGAGCCCTGGAGTTGTACTCGCCGATTCACAACATGACGAATAACGAGTAAGCAACACGATCGTGTCAAAGCGAGCGAATGCTTAAGCGTGCCTGGTCATTTTGTGTCTGTGTCGGCGAGTAGCATTTGGTTTTAGTCGAGTTATTCATTTGATGGCTTATCATTATTGTTATTATTATTATGGGTGATTGAAGAGTCAGTTCTTCTTATTGATTGATATTCACATTGATCAGATGTGTTTAGGCTTAGTTAGGCGACGATTTGCTTTTCTGTATACAATTCACATACATTAAATTGAACACTACAAAACAAGTGTAACAAAACTTAAGGAGATTTGGCTTCGAGGCATTCCTCGGAAATGGGGACTAGAGACACTGTGAGCAAACAGTGTTGGAAAGTTATTTAAGTTTGTGTGGGACAGGCACCACATTTGATTTGAGGTATCAGTAGTATTTACAACAACAAGTACAACACTTATACACATAAGTTTTTATATTAGTATTAACAATGACAGAACGAGAGAGAGAGATTGTGTGTGTGTGTAAGAGATAGAGAGATGTTGTACAAAACTTAGAAAGATGTTCCAAGTCAGTTATCAGAAAAAATCAACATACATTGAACAGTTAGAAAGATAGCTGTTCTTAAAACAAGAATTTTTTTTTTTTTTGTTGCTTAATTAATATTTTCTTGGGGGCTTAGACTTTGATTCGGATTTAAATGTGTATATATATAAGTTTCTAGCTCTTGTAATTGTCTGGAGTTTATCGCATTGTCCAAGCAATGTAAGAGAGAAAGACAGCGAGAGGCAGATATAGAGAGAGCGACAGAGAGGGGGTATATAGAGTATTTTGTATTTTATACACGTTTTTTTTTAACGCTTAACATTTAATATAACGAAATATTTTTGTTGTTTAGCGCACCTGGCATTCATATGGTAGAAATGCAATATTAATCTCCTTTAGAGTTTTGATCTTTCTTGCAGCGCACGATTTACACAAATCGTTAAATAATTCCTCCGGGCAAACTATAATTATAATATTATACGCACAATCAAATTTTGCTTAACGTTTTTCCTTTTTTTTTTTTGGCTTTGAATTTTTTTTTAAAGATTTTTTTTTGATAAGCTACAAAATATGTTAAGTTTATATGGCATGTATGTAAGTATGAGTGTATGCGTTTTATTTCATCAAATCATTTTTATCTATGTATGTTCTTTGGAGAATATTAGTAGAAGTACTTAATGCACAATTCAAATCCCTGAAAAGTAAACTTATTGAGCGCTTGGAAAAGTTTAAGGATAAGAGTAACAAAGCACAATTATAATAAATAAGAAATAAAGATAAATCATAAGCCAATGTGGACAAAACAAAAGCGTTAAAGAGAAAATAAAATGAATTCACAGGACACATCCACAATAGATGGAGAAGCATTGAATGATATTATTCTTTGTCAGTTGTTGTTGCACCCAGCTTAAACGAGATACATTAATATGAAAATCGTGTCGAAACGTTTCACAGAACAATTTGAATATTAGTAGTAAAAGAAACGAGTAATTCGAACGAATGACAGAAACGAGTAGCAAATAATGTGTTGAGTGTACGTGTGTGTGCGTGTGTGTGTGTGTGATTAACTAACTGTACCTGAGCTTCATAGGCCAAAAAGGCAATATTGATCTCTTTGCAGGTTCGCACAGAGCGTCGACAAACGTCTTTGTGCGATTGTAGCATTTCAAATATGCGGGGCGGTATCGCTACATGTCATACATACACATATATACATATGTATGTATTCAAGTTATATATATATATATATAATAATCATGAATCATGTTTGCAGGGTGCGGGTGGTATTTTGAAAAGTTCAGAACGGAATTCATAAAAAAATGTAAGAAAAAAAAATTATAATCGACATACATAAATTGAAAATCATAGAAATCATAATTAACTCGCATTGGAATACACTAAATAATACGATATATCATTATGATAATTTACAATAGCCATACAATCACTCAGGAACTCAATATATATTTCAATTATTGGTATTATTGTTAAAGCTTGGCCAAACGGCTGGCACATACCCTCGGTAAAGAAGACGTGCGCATAACGGTACATGGGACGCGCCGGATTCTCAAAATCACGGATCAGGGCGCGCACAGACTCGTCCGATGGCGTTATCAGATATATGGCGTCCATTGTGGGCAGCGGCTCCCGCTTCTTGTTAATATCCTCCACCACTAGTGCGAAATATATTCAGAATTATTGTCAAGTTATTTCTTTTGGTTAGCTTTGGAACTTACATGTAATACCCTCGGCACTAATCTCATGCATCTTGGTGCAGGCGGACACCATGCGCATGCCAAGCTTATCCACGACAAGGACACGCCATTCAATTCCACCAGCGCCGGCCGCCTTTGGGGCAGCTGGAGCACCAGCCTTCTTTGGTGGTGGCGGCTTGTACTTCACCACCTCGTTCATAATCTCTATAAATAAGGAGAACAATATTCGAATTAATTTCAAAATTTATTTAAATAGATGTTCATTTTAGTGTTATCTAATTAAGATGCAGTCGAACGAAAACAGAGTTCATTATTTGCAATTTGAAATAATTGAAAGAAGACAACAAAAGCTAAGTCTAGAAGAAAATAAGAAACAGGGTATTTTCTTCACTATCTATTATTATTGTAATTTAATTATAAAACATAAATAACGATCCTTAGTTCTGAAACATTTTATTCAGTTTACCATCATCAAACTTTTGTCGCCTCTGATAAATTTTTGCGAATTTAGTCCTTGAATTCGCTGCGAAATTAATGTTTTTAGCACTCATCTCTTTTTGTGCCTCATAGTATTGTTCAAAATTCCAAGAAATAATAATGAACGAGCAATATATAAATTACAGTGGCTCAAAGCGGGCGGTAAGCAGCGACAAGCAAAAAATGTAATTGCCTGCCATAAACTCATTATTCATTATTTTTCAAAAATTCCATAGACCGGTGGCAGGTAAATATATTAACCACCAAAATGAATATATTACCCTAATAAACGGGAATTTCCACACCCGTTAGGTCGGGTTATGTAAGGAGTACCTAAGTTTTTGGGTCAAGTCCTCGGGAAACAGTTACATTATGGACACCTGGGTGCCATAAAACCCGGATTTTTTTACCTAAAGTTGAAATTTTTTTTTTTTCCGTAGCCAGTTTATTTTTTTCCTGCATTTCGGGTGCAATAAGCCAACAAGGACCATGGGTAAATGGACTACCATTGAGCAAAGTAAACTCATCCTAGAACCCTTAAAAATTGGATATTCATATCGCCAAATAGCTAAAATGGTCAATCTAAACACCTCAACTGTATTCCACATCATTTGGAGTTTCATTTTTTTTTTTTTTTATGTGGCAATTATATTTAAACATTAATCAACCTACTTAAAGGCTATAAAACATTGATTTGAAACAGTATAAGTGAACAGTAGATTTAGGATCTATAACATACACATATAAATGGTTTTAACTAATAATACATAACATTGAATATAAAATTTATCTAACGGCCAACAGTCCAGAGGTCGCTGGTGTGAAGGCGCTTCAGCCTCCTGCGAGTGGTGTTGTTCCCAAGTGTGATGGCCAACGGGTTAATATGGTTATGCACCGAGCAGGACGAGCCAAGGACCATCAAGAATTCAAGGGGAAATCTTAAGCTATCGGCTCAAAAACTGACTCAATAGGTGCAGGATGAAATAAGGAAAAAGTTCTGTATGGGAACTGTGCTTCAAGTTCTGCGCAACCATGACTTGAAGGCCCAAGTACCACGAAAAAATAAAAATAAAATAAAAATTTACATGAGCAAAACACAGAGGGTCTAGGATGACGTTCGTCAAAATCCACTTGGACAAGGATTTGGAGTTCTGGAACACAGTCATATTTGAATATGAGTAAAAATTCAACATTTTTTGCCAGAACGGGTGGAATTATATGTGGCGACAGTTCAATACTGAGGTGAAGCCCAAACACTTAAAGGCAACAGTCAAGCACGGCGGAAGAAATGTTTTGGTTTGGGCATCTATCTCGGCAGCCGGTGTCGGAATTTTTGTGATAATTGAAACAACAATGGATAAATATGTGTACTTTGATATACTAAAAGAAAATTTACTCCAAAGTGCCGAGAAGCTTGGAATCCGACGTACTTTCCGGATCTACCTGAATAACGACCCCAAGCATAAGGCCGGAATAGTACAGTCCTGGCTTAGATCGAACTGCACCCACGTGATAATTCTACCGGCCTAGTCTCCAGATTTAAATGTTGTTGAAAATTTGTGGTCTCTGCTGGAAAATAACATCCGGAATCACAACATATCCAGCAAACAAGGTCTCAAAAATGCTCTGCTGGAGGAGTGGAGCAAGATCAGCCCAGAAACTACCCGGAAGCTGGTATTTTCCATGAAAAATAGGTTAAGCGAAGTTGTTAAGGCTAAAGGATATCATACTAAGTATTAACATCCTTATTTAAGCTTTTATACGCCAAATATTTCACTTTTCTTAAGACTGCTTACCGATACATTGATTTTTTTTTGGATATGTTTATAGTTTTTGACTAATTTTAATTAATTAATTAATATTTTAATAAAAACTAAAGTTCCTTTTCAAATGTGATATAACATTAAACAAATTGGCATTTAAACATTTTGAATTTGTTTCCTTGTTTAAACTTTATAGCATTTTACATTTTTTGCTGGTCGCTGCTTACCGCCCGCTTTGAGCCACTGTATATTGAATACGAGCTGCATTTAGAAAAATGTAAATGATAATCGTAGACTTGGTTTTTTCGGTAAGTGAAGTGAGTATGAGTTGTTCATTCAATAAGTTTGCAGTCGAACGCAATCAAAGGGATTCTATACACCACCCACTATTGTCACAAATTAAACGAAAACTGCGCATTACTTATCTAAACAGAAGTGTTAAAAAAAAGAGAAAAAATAGCTATTACTCATAAGCAAAGCCTGTCATTATGGACACTGATGACTCAGCTACAGCAAGCCAACAATGACAATAATAATAACAACAACAACAACAACAAAAAGAGCATTAGCAGAAAGAGTGCAAAAAATAAGCCATTTAGCAAAAGTAGCGTTGCCTGATTGATTTTGTAAACATGCGAGCGTCGTTAATCAATGAATATATTTATAGTAATTGGCATTTTGCAAATTGAAAGGACACCAGATAGCCAGAATGGAAAGGACTACTTTTACTATTAAAAGCAAAAACAAAACGGAATCTGAGATATATGACGCCAGGGCCATTGCCGCTGTAAATGCTTTGCTCCTGTGGCAAAGGTCACCGTAACCCCCGCGCACGCACGCACACACACACACACACACACAGGGTGGGCGGACTGAACAGTGGGTGCCAAAAGTTGTTGCTGTTTTTGTTGGGTCGTTGTGTTTTTTGGAAAAATCGATGTACGCTGTGGGTGGGGTCTGGGGCCGCTCTTTGATAAGCCAATATGCAAATGCGAAATTTTGTGCATATCAGTGGATACTAACAACATGCATACATATCCAATTTGTATGTAGTAAATGGGCCAAATAAGACTATCATATGTATTAGTGCATCACAATCTTGTCTTCCATCTGTGTGCGTGTGTGTGTACGGGTATGTGGGTGTTTGTTAGTCACAACAGTGGTGGAATCAAATGCCAATTAGAATATTTGTCATTGCACTTACTTTGACCGACCAAAACTTTTAAAGCCATTTTTACTGGATTTCGTTGTTTCTACAGACCCGGCAATTAATCAATAAACAATAACTTTGATTTTTGTAGATTTTTTTTATGTTTTTTTGGGGGAGGGCGATCGTCTCACACGCAACACCCAAACACTTGAACAATAAGGAACAACGAAAATTTCGAGACCACTTAAAACACAAAAGGAAAAAAAAATAACTCAGCACCAAACGTCGGTGAAAACGCGGCTAATATTAAACTGTTTATTAAAATCAATGGTTATTTTTTTGTATATAATTGCAGCTTGTATGAAGGAACTTCCAACTTTCTGCTTTGCAGTGATGTTTTTGACTATCGATATGTATGCCATATCGACAGCATGCAAACACTGCGATAGCTTACTCGTTTTAAAATTATATCGATGCTTAGCCAAATTTGTATGTATGCGTGAATATGTGTCTGTCGTGGGACAATGAATTGGGCATGCCGTGGTAATGATATTCTCATTTAAATGTGCACCATACATTTTGCGGGATGTGGTCACCCAATTGGTCACAAGTTAAACCACTTTGCAAAAGAATATGTCTGTCTGGATTGTCTAGTGTAACAGCACATAAAAGAGTGTAATCTGGTAGCGCTATGCGCACAGTGGCAACCTTAACAAAAAATTTATAGAAATAAAAAATGCGCGCACTTTGAAATTTTATCAACATTTATTTAGATGCATTTATTTGCGCTTGGCACTAGAAAACAAAACAACTTATCACATGTTATATATATATATAGAACAAAAAGGAAAAGAAATATGCTAAATTTAAAGCTACAAAGGCATCAGCTCCGCCAGCGATTCGGCGATTGTGCTATCACGGAAGCGCCCAATACGGAGCGCATAGGAAATAACGTGTGCCACATAGCTCTGCTCATGCACACCGTGGAACAAATACGACATTGCACCTGCAAAACAATGTATATATTAATTATGATTTATTTGTTGTGACGAAGTATGTACGTACCACGAGCATGTATCGTCACATCGGAACCACCGTGCAGGTTCTCGTCGGTATTGATCGCCGCCTGTTGCGTGTATTCCCAGTCTGTGGTGTCACTCAACGCTGGATTCTCTCGCTGCAACTGCTCCTCATTTACTTGAAATCCCTTGTAACTGGTGCCATACGTGAGCGTTGTGTATGGCGTCTGCTCTGTCTTGGAATTGCCGGCAAGTCCCAATATATCAGCGCCACGCTCCGGATGCCCGTTAATGGTCAGACTGTGCGAGTGATCAGCGGTCACAATAAACAGCGTCTCGTCCAGCTGGTCCCTGTAAAGCATATATTTAAAGCTTAGCTGCTCTCATTTGTTATATAATCATCACTTACTTTTCTGTGAGATAAGCTTGCACCGCTTGGACGGCCTCATTAAGGGCTAGGACCTCGCTGAGGGCCTTCCGGGCATTGCCCCGGTGATGGGCCTGATCAATCATTCCCGCCTCGACCACAAGAAGGTAGCCCTTGTCGCTGTTGCCCAGCACCTCTAGAGCCTTTAAGGTCATATTGGTTAACGAGGGCATTCCGTTGTCGCTCGAGTCCCGCTCGTGATCGTACTTGAGGTGGCCATTGGCGAAGATGCCCATCACATAGTCAACATTCTCCACGTCAAGATTCCTCAGTTCCGCATTGTTCTGGACAACAGCATGCGGCTCGCCCTGTTCCGCCTTTATCTGCGCCCACTTCCTGATGAGATTACGTCCGTCAGCGGATTGACCCGCCCACATGTCCAGAGGATCATTCTCTGTACCGGTGACATTCGAAACCAGCATTTGACGACCGCCGCCCATGATAACCTTAAATTGCAGTTATTTTATTTTAAATAAGTCTCATACAAAATGACATTTAATTTTTTCCTATCAAAGAATTTGAACAACATAAAATCTTTGGCAAAATTTTAATATTAAATAAAGTACAAAAAAATGTTTAGTATTCTTTAAAGAACTACCATTTCAAGTGGAATTCTTGATCAAATGCAAAGCTATTTAAAAAAAAAAAAACCTGAGAATCTATAACAAACTGATATCTTATACTTATGTACGTATTTAAGTTCATGTGCCATTTCTACTACTCACATTGATCTGACGTCCTGTGTTCTGTTCAACCAGCTGTCGGGCAATGTCCAGGCAACCCTGCTGATGTGCCTCTGGTGGCATGCGTGACTCGCACTCCCAACGCCGATCAGCGACATGGGCATAGAGAGCAGCGGGGGTCGCATGAGTCACCCGCGTTGTGGTCACAAATCCAGTGCGCATGCCATCCACCTGAGCCCAGTTGAATATGTTTTGGACGTGATGGTCCTCCTTGAGAGAGGCACTGCAATTGCCAAGTGGAACATTGGCATCAACGCCACCCGTCTCATAGTTGACCTTGACGCCGCCGAAGAGCGCCGTTGCCGTGGAGAAGGAGTCGGGTACCTGCTTATTGGCACAATACGTCTTCAGGAGACCCATGTGCGGGAAACGCTCCCAACTGAGCAGGCCTTCCTCTTTAAATCCGTAGATGCGTGACGCCGTCACCGTATTGGGACCCATGCCATCGCCCACAAATAGGATTACATTTTTGGCCCGCCTTCGATTTAAATTCGGATTGAGTGCCAACTTAAGTTCATCGATGCCGCGATCATACCACTCCTGCTGCTCCTTAGGCAGCGAGACGTGCCAATAGTCAACATTATCCATGTCGACGACATCGCCAGAAAATTCATAATGCACCAGGAAGCCAATGCACATGGCTATCATAAGAATCGAGGAGAAACCAACCGCAATTAAGAACAACTTCGATTTGAACACATTCTTTTGCTGCTGCCGATCCCGTTGCAGTTGGTGTTGATCCGGCTTGGTCCTGGGTGTCGTCGTACCATTTGTTGTGGCAAAATTGTGGCTCGAGTCTAAGCTATCCAGCTGCACCTCAATGAGGCCCACATCACCCAGCTTTGTACTTTCCGTGCCCGTCGAAGACATCTCTCGGATCACGTCTGGTTCCGATTATAAACAAGTTTTATGAGGCAGAGAAGGCTATAAAATGAATAGATATGAACGTTATACAGGTATGGCAATTTTAAATACATAATTTATTCGCTAAGATTAGATAAGACATCTCCATACCCAATTCCGCAGCTCCCACCTGAACTGGGTTTCCAAGAACAAATACAATGATTGAAGCGTTCAGCTGTCTATTAAATACCCAAACGACAATTAGATTACACTTTACGCTCACACCTTACAAGTCGTGTCGAGTACCGATCAACGTCACGGCCTCAATTAATAAAACTTTACGAAATCCCGTACACCCACTTATAGAGCCCCTATCTCTATCTCGTTCCGCCTCCCTCGACCCGTCTTTCTAGTACACTTGGCTTCTTTGGCTGCTTTTTCGATTAAGGCCGTGTGCTTTTGCTTTCGCACCACCCATCCGCGTAAGCCATATTGGCAGGCATTTGTCATATTCATTTGGATTATACCCTTTCCTTAAAGCATATCAGCTACCCTCTTATAAGAGATAAATCTTCAAAGCTTATTCAAACGCAAAAGCTTCTTATTACATCAATAATTTGTGGTTCTAACAATATCCTTGAATATCTTTTGTCAGGATTATCGTATCTTTCTTAAACTTTAAATGTAGATCTAAGGCATATCGAAGTGTTTGTAAATTTAAGTGAGATACAAATTAAAGTTTCCAGGAAAATTTTGTGATTGGAAGTGCAGCTTACATTTTAGAAGTCAAGTTGACTTGACGAACAGTTTAACTTTATTGTTCTCGTCTTTTGTATTGTATGTGCATATTTCTATTTGTTTACAAGTCTTGCAACTGATTACATCATCAGTAAACCGGAATACAAGACCTGTTTGGACACAAAAAAAAAGAAAACAGAAAAAAAGAAAGAAAAACTGCTAGGAACATTTACCTTTTTACGAGAGGAAAACTTTGGTCTCATTACCGTATTTGCGAGTCGACTCGACTGAAGTGTCTCGAGCCTCGGTCGTCATAATTGATGTGGGTTTGCGCGAGATAAGGTTGAATAATACCATTATAATACGTTGCGCTATTTATAACCACCACACCAATATGGTTAAAGGTGTTTATAATCAGTTTATTGGGCAGATACGTTAATTTGATTCATATCACAATTTTCTTGTGTCATATTAACAGAGGAAAGTGAAAAATACGAAATAGCCAAGATAATCAATTTGCCTGTGACGTTAATCGCGTCAATTGTTGATCGCCAAATGATAGTAACACATTTTCTGTATAGACTCTGTTAGCATAACAATCAGCGAATATTTCAACAGAAATTAATGTTTAACAATGAAATGAGAGCTTGCATATATTGCATAAACATTTGCATTGATCATAAAAACAGATTTAAAAGCCGCCAGCCAAGCATGAACATTTAGTAAGGCCGATATAAGTTGAAAAAGTTAAAGCAATTAAAAAAAAAAAAAATTACCTCTACTTAAGTTATTTACCTAGGCCTCCAGCAAGATATGGATACAATCTTAATGATCTATAGATTACAAAACAAAATATTCTGTGCCATGAAAATGATAAGCTGGGAAATCCGAGAATTTCACAGAAATAAGCCAGTACTTAAAGGCCAGTATTTATATTAACTGCTGTATAACGGGAAATAAAAGACTTGTTTCGCCCAATTTACTTGGAAATTGTTATACTAATTAATGGGAGAGGCCCAATTACCATATGCAAGCTAGCCAGCTCGACTAGGCGATCCCCTGTACCCACTATTGTTAAGCAGTGCCACCAGGCCAATTGATTTATAACAGAAAACAAACACTGGCTAAATGCAGGATGAGAGCATCGCTCAGAGTTCCACATATGTATGCGTGAGTGTGGGGGTCCCTCTCCTCGCACACCTTGCAGTCGAGTGTCAAATAATTTCTCGAAGGGGCCCCAATTATTTAACAACGAATTTAAGAACTTTTTACTTACATGGCATGCATAAAAGGCACTTAATATGCTTAGGAATAGTTTTTGCTTCGTTCAATATAATAAAATATAAACAATGTCAGCAATCCACTAAAATACACACAAGTCCATTATATATGGCTCAATAATTTTGCTATTCAATTTAATTATTTCACTCTATTCAAATTTGAATAAATGTAATTTTAGTTTTATAATAATTTCGATTCGAAATAACAACAAAAACAACAGAACGGGCACTGCACAACAAATTCCATCGCCCGTTCACAGCAAAAGTTTCAAGCGTTTTGCGAGTCAAAATAAGGCGAATGAAAACAAAAAAGCTTTGCTCTTTGAAGCTCATCACACCGCATCACGCATACCCTCACTGGTAGCATAGAGCAAATGTTGCCCGAACATGAGTACAGCTCAATCGTTAAAGAGTTCAGACTGATAAACTGGCCAATCGTTTGCTCTTCACTTTTTATAATAATAATAATAATAATAATAATAAATATTATTGTTGCACAAATAATGTAAAGAAGTCGACAAGCCTGCGACTGTTTAAACACAACTATCTGAAACAATAACAACACATTAACATGATATGTTCTCGCATCAAAATAGAAAGAGCGAGAGAGCAAGAGAGTGATAGAGAGAGGAGAGATCAAGAGCATGCGCTTAATGTAATAGCATTTGTCGAACAGCTGTTAACAGCGCAATTATCGAGTGAAGCGCAGCGCGCAATGTAGTTAAATTCAAATGTTCGTGTGGTTGTCTATAAATTATAATCTGATAAATTAGTTGTTGCGACAAAAAAATTTTTCGAAGCATTTGCACCACATTTATTGAACTCATATTATTGCACCACATTTATAGAACTTATCTATAAATTGAATTTAAATTCATGGCACATAGTAGAATATAGTGGTCCTCAACCGGAGATTATGACATCAGATACAGCAAAATACGGAAAGTTATGGGAAAGTAATCACATATTTTATATGATTTCATTTTTATTTTCTCTTTTGATTTTCACTTTAATGATGATAATAATTTAAAAAGAATGTAGATATTTTATTTATTTTCTAACATTGAAAACAAAAATCATAATGGAAATGTATGTATATATCTACCTTAAATAGCAAAAAAAAAAAATAAATAAATGCATAATTTCAATATTTTTGCATGTTTTTTTGTGTTATTTTCCTATTATTTGAAAACCAATCAAGAATGAAAATAAGTTCATTTCATGGTTGAAAAATCTGAGTATTTAATTGCAATTTTTAATTTTTCTTGCAAGACACACAAGAAAAATCATTTCAGGACATGATAAGTAGTCATGTTAACTCAGATCGAATCTAATCTAACTAAAATAAAATCGGTTGGGGGACCACGTTAAAACATAAGAGACCCATGCAAACATATGTTTATTTAATACCTATGCTTGTTTATTCAATAAATACCAAGGAAGCTTTGTGATATACAAACATTTTTACATTTATAATATCTTACACTTCTAACAAGAACATAAACATCAGGATTTTGGGATTTCAGCTATCTATTTAAGAGAATATTCCAGTTCCGTAATCCATGCTTCATTTTGCCTCATATAAAACAATGAATATAAACAAACATAATCTTAAGGAAAGAACAAATTAGTTATGATCTTTACACATATTTGTTTTTAATGTATTAATGTATTTACACGGTTAGTTGCATAAAAATTACTTATGTAGCTACTTGTTATCTAAATCTTATAACAATTTAATTTCCGCACAAGAATTAATAATAAATTTAAAAAACATAAAATTGTTCCAAATGTGCATATTAACAAAAGCGTTGTTAAATATAAAGTCGATCGGATGCGGTTAATTATTACTCAAGTGCCTCCTCGCAAAAATACCGATATGTTAAAATTTAGATTGTTTTTAAACTGAGAGATTATCTGATGATGAAACAGGCAAATAGACGGACGTAGAGTGAAGCTGCTCAAGAAATGCGTTACAAACTTAACGAGAAAATTATGATATTTTCTGCAAGAATATACAAATATTTTACTCAAATTTGTGCGAATGCAATAGTTAAACACAAACTTGTGTAAATACTCTAGTCGGTAGTGCCCAACTATGAGATACTCTGTACCCAGCTGTTAAAAAGTATTAAGTCTATTTAAAAAGGCTGTAGTTTTTATTCTATTCACAGAAACAAAGTTAAATCCATAAAATAAAACAAATTTACTCAAAAAATTTAAAAAACTCCTGTCGTGGCATAACCAGGTGCAATATTATCCTTCCACACGTGAAAGACGGACAGACAGACGTAAATGGCTAGATCGATTCGGCTGCTTAAGCTAATGAAAAACATATACAAATTACAATACCAATTTTAATGGGTACAAGGCATAAAAACAACAAAAATTGTTTTATATATTCTAACTTAAAACTGCCGTTATGTGGAACATTGGCAATGATTATTTCACTGGTTAAAGAATTTTGCCCATTTCTTGTATACAATACATCATTTCGCTAAGCTTAGCAGTAGGAAAAAAACGTTATTTTTGTTGTTCTTAATTAATTTTCACTCGCAGAAGCATCCTCATTACTGCCTTATGGCCCAAGCCTTTTTTTTTGTATTTGGCATAAACTATAAAAACTAAATTGTACCATTTTATTTGATCGCCCAGGCCAAGAAATTAAATAATGAGAAAATGTATAATTTAGAATTTTAGCTATTTGCCTTAACTAAGTTTTGTTATTTAAATTTCAAATGTATGCAAAGTAAATTCATTGTCTAGGTAACAAAAATACAAGCACAACTGAAAAAAAAAACAAGTAAGATGCTGTAGTCGAGTTTACTCGACTACGATATACCCTTAACCCAGTTGTTAAATATATTCTAGTTTTCTTGGCAAATTTCCCTTTAAGATGATTTGCACTCAAATGCCCGAACTGAATGGCTACAGACACGTGCATATACATATATAAATACATACATACATACGTACACGAAATAGTAGTTATCGGGGCTCTGCAGAATACACACAAATATATTGACGCTAGCGTCGATTATCATGCCATCTCTTTCTCACACATGCGCTCGCCTATTTATTCATACAGAAAATGCTTGCGGCTGCTGATAGAAATGAGATCAATATGAAAATATATTTTCGACTATAACTTTGGTATTTCATGACCGATCTTAATGAAATTTCGGCAATTGATCAATAATATGTATATGCATATTATGTATAAATTAGAAGCCTCTGCCTCTTAAATTCTTTAATTTATTGCTATCGGAAATCGAAATGTATCGATAATTCAAAAACTGAGGCAGTTATCGATAAAAATAAAGCAAACTTGTTCTGCGCCTGGTACACGAGAGCTTATATTCCAAATTTGAAGCCTCTAGCTCTTATAGTCTCTGAGATCCGCGTGTTCATACAGACGGACGGACAGACAGACAGACGGACAGGGCTATATCGACTCGGCTGTTAATCCTGATCAAGAATATATATACTTTATGGGGTCGGAGATGCTTCCTTCTGCCTGTTACATACATTTGCACAAAACCATTATACCCTTTTTACCCATTTTTAATGGGTAAGGTTATAGGGTATAAAAATAGTAATTCGGGAAAATGAGCACAAAGTGAAAAACTGTTCTTAATTAATCCTTAATCACAATAGCTTGCCGCAAATGCAATAGCACTTCTCACTTAACACGTTTTTCTACATTTTTGCAGTTTTCATTTCAATTTGTATTCTACACTCAAAGTAAACTCAGATTTTGTACAAAGAATGGCTCTCAAATATAAGCCAATTTTTGTAAAAATGCAGTTTTTCTTTTCTGTGTCCTATGAACTATCTGCGATTATGCCAAATTATCGACTTTAGGGACCATAGTGCGTTGTTGTAGTGGCTCGATTTCGTATCGTCGTACATATATACAAGGAGAACTTAAGATTATGTTGAAATATCATATTGAAGATTTGCTTGCATATTTTATAGTGTAGTCTCGGTTATTTTCCGGTTTCGCTGCCGCTGGCATTGCTCTGTTGACTGTTGCTGCCATGATTGTACATTAAATGCGCTGGGAGAGATGAAGAAAATAGACAGAGACAGCATTAGGTGGCATGTGGCACATAGGCTACATAAGGACGCTTACCCATAACGACGGGTGGTATATTAAATGCCCCAAAGGGTGGCGCTGCTGTTGCCGACGCCCTGGCATTGTTCGCTACACCCACAAATCCGGTGGCTTCCGGCACCGGCACTGGCACTGGCACTGGCACCGACACTGATGCTGGTGATGCAATATTGTATGTCACCGGGGAATGCATAATTGGCGTTGCAATTGTCGCAGGCGCAGTTGACGATGAGGGCAATTGTGTGCTAACTGTCGCTGACGGATCTCCGGTTGATGGATGCGAACGTGTTGCGGGCATGACCACAGTGGTGAGATGCGTGTGATTGGACTCGTCCAACAGACCAGTGCGCTGTAGCCGACCAGTTTTCGTCTCAATATGCTTGTTATGGGCACTGAGGCAGTGATTACGCATATGGTAAAGCTGCAGAAAATAGGCATCGCAATGCGGACACTTGTAGCGCTCCCCGGTATGCCTTCGTATGTGCGCCTTCAAGTCGTTGCTCTGGCTGAAGCTCTTTGGGCACTGGTCACACTTGTATGGACGTTCGCCAGTATGGGTGCGCATGTGTATGGTCAGATTGTATGCGCGATGGAAACTCTTGCCGCAAGTATTGCACAGATTGGGCTTTGTGCCGGTGTGATAGCTAAAATACAATGCATGCAAAATAAATAACGATAAATACTTCAAAGTCTTAATGACAATCTAAAAAATCCAATTACGTAGTTGGTTTTGATCACCTACCGCTCGTGTACCTTAAGATCCGTGGCGCGTGGAAAGGCCTTTTCGCAATAACGGCACTTGTATGGCTTTTCGCCATTGTGCCTCCGCATGTGGACGCGCAGATAATCGTTCCGCGCAAAACTGTCGCCGCAAATGCAGCAGAGGAAATTTCTCTGACCGGTGTGCGTCTTCTCGTGACTGCGCAGCTGCTGGCGCTCCTTGAATGTCTCGTCGCAGCTCTTGCACGCGTAAAGGAATTCCGTGTGGAGTAGCGTATGCTTGCGCAGGTAGGTCTTGCTTGAGAATCGCTTGGAGCAGTATTCGCACGTATGTTCGCTCATCTGCAATTTGAGCTCGCTGCTGGCGTCGAGGCCCTCGCCGTTGTGCTTACTCATCTTGTGCCTCTCAAGGGCATCGAGGCGGGAAAACGCTGCCTCGCACAGCACACACTTGTGCTCCTTGTTGCCATGCAAACTTTGGACGTGCGCCTTCAAATGATCGCTGCGCGCAAAAGCCTTGGGACAGTGCGGACAGCTGTGCGGTTTCTTTTCCAAATGCGACAATTTGTGGCGCAACAAATGACAGTGGCGGGAAAATGTGCGCAGGCAGACATCGCATCGGTTTTCTGGGTTCGGTGCCGCCGAATCACTCTGCTTTTTGCGGCGACGACGTCGCTGCTTGCCAGCTGTGGGCTTTTGCAGATAATCGCGAACAGTTTTCACTTGGGTCTGCTTGGACTTGTCCTCCGATTGCGGCTTTTGCTCGGCATCCGGTTCGTCGTCATCTTCGTCGTCGTCGTATTCATCAATGTCGCTCTCATCATTGGCAAACTCATCCTCGCCGTCCTCCTCATCTGCGCTGTGATAAATGTTGGCTGATGCGGCTTCCATCTCATACTCACCATCCTCATTGACGCTATCAGCGCGCTGGCGTTCCAGCTTAATCGGTAACTCTTGCTCGCTGCCGGTGACCAGTGGCTCCTCTGCTTGGGATAATTTAAAAAAAAGTAAAAAAGTTTTGAAAAAAAAACAATAACACCTATATCTGTAGCGAATTGACTTTTATAACTTGAAAAGCTTACCTTTGACCTCTGCTGGTAAAACACTGGTGGCAATTTTCTGGTTGTTCAGACCTTCATTCTCGTCCTCTGTGTCTGTGTGGGGTGCACGTTCTAGATTTGTTTTTTTGCGGCGCATCGCGCGACTTACAGGTGCCGCAAATGATTCCGGATACGGATCGAGGTCCGCCTCCGGCTCTGGCTTAATGTGCAGCCACAGGGATTGCTTAGCCTCCGCATGGATCTCTTCATCTGCAGTGTCGTCGTTGCTGGATATGGGATTCGTATGGCATTGATAGCCCAACTCGTCATTATCTTTGTCATTCTCATCATCGGAGCACGTAGCTGGATCATTAAATAAGACGGCAGCCGAAATCAATTCGTCGGCGCTGTGCATGGTTGCCTCATCGATAGGCGGCCACGTTTCGGATTGCACCTCCTGTTCCGCGGCCAGCGTCCGGCGCCGACCACGGCCCTCCACATTGTGAACAACCTGCATATGACGGAGCAAATGATCGCGTCGGGAGAAGACGCGTTGGCAGTCGCGACATTCACGACGGCGACGCAAAATCGCCGACTTGGGATCATGTCGCTCAACGAGATGGTTAAGCAGCTGGCGCAATTGCTGGAACTGTTCGTCGCACAGTTTGCACTTGAGCTCTGCTATGTTCTTGTGTTGGCGATTCCGATGCAGACGCACTTCAATAATGCTTAAGAACTTATCGTTGCAGATGCCGCACGGCAGCATGGGCAGCTGTTCGGTCTGAGTGCACATATCGCTACTGTTCGGCTTGCTAACGGGAGTGCGCCCCAATATGTCCACAAGCGAGCGATATGCCTTTTCAGCGTCTCGCTTAAAGCGATAAGCCTGGCAGGCGGCTTTGATGCAGGTGTCGCATATTTGATGCGGCATCTTGTCGTAACGCTGACACGTATACCGTGTGCACTCATTGAGTATCTGAGCGATGTTCGCACCCTGCTCCACGGGCGCTTCATCGTAGATAAAGTAAAAATCGCCCACTTCGCTCAGACAAACACGACAGACGCGCTCGGCATCAAACTGACGATAATTGTCTGGCATTGCAAGTACGTTGGTGTACGTGTTTTTTTTTAAGATATTTTTTCAATTATTTTCGCGGCATTGCGTTTTGTGGCTGTTTGTAAATGTTTGTTGTTTTTTTTTTTTTTAGTTTTTATATATTTGCTTGAATGGGAATCTTGATGTGGTCTGGCAACATTGTTCCTGTGTTTTGACATTAAACGAAATTAAATGGCAGCATCGTGTATAAGTGCTGCAAAAGACAAACTGCGCGCAATTTTTAAAATGCCCACGCAAACAGCACCAGATATCTTTATTGTTTACAATTTATTCACAACATTTAGTTGGTTTTATTTGCACAATGGCAGGTTTGACCAAGAAACGTTTCTCCTGCGGCACTGTCTGCAATCAATGTCAACTGTCCATGAGTCGGCTCCACCCATGCAGACGGAAATCTTTTGTCCATGTCTGCAAATACGCGCTACAATCCAAATAAACAGTATGAGTAACTAACATAACCAACACTAATTGCTCTTTTACCTTTACAACGTCGGATTTACTGGCGCCCGTTACAACAAAAACTACATCATTGGCATTATTGATCACTGGCAGCGTAAATGTTATACGTTCTGGTGGTGGTTTTGGGGAATCCCGAATTGGATTATTAAACGTTTAGTTTCCGCCAAAGCATCCGGTTGTTCCGGAAACAAGGAGCACGTATGTCCGTCTGGTCCCATGCCCAAGAGCAGCAAGTCAAATACTGGACAACTTTTACCGAATTCATTCACAATACGTTCCGCATAATCGCTGGCACACTGATCCAACGACACGGATGTATCGGCCTTAATAAATTGGCTATCCAAAATGTTTGGTAGTTTAGTTAGCATTTGCGTTTTGTACGCCCAGTACGTTGATTCATTGTGATCGTGTGCCACATAACGTTCGTCGCAGAAAAAAAACTGCCAGTATTTTGTGTCCAGTCTATTTGAAACCAAAGCACGGGTCAAGAGCTGCACGAGCGAGCCACCTGTTGATTGCAAGATTGGGTGACCTTTTATAATGATTCGTTATGCGAATGCGAATGTGTGGCAGTGCAAGGTCACCTTAAGTTGAGCTTATCACACACACACACACATGTACAGCACAATATTTACATACATACATCATGAAAAATACGCACCTGAAAGGCCAACGCGAAATGTTTTCGCATTTTTGAGAGCTTGACTCGAGCAACGATTTAGTACATCACTTAGACTTTGCACTAGCTTCTCTTCCGTATCGCTTACACTTACATGGAAGGGGCACTTTCGATTGGAGGACATGTTCATGTGATAAGCAGCCTATTCTGGTCTGGTCTGGTGATGCCGTTTAAGTTTTTAAAATTTATTAAGAGTAATGGTATGACTCGGCTGTTGCTTATAATTTTGTTGGCTGGCAGCGTTGCCACATGGTTACACATTGCACAGCACTGAACACATTTACAAAACAGTGCTAAACAACTCCCCTACAATTTCATTGTCTTGACGTCTGTCATCTGGTCGAGCACACAACTACATACATTGTAGAGAATTTCGAGAAATTGCGTTGCAAATTCGCGCTTCTTCGTTATTGTGCTGTCTAATAATTGCGTGCTTCCATTTGTAAGCATAAACACATTGTTTGTGCCACTACCGTTATTGGTATTTTAAATTCTACGGATCCAAAGATCTTGTTTATTGTTATTGCGATTGTGCGCAATATTATTCTATATCGTCGACTTCGTGTAAGCAATGCCTAAGCGTGGTGGAGGCGGCGGTCAACGTTACAACAACAATGTTGGGAACGGCGGTGGCAATGGTGGCGGCGGTGGATCACGTTTCTCCGCGCTAAAAGACAACGACGGTAAGTTATCTGTGTGGTATCATTTTGTTTGGCCTGTCAAGGTCCTAAAAACTCTTTGTTGCATTGCAGACGATGATCATCAGCGTCGCAAGGATCGGAACAAGCGTCGCGTCAGCTTCAAGACCTCACAGTTTCCGAACAAAAGTGATGTTAAGTTGCGACTTCAGGATGTGCGTCGTTTGGATGAGGATGACGACATGAGCGAAATGACAACCACAGTCAAGGTTTGTTTGCTTAACCAGGCTTCGCATACCTTACCGACATATCAATGCAATTAGCATGCTAACAAATTTTCACCATGTGCTTACAGGAACGTCCCAGTCGTTCCAGGCGTCGCGGCTCACCGGTTCCACGAAGTAAATATGGCGCTCTAAGTCGCAGTGCTGCTGACTGGTATCAAGTGACGGTAAGTGCGTCTTTACTTCCACCATTTTAAGTCTCATAGTGCTCATATATATATGTGGGGGTTTTATTACATCAACGGTATTAATTGGTTAATATAAGATAATATAACGTCATTAATAGTTTGTAACATTAAAGTCTGCTTCTTTCCACTCGTTCACTCGTTCAACTCGACTTGAGCCACAGCTCTCACAACCTATTCCGTCAAAGGCCGAACTGCAACTCTTTTGTCGTCGTCACGTCATCGTCGTCGTCGTCGTCGTCTTCGCCGCTTCCCTTCCTCGATCGGATTCGCCGTCTTGCGAATTCGCTCTCGTTGCTCTTCGTCGTCTCGGTATCGTTGTTGTCTAGGGATCGCCGTTGTTACTGTTCTTCATGTTCGTCGTTGTTGTTGGCGTTGGTCTCAGAAACCACAAACCAACCCATATATATGCACATGTTATATGAATAGAATGTACCCATTATTACCTCTGCTAATAATATAAAATTAAATAAACGATAGGCGCGGTGAATCCTGAATATTGCTGTTTTTGAACAGCAGTTGAAATGGCTGAGTTTTCCGGTTTGTGAAGTAAACAGTCAACGAATATCGCCATTTAAGTATATAGAATCATAAAGACATACATACACATACTCTAAGATATATATGCATTCGCTTATATTAAGATTAGAGACAAATGCCGAACTAGATTTAAACCTTTGCTAAAATTGCGTGTCTAGTTGCAACTGGCAATGACTGAGAGCCTTTTATTAAATCATATCTTAGCTGGCTAAAATGTAAACTCACAAATATTATGTGCGTGGTAAGCAGATGATGAAGCAGTTAAAAACATTTAAACGCACTTTGGCTGTTCTCGCCTGTTCGCATCGATGGCGACGACGGTGCACAAAGTGCGTTCCGTATTCCAGTGCTGGTATTTGAATTGGTACAGAGAATTGGTGCCCGCTACGCTGCTATCTCTCAGCGGCGGCTAATTGAAGATATAAAAAGGTAGAGCAGCGCGGTTCCCTTGTAGTCGCTAGAGCCAGAATACTTTTGGATTTATTTTGGCCCATTTCATTGACGGCCGGCAAACGTTAAAGTCACACGCGCGCTGCTCGAGCATAATCTCAAGAACAACTTTTGGAGTTGCGGCTGCTACATGTATTTCATATTGTTGTTTATTATCGCAGTCGGTTATCAACAGGCAAATATTAGCTGTCTGTCGATTAAAGGCCAAGAATATTAACTTAAGAATATTTGCGTTACGTATGCGACATAATACATCTAATTTGATCGTCGTTTAGAAAGTGAGTGATTGAGTGACTGTCGAATGGCTACTCTGGGTGCCTGGGACTATGCCATTCTGGCAGTGGTCCTTCTCATCTCAATAATAATCGGAGTCTACTATCGATATGCGGACAACAAGCAGAGCAATTCAACAGAATATTTTCTAGCTAATCGGTCCATGGGCGTTATGCCGGTGGCATTCAGTTTAATGGCCAGCTTCATGTCGGCCGTTACCATACTGGGTGTGGCAATGGAGATGTATCAATATGGCACCATGTTTGTTATTATCAATGTGTCCTATATTGTATCAACACCCATTGCCGCCCATCTCATTCTGCCGGTTTTCTTTCGCCTGAAAACGGCTAGCGTGTACGAGTATCTGGAGCTGCGATTTGGCTATGCCACACGCTTGGTCGCCTCGGTTGCCTTCTCGACGCAGATGATACTGTACATGGGGATTGTTGTGTTTGCCCCGGCATTGGCATTGGAGGCGGTAACTGGATTGAGTCAGGTGTTCTCGGTGCTAATTGTTGGCGTTGTCTGTACGATCTATTCAACAATGGGTGGCATGAAGGCGGTTATGATAACGGACATATACCAGTCGATACTCATGTTTGTAGCCATATTCAGCGTTATCATTTGTGCGGGCATCAAGGCAGGCGGCTTTGGTGTTGTTTGGCAGACGGCACTGGACAATGGACGCATCGAGTTCAACAACTTTAGCGTAGATCCAACGACACGGCACACATGGTTCACCCAGGTTCTGGGCGGCTGCGCCACCTACTTGGCCATCTACGGTGTGAATCAAGCTCAAGTGCAACGTTTGCTTGCCGTACGCAATCTGCGATCGGCACGTGCCGCACTCTGGTGGTGTCTGCCCATACTGTGTCTGCTGAGCATGAGCACCTGCTTTGCGGGCATTTGCATCTATTGGTATTATCGTGATTGTGATCCGTTGCTGGAAGGGCGCGTCAATTCACGGGATCAGATAATGCCGCTGTTTGTGGTGGACACCATGTCTGAATATACGGGACTGGCTGGCCTCTTCGTATCGGGAATCTTTTGCGCCAGCCTGTCCACCATCAGCACCGCCATCAGTTCGCTGGCTGCTGTCACTCTGGAGGATTATGTGAAGCCGCTTGTGAGCTACTCCTCGGGACGCACGCTGGATGATCGCCGGACAATGTGGTACTCAAAGCTGTTATCCATTTTCTATGGTGCTCTCTGCGTTGGCATGGCTTTCTTGGCTGGCTCCATTGGCGGACTGCTGCAGGCGGCTCTGTCGATCTTTGGCATCATTGGCGGTCCATTGTTGGGCCTGTTCACGCTGGGCATGTATGTGACGAAGGCAAACCAAAAGGGCGCCATTGGTGCCGTACTCATTTCACTAGCCGTCTCCTTTTGGATCGGTTTCGGTCAACCGAAGCCGCCAATACAAAGTCTGGACATGTCCACTGCTGGCTGCCCCGCTGAACACAGCTACGTTCGAGATATACTGCTTCGAGCAGACACACAATTCGCAGCTCCGCCTGCCTCTGGCATGCGAGAGACGGATCCGGATACGGATTACTTTTATCTGTATCGCATTAGCTACATGTGGTATGCACCAATTGGCTTTCTCATTGCCTTCTCCGCCGGCTGGCTGCTCTCCTGGTGCTTTGCGGCTCTCAAATGGGATAACAACAGACTAATCTACCAGGACGCCGAATGTACGCTGATCAGGCATGATCTCTTTGTGCCGCCCATTGCCAAGCGACTGCAGCGACGCCAAATGCCACTCGTTGTCGTTACCACCACTAGCAGCGGCGGCAGCGACAGGAGTCGCAGTAACAGCAACAGTGCAGATTGTAGGCCCACTGCGCCGGATCTTGATGAGCAGTACACTGTGGTAGCGCCGGGAAAGCAACGATCGGTTTAATGATCCGGTACCATTAGTACGCTTACATGGCAGATCACATATACGAGATATTCCTGATCAATGCAAATGCCTTTGTACTCGATGTTTTTTTTTTGTCTCCCCTTACATCGATAAATATCGATTAGTAAAATAATCTAAAAATTCAAATTCATTGAATATTGAGATTTTAAAAGCCAGCGAACTTAATTAGAATGTAGACACTCGGAAAACAAATACATATCAAATTGTTGTTTTTTTAGACTTAAATCTTCCATGATTGTAAATCCTAAATAAAATATTTATAACAAGAATTGAAAGCTCATCAAACTGCGAAATACAAATCAGTCCTACAATCTGATAATAGTCACAAAAGCAATATACTAATAAAAAGTTAATCTTTGTTATTTGCACACATTTGAATGTGCTACTGAGCACAGTGTATCGCATAGTCGGCACTCTCGATCAGAGTTCAATTGTTTTGTTTTCACTCAATTGACTTGGAAAGTTTTTTTTTTTTTTTTTTTTATTATGATTGCTTTATTTAATGGATCCCTAGGGATCTGCTTAGTAATATAGTTCTACAGAGTCGACAAATCAAATCAAAAATAAAAATTCAGTTTGTTTCGTTACCAAAGTAATTTTAAAGATTTGGTTAGATTGAGATTGGTTCTACGAAAAGGTTCTTGTCGTGGTTGCCATCGTTGTCATTGGAACCGTCATCATGAGCTGGCGGCGCACGACTTTCATTGGCTACGTAGTAGTTGCGACCTTGGGCCATCTGCCAAAGAGCCAGGAGGCGAACGAGCTCCTTGTAGCTCATCGTTTGCAATGGCTTCTGTTCGGATGTGTGCACACCAGCGGAACGCAGCTCCTCGACAATGGTATCGAAAACGCCGGGTCGATCTTCATCCGCCACTGGTACCGAATGTCTGGGCGTGATTTTCAAAATGTGCGGCAATTCGTCCGTTCGCACCTGCTCGACAGAGGTGAGCGCCACCAGCTCCTCCTCGTTGGCCATAGGCAGAGCCGTACAAAGGGCACTCATCGCAATGAGCACAATGGCCAAGCATCTAGAATAATTCATGATCGCTCTCTCTTTCTCTTTCCCTCTCGCTGTCTGGCTGTTGAAATTGTTGATATTTGGTTTAGCTTGGATATCTGTTTTGGCTTTGGGAATGGTGGGTGCGCGTTGCTGCTCGTCGGAGGCTCGCGTTTATACTGATGACAGAACGTAACTTTTCTTTGGTGCCGTCTGCGCTTTGCTGATCGTGTTGGGGGCCCACCCTCCACCCTACTAACGATAGGCGGGGGTTGGCGGTGTGCTCCAATTTCTATTCCACTAGACCAGCACAGCACAGCCCAGCCCCACAATCTACCTCCGTCGGCACCCCATTCGCAATCCGCGATCCAAATCGCGTCGTCGCTGAGTCAGTTTGTGTCTTTTGTGTTCCTCGTTTGACTCTAGGGTCGTTCTTTGTCGATGTTAAATTTTTTTTTTTTGTTATCTATATATGTATGTACATATGTATATAGATGCATGTATGTGGCATGTACGCATGTCGGTCGGTCGGTCCCTCGTTTTGCATTTTCTTTAATTGCTTTTTCTGCGTCGTTTGGTTTGGTTTGATTTGGTTTTATTTTGTTGCTTGATTTAATAATACAATTTGTGTTCTATACTGTGTTGTGCACTTATGTACATATTTGGTGTATATACCTATATATATATAGGTATATATTCACCCATACATAGAAAGCTTGGCAAATTCTTAAAGCAACTTGGCTCTCAAAGTTTTTTGTACTCGTGCACAAATAAAAGCATTTGTAATCATTTTGTGTTTAATCTAATCTTTAATTGGCTTTTATCACTATATACACAATAAGTAGAACACTTTGAGATGTTTGATCGAATATTCTCTCCTCGCTGAGAAACTGTTCAACATGTTTCAGGACAAGAGTGTTGGTCATCGAATAATTATCCGACAGTTTTCCCTTGATAGGACTGATAAATGTATGCAAAAATAGAAGCAACATTTCTATCCGAGCCCACAGACCTAATAATGTATGTGATGATTTCCCCCAAATACTTTGTTCATTTCGCATATTGAGACAGATATGCAATATACAATGTCTATATTAACAGATCTTCCACAACTGGAAGCAGGGTATTATGCAGTCGGTAATGTTGTTAAGACAGTAACTTTCTGGCACCTTTTTTTTTTGTTGGTTGAATCGTTATTGAATATGTGTTGCATGCATTTGGGCTGATCTTTTTAGTTGGACTTATCGTATTCAATCGGATATGTTACAAACAGATGACAACCCTACTTCTGAAAAAAAAAAAACCGTTAATATCATTGTACATCCAAAATTCAAATTTAAAGATATTTCTGAAGAATTGAATAAGAAAATTTGTTTTTATATCGGTCCAGGTGTTATTAATAATGATAATGATTTTAATTGAATTAACGTGTAGTGAAACAAATGTTCTGTAATTTATTAATTAATTGAGATAAATAGAAAGTCTCTTCTATTCTTCTAATGATTTGCAATCGATTACAAATTGAATATTTTCCAAATGACTTGTTTACTGCTTGCAGGAAAACACAAAACATGCTTTGCATCATTCAACATTGTTGAATCGTAATAAATATGTAAATGCCCGGATGAAATATGTAAATATGTAAACTATGTGGCTGTCACGTGTATTCAGCATTGCCGTTAGGATTGTTATTGTTATTGTTATAATTATTATTGCGATGCATTAATATCAAAATGCAAGTGCATAAAACAGTTAACAATGTGGCTGGCGTCTTAGTCATTTTTCATTGTTGGTGTTGGTGTTGTTGTTGTTGGTTTTTCTTGCTTTTGTCAAGGCCAAATCGATTGGAGAAAATCCCAATCGTATAATTGCCATAGGAAACTGAGTCATGAAGCTATCCAGAATGAGGCAGGCAAGTTCATTCTTCACTCTCATTATCATTATCGTTCTCTAGCTGTGTGTGTGTGTGTGTGTGTTTTTCCCTCATTTCTTGACTTCTCTTTGCATCGAGGGCCCTGATGTCATCGCCAAGCAATGCGTGTGCAGTTGCTTTTGGTTTGGTGGGGATGGGGATGGGGATGGGGTGTTGTTTGGGGTGCGGGTGGCAGGGTTACGTTCCTTATCGTGCCGGCAATTTATGGATTCCGTTTTTGTTTATTTGTTTTGTAAGTGAACAATCAGTTGAGTAGTGAGTGTATCGCATTCGTTTAATCTTTTATTTTCAAGTTTTACTTTCTTTTGGGCATGTTTTGAGTATAATTCATATTAATAAGAGTACTCGATAGCTTGGCTAGCCAACAAAGACGTATTATTCATTGTTAAAAAAAAATATTCACACACATACACACACACACTTATGTACATATGTATAAGCGTATACGCACTGGTTCTTCCTCTTTCTAAGCAAACACACATGTCCCAAATGTTTTTTGTTAAAAAAAAAACAGTATAATTTATACATGGTGCACAAACTTCAATATGTTCATACATATATATATGTACATTTGAATATGTATGTACTTGTTATTGAATTATCGAAAAGAAAAAAAAAAAACTAAAAAAAACAAACAAACACAAAACAAACAGCATTTGGGAGTTATGTTAAGTTGGGCTACTCCTTGGCATCAGGATCAGAATCAGCTTTATTTGTTGTGTTTACCTCTGTGCGGTGCTGTTGGTGTTGTTGTTGTTGTTGTTCTTTCGTCGTTGCTGTTGTTGTCGTTGTTGTTGTGGTGCTGGTTAGCGTGAACACACCTGTGCTGCCCACATTATCTATGGGCTGTGCTATGATGGTCGATGTGGTGCTCTATACAGATGCACAAACATATATATATATATGTTTATATATATAGATATATATGTGGAAGATCGTTTGATTAGTTCGAGTTAAGTGTAATGTTTGAATGTACTTACGCCATTTTTGGTTTCATCGGGGCTCCAGGAGCGCTTATCATCCAAATCCTTTGAGCAACAGCTGCCCATATTGCTTAGCTTACCTTTGTGGCTTTGTGTAGTGCACTGAATATGGAAAGATGGTTTTTTGTTTGTTGTTTGCTTCTTTTTTTTTTTTTTTTGTTTTTGTTTTTTTTTGAGGCGGGAATGGATGGTTTTGTGGGTGGTTAGATTTTCTGTGTTGTTGCTCTAACCTCGCACGGCTGTTGGCTGGCGAATGGCGCTGCTTTTGGCGGTGCTCGCTTGTTAGTCAGCCCAGTTGTCGCCGCTGCCGCTGCCGCTGCCACAGTTGACTTCGCTGATACTGGCTTTATTGTTGTTGTTGTTGTTGTCGCTGCTGCTGCTGCTGTTGCTGTTGCTGCTGCTGCTGCTGCTGACGCGTCGGCGTCATCAGTCATATCAATTCTAGAAATAAATGTCTCTCAGTTCGCTTGTGCTTCTCATTGTTGTGCACAAAAGCGTGATTTATATACTTATTAAATACATATACATATTTTAATACATACATACATACATACATAGATAGATAGATGTACGGTGCGCAAATAAACCGCACTCATTCACTCGCCCATCTACACTCATTCACACTCATTGCCAGTCACAGTTGGAGCTCATAATAAAATTGCCCATTGGAGTCATTCTTTGTATTTCTTTCGTTTTTTAGCAAATAGTCTCATAGCTTCTGTCAGCCAACAACTGTAAACAGTCTCCAATATCTGGGCTGATCTCCAGGCGTAGACAGGTGGCAGCAAACATGACTAGGAATTAGTTCAAATATTTAATATGCTAGATAACATTGTTAAATTGAATTCCGATCAAGATTCTAATTGACTCACTTATTCGGTGAGTGCCTCAACGAATTCATGGGGCTCTAATCAATTCAAGCAATTCAAGCAAGCCAAAATAGAAGCGATCGGTAAGCTCTCTGAATGGAAAAACGTAAGGACTTTAAGACCCGTTCATCATGGCTTAAATATCGCCAGTGCAAATGGCATAATGAGTGTTGATAAACAAACACTAATGCTTCATAATATATTTATTAATTTATCGCATTAATAGACGGTTTTTTTTGTTGTTTTGTGTTGTATCTAATGAGCACCATGGACATATCAATGGACTGAATATGACCCAAATACATACACACACACATACACACACACATACATATATACATTAAGGTGGAGTGTAGATGTAGCTATAACACTAATCAAGGACCCTACACAAATAATAAAGCTCCAAACATTTTCTTGTTCAATATATCATTAAATAAAATATATACTTTTACAATTTTTGAGCCCCAATTAAAGTTTTTCCCTCAAGAATCTGAAGCTTTAAATTACTAATTAAACCAATTCCGTTATTTCGTATTACAAATATATTGAGTTTATTTGTTTATTTAAAATAAACAAATTTAAAAAATCGATTTTTAGAAAAATGGGTTCCTGTGTGATTCTAATTACTGAACGAATAATGTATTCACCCCACACGTACATTATACATACATATATATATATATATATATGTATATATAAATATGTATATGTTATAGACTCTTCAGATACCCAGAACAGCAATTTCGGGTATATTTGGCATTGGCAATGGAATTTTATGAGTAGAGCTCTTCATAAGAAGAGGGAAAAGCAATTACGAGCATAAAGCAAACTAATGTGTGTTTGTGTGTGTATCTCTGTGTCTGTGTGAGTGTGTGTATATGGATGTGGATGTGTGTGTGTGCGTCATAACCGTAATCAAAATGCTCATAATTAAATCATAGACACTTGAAGATAAGCAGCGCGCACCTAAAAGTAATTAAAACACAAAGAGGCAGGCCCCAAGCGAGTCACCGACTGCAAATCAGAATTGGTATGCAAATATTGAGTAATTGGGAGTAAAGCACGTTATGAGTAACGTCAAATATAATAAATACAATCCAATGGCAACAACACAGCGGAATGTTAACTGGAAAAGTGGCACACTAATTGTGCTTGTTCCAGTTTTTATTATTTCCCATTTTTTTTTTTTTTTGTGGGTTTGTTTTTCTAGCGACTTGCTCAATTCAGGTCTGTTGTATAAAATTAGTTACGATTAAAATATTCGCCACGAATCCGATTCGAGTTGATTGATTGACATAATATATATATATATATGTATATAGTTCACATTATTTGTATTCAAATATGTAGTTTATGTATTGATTGAGTTTTTTTCCCTCTGCCAAACAGATACCCAATGGTCAGATTTATGACAAGGATACGCTGCTGCGTGCCTTGATGGCGGCAATGTCGCCGCACCATTTTGTGGCACAATATTGGCGTGTTGAGCGGAACTGTGCCATCTTCTTTGTGGATGAGTTTGAGGTGTGCAGGGTCATAAGTATGCTGGGCCGGCATGCACAGCTTCCGGATGGGTTTCGTTTGATGCCGCGCATACGCAGCGGTATTCCACAGTTCACCGTTAATGAGGAGTTCAAGGCAAAGATGAAGGTTGTCATGGCCAAGAGGTATAACGTACAGACCAAGGCACTCGATTTGTCACGCTTCAACTACGATGAGGATCTGAAGCCCTTATTTTACCCACTTTTCCGGGTGAATGTCATGTCCACCGCACTGGATATCATATGCGAAAACATTCCAGATTTGGAAGCCATTAATCTCAATGATAACAGAATGTCTACCGTGGAATCATTCAAAGGCATCGAGAAGCGTCTGCCTCATCTGAAGATACTTTATCTGGACAATAACAAGGTGTGTTGTGTGGATATATCTCCCTCTATAATCTGAAAATTTCATTCATTAAACATTGTCTCTTTGCCTGCTTAATGTCAGCTTCCATCGTTGGCGCACCTGTTGGTCTTTCGCAATTTACCAATTGTCGAGCTGGTCTTGCGCAATAATCCATGCCGAGCGCGCTACAAGGATAACCAGAATTTTATCAGGTATACTATGGTGTGATCTGTTCTTTCTCCTATTTTTCTAACCGTGCAGCAACGCAGTCACCGAAATATCACCGTGGGAACTGGGAACTGGGACAAGGGTTTTTATGCATAACTGTTGAGGATGCCTCGTCCTTTCGACAGAATCCTTGTTCTTATTTAATCCCTATTTCTTATTCTGTTTTGCTGTGCGCAATGTGTCGCTTAATGAATGAATTGAAAATGCAACTTTTCCGCCAGGTCTCTCGCTGCTCAAATTCCAATGCACTTTGAGCAGGCAAATGCATTTGCTGGCATTGGGAAAATTATTTGAAAACTGTTGCAATACGCCCTTAATTGGGTCACTAAAATGAAACCAAACTTTTAACGGTGGCTACAAAAAAACTATACGTAAAAAAAAAATGTTCTTTCATTAGAAATGAAGACACAAATGAAAAAAAAAAGTTAAAAATAAAAAAAAACATAAAAAAAAGAAGAAAAAAAACAAGCTAATTCAAACAAGTCGCACCTGGAAAGCTGACGACACAACACTGACTGACTGACTGACAGTTGGACGATGTGGCAGCACGTTGCAGACACACGACTTCATCGCGCGTTGGCATTTCCACATGGCAGGCAGACATGCGGGTGCGTTGGGGTCTCAAATGTGTGCTGCTTTGTCGCACCGAATGCGACAAGCAAGTACGAATTGAGAGGAGGCAAGTGGCAAGTGGCAAGGCGAAGCAGCGCACGCATCGACAGACGGACGCATGGACGCAATTCGCGCACCGCACAGCATTTATCACACAGCAAAAAGGCACGCATTCTGGCGCTGGACCGATTTAACATTGGTTGCAGTTGCACATTTCGAATTGCGTGTTGCGCTGTTGTGTTTGCCGTTGTTTAAGTTGCGGTTGCGGTTGCGACGGCGTCCTTGTCAGCGGTTGTATTGTGTTAAAATAGGTGGCGCCCGCCAAGCATGCAAAAATACTGACGAACAGATAGACGGACGGACGGACGGACAGACGGACTGCTGCCAGGGACGGCTATGACGACGACGACGACCCATGCTGGCAAAGGCGGCCGTATTTATTATATATATAAAATGAACCGGTTGCGTTTGCTTGACACCCGATATTTGCACGTTGAATGGTGGCACATGGGTTGCATGTTTTGCCGGTGGATGCTGCGTGCGATCAACGGGACTTATCACAACTCGATCACACAACGAACAAAGTAACAAACTGCTTTCGTGCGACGCGTTTGGGTTATTCAAAACAAAAAAAAAAACCAAAAGAAAAAAAGCTAAAAGAAAAAAAGCAACAAAAAATAAATATTAAAAAAAAGAGAAAGCAAAAGAAAATGGATAAATAAAATAAAAGTGCTGCTTAAAAGTTTGGCTTCCTTGAAAATGTCGTTTCCCAGCCCTGGTCGCTCGCTTTGACAATATGCGCCAAATATGAACCAAGTGCATCTGTTTGCTCAACTGCGCTAAATCAATATACGATGCTGATATTAATCAATCAATCAATCAATCAACCATAGAGAAACATTGTGTAAAACAAATGCGAATCAGCGGAAAGTTGTTTTTCAATACTGCAGTCCACAACTGCAAATCACACAGCGCACAGCAAAGCGACATTTTTCTATGCACGACTCTGTTAATTATTTAACATATATTTTTAACTAATGTATCTATCCATACACACACATACATACATATGTACATTTTGACATATGTATGCATTTACCACTGTTACGTATGCGAATCAACAAACTGGACGAAATCCAACCGCAAAACTCTTTACAGCGAAGTGAGGCGTAAGTTCCCCAAACTGATGAAATTGGTAAGTTCAAAAATATATATTAACAGAACTTTTAATTTAGCATTTAAGAATTCGTTAAATTGTCAGCTTAAAATAAGCTCTAAAAATGTATTTGAAGAAAAATATGCAGTTTGATTCCCAAATTCTTCGAAAAACAAAAGCACATTCGATATTATTTCCTAAATCAAATTCATTTTGTTTGAATGAATAATAAAAAATAATTATTGTAAGCTGTTAGCCAAGAGTTCGATCTAACTATAAACTTGAATACAGGATGGGGAAGTATTGCTGCCCCAGGTGCATTTCGATTTAGGTGAATCGCCCACGTTGGCACCGGCAAAGGCATCCTACTTGTGCGACAGCGCCGGCGCTGAGGTTATCCGCCAGTTTTTGGATCAGTACTTCATCATATTCGATTCGAACAATCGCCAGCCACTGCTGGATGCATACCACGAGAATGCGCTCCTCTCCATGTCAATGCCCTCGGCCAACCAGGCGGGCAGGTAAGCAGCAGCTACAGCAGCATTTATTCATCCTCAATTCTGAATTGATTTTGATCTTGATCTTGATTTATAGCCGATTGAACAACTTCTGGAAATTTAATCGCAATCTGCGACGCAATATGAACACCGATCGGGATGATCAGCGTATGCGTCAAATCCGTATGCAGCTATTGAAAAGTGGCCGATTGGCCTGCGTCTCCACATTGGATGAATGGCCACGCACGTTGCACGAAAGACGCACTTTCACCGTCGATCTGAACATCTACAATGTAAGAAGCAAGTAAGCAAAGAACATTTCATTCCAATAATAATATTTTTCTATTATGTGTGTTGGGCAGCCGCAAATGATGGTGTTCACGGTGACGGGCCTGTTCAAAGAGTTAACCAGCGATCCTGACAGCACCACGCCCATCGACATGCAGCCGTACGAGCTGCGTCACTTTGTGCGCACGTTTGTCGTCGTACCACAGAATACGGGCTTTTGCATTCGAAACGAGGCGATCTTCATAACCAGCGCATCGGCGGAGCAGATCCGCGAATTTAAACGATCGCAGCATCAGCCAGCGCCCGGCGCCCCCAGCTTAACCCCAATTAGCTCTGCCCTCAATGAGAGCTCAATTCAAACGCGTCTGCATCCGGGTGGATTAGCGGCTGCCGGTGCCGCGCCTAATATCCTATTTTCACCGCCGATCCCCCTATTGCCACCGCCGGTTGCCACCATCACCAGCCCGATTGCATCGGCGACGGTTACTGCCGCCAACACAGGTCCGCACAGTGATGCCACAAAAATGCAAATGGTGCAAGCCATGACGGCGCAGAGCCAAATGAATCTGGATTGGAGCCGCAAGTAAGTCACAGACAAGACACAGAAATAAACTTACTTTCTATGTTTTTTAATATGCTTGTGTTATTTTTATTTTCCTTTTTAGATGCTTGGAGGAGACCAATTGGGATTTCAACCATGCAGCATTTGTGTTTGAGAAACTCTTCAAGGAAAACAAAATACCACCAGAGGCCTTTATTAAGTAAAATGCCCACACCCAACAACAATAACACCATAATCCCAATTTTAAAAAAAACACGAACATACACATGTTAGCAAGGGGCGTGCACAGGGGGGGGAAAGCAACTACCCATCCTAAATCTGAACGTTTGGTATTTTAAAATGTATGACGAAATTGCAATTCGGCTCGTTTTTTTTTTTTTTTTTTGTGCACCTGCACCCCTCCTGCTTTGTACGCCCCAGCATATTAGTCATTTGAGGCGCATGATTATGATCCGCTATGCGATCCGTTTGGAAATTGAAAACGGATCGCATAATCATCGTTTGTTTCTAAGACACTAGCTTAATTCGTTTTCACACAAATCACACACACATATATATTTATATATACAGTGGCTCACAGCTTATTTGGAGCAGTTTTAAATTAACATATTTGATTTAGTTTGATATTGATATTGACTATTTCAGCCATTTGGCAATGTGATTATCCGATTTTGAAGTGTTCCAGGATGAGTTTCCCTTGTTCAATGGTAGCCCGTTTGCCCACAGTCCTTGTTGGCTGGTAGCACCCGAGATGCCGGATATAACGAAACTGACTACGGAAGATTGATCTATTAGTATCGAAAAAATATTCAACCTGACGAAAAAAATCCAGGTTTTATGGCACCCAGGTGTTCATAACGCTCCTGTTCCAAATAAGCTGTGTCCATATATTGAGGTACTTTTTTACATAACCCGACAGGTGGGGAAACATATATTAATTTTGATAGTTAATACATGTACTTGCCATCGGTGTTTGAAATTTTTGAGACACTATAGATATATATTTTTATATATATACTTTTAGTTTTTATTCTTTGATATTTTGGAACATGTTCGACAGCAAATATATATCAAATTGAATTTGCCTTTTAATTGGAATCGTTAAAACCATTGCCAGAGAGTGATAACACACAGAAACACACACACACAAATAATATAGATATGTATAATTATAAACAAATGCATGAGGATCAAATATTTGGCAACAGCAGCAAAAATGACTAAGAAAAACAACTTCATCATTTGAAAATTGTAAAAAAAAAAAAAATCTGAATGTATATATGCGTTTTTTTTAAACTTTTCTGCTTTGTTTCTTATTTTAAACACCAAATTATGTGTGTCTACTTTTAATTGAAAACGCGTTCATTGCTCGCTATAATTAAGAAGAAGCAGAATTTAAATATGTGTATATGTTGCAGTCAGCCAACAATCAATTAGTTCATAAGCGTCTTAAGTTAACCCAAGTAAAAAATAAAATACATGTTTATGTAAGGCAGAAAAATTACCTTGTTATTTCTTGTCTAATTTAATTAAAAGCCACATATCTCTCACAATTTTATGGATACAGTCACCAATTTTGGTTGGTAGGTTTTGGGTCCTTCACAATGACAGAAAAATATTAACAAAGAAAATGTACACTACAATTAGTTCACTGTCCCGCTATAGTGGCTATATACAGTTTGGTAAGTGCGCGCTCTGTAACTTGCATTAGTTATATTCCAAAATTTCATATCTTTCGTAATTTAAGAACTACAGCCAAACTTCGAAGAAGGATTTCTATCTTATATCTACCCCAATCTGAAAGGCAAACTTGGACAGTATTTCTTGGCTGCACACAAATTATGGTATAGTATTTCGCTGTCGGTTAAGTCCGACTGCAACGTTCTCCCTTGTTTTGTTTGTTCTAATGTAACATTTGCAAAAGCCTCGCTCGGTGTACTTTATCAATGAGCACTGTATTCAAAAGCTTCCGCTATTGCAGTATTTAACTGCAGCTTTCAAATTTCTCACGAATTAAAAGCTTACCCACTTAACGAACGTTAAGTAAAAAGCACACTAGCCAATTAGTGTGGACATGCACCAATTTAACGAATATTTTCGGAGATAACTTGACATAAACAAATCGACAAATGCCGCCAGATGGCGAAAGCCAACTGCAGAAACAGCTCAAAACGAGTTAAGACAAAATAAACAAAATATGAAAAATCTGCTGCGAAAATGTTTTGCTGATCCTTGAAAGCCACTTTCAGTGTCGGAAATGTGATATGCGGCAATAGACCCATATATGCAGCACATATGCATATGAATGGTCAGTCATCCGGCTTAACAAAAGGACGCATAACAAAAAGCTAGCTTCTAGTTTTGGTACCACAGCTGCCAATATGACACAGGACATGCAACAAACTGGTCAACTGGTCAGCAACTAGTCCCAGGCCAGGGTGTGAACCGCCAGCCGCACAGCATCCCAAGCCCAGTCCAGCCCAGTCCAGCCCAGTCCTGACAGCTGCCACATCACGAAGATCTTCAACAATGGACAATGGAATGCGAATTAGATTTGAATGTGGGCTTTGTGAGCTTGTTTTTTTGGGCCAGCTGTTGCTTTAAGATGACCGCTACTGGCTGCCGCTTTTGTTATTCATAATTAGCCAAGAATCTTATTTTATTATATTTTTCTTTCAAGTTAGGCCTGCTTTTCAGCTGCCCAAAAAAATTGAGCGCTCAACAACGGAAAACGAGTCAATCTTTTTGTAACTAACGGTCAGTAAAATTCGTATTCATCGAATTTGAATTTCGCGGAAGCAATAAGAAACAACAAAATGTGCCAAGTCCCGCTTCCCTCCTCCGCAAGCACATGCTTTCATTTGCCTGCATGCTTGCATACACACACATGCATACAAACATTCATCTGTACATATGTGTGTACACAAATAAGTATATATGAAGCAGTGGCATTTTAGGCTTCAGCCAACCAAAGGGTCGTTAAGCTGCACTCTCACACACGCTCCCACTTCCACTCCCACAATCCCAGACCATCTCTCTCTCTCTCTGTCATTCACGCTCTCTCAAACAAACACAGACAGTGCGATAGAGAGGCGAGCAATGCACGTGCTTTTGCCGTTGCTTTTGTGTTTGCTTTTGTTTTGTGCTGTGCTTGAAAATTGCACTATGGCTTTCTCGATGATGCTGTTGTTGTTGTTATTGTTGTTGTAAATGGCGTCGTTGCGTTTGCCGATTGGACATTGTTTTTGTTCGTTGGCACTGCTACAAAATGGCCGTTGCTAATGCTATGACAGTTGCTGTGCTTTGTTGCTTTGCTGCCGCAAACAAAAAAAGTAGTAGATTAGTAGTAGGCGCCAATGTCAGAGCGCCAATCTGTGCAGTGAGAGCGCAAGAGAAGTAAAACATTTGCGTTATCTGTCGTCTCTGTTGTCTTTCTCTTTCGGCTTCTCTTCTTTTGCACGATTCGTTGGCGTTTTCGCCGTTGTTGCTAAGCTTAATGAATTTCGTTTGGCTTCTTTGTGTGTTTGTATTTTATATTTTAGCATTTAAATTTGTTGCGCATCTGCTGCCCACTGTACACACACACACACACACACACACACACACACACACACACACACACACACACACACACACACACACAAACACACACATACGACACATCGATACACATTGTGGGAGAAAGAGCTACACGCGTGCCACTCCCATTGTTGTTGTTACTGTAAATTGTACGAATTTTTTGCAAATAAAATGATTAAAATTTGCGAGCGGAATCGTTGTCGCCATTATTGTGTCTCGCACACTGCAACACCAACAACATCAACATCCACTCAAATAAATATTAATTACTCAAATTCACCAAAAAAGTTTCGAATTGTATGAACATACATACATACATACAAACATACATATATATATATGAAATTGAATGTATTTGGTAGGGGTAGTAAAGTTATATACATAAATGCATACATTAATATTTATATACATACATACAGTTTGTCCAGAATTATTTTTGACACGGGAAAAAAATATTTTCTAACTTCTTTTGCAGAAAAATTTATTTTATTTTTTACTTTTGATTATTTTCTACTACTAAATAGATATTTCTAAGCTACTTAACATCAAAATGAACAAGATTCATTAATTTAAATAATTGTGAAATTTTAAAAACTATAATAATCCACTAATGTGGACTGTCCAGAAATTGTTTTTACACACCGATCCCGTTAGAAATGAACGGTTTTTTGGTCGTGCGTTGTGTCTATCACCTTAGAAAATATATTGTGTTGAAATTTGTCCGTGCAAGATAATTATTGAATAAAAAATAAATTTTTTAAAAAACAAAATTTATTGATGTACATATGTATGTATATTCTAGCCCCAATAGCTTACCGGTCTACTGACGGGACACGGTATAATTAGTAGCGGACTCTGCAGGTTCTGTGAAGACGAGGAGGAATCCTCAATGCACATCCTAGCAGAGTGTGTAGCCTTAGCAAGCAAGAGAAGCAACATCCTAGGGATGCATGTCATGATGAGCAATGATATAGTAGCCCTCAACCCAATAAAGATTCTAGCATTCGTGCAAGAGCTTGGGTTGATGGAGGAGCTTTAAGCCCAGAAGGGGGCACAATAGACCTATCAGGTCGCAGTGCACACACCCCCTAATCTAATAATCTAATAATAATGGCCCCAATAGATGTGGAAGGTGATCCCCCAAGTTTGAATCAGATCCATTAAATGATAGCTTAAGGAACATAACGGTATCAATGAAGTCCCATTGAATGAGTCACCTGGCCAATTGTGGGTACACGCATTTGGGTACATGCATTTTGGCAAAAAAAAGGCGTTTTTCAGTACTAATTGTTGAAACTTTTTATTTTTCCTTGACACCCCATATGTCAATTGAGCAGGTGGTTCATTATATGTGATTCATTGACACTGTCATGTTCCTTAAGCTATCCGCTAATGGATCTGATCCAAATTTTTTAGATTTACTTTTACTATGCTTAATAATATGCAATTTTTCCCAATCTGGTGGCTAAAATGTACAAAATCCCATACGAAATTTTCATAGTCAAAACAATTTCTGGGCAGTGCTCAAAAGTGGATAATTTTAGTTTTTAAAATTTCTATCCATTTTATAGTAGAAACAATAAGAAAATAGTCAAAAGTCAATAATAAAATACATTTTTTTGCAAAAGAATTTAGAAAATATTCATTTTTTCCTATGTAAAAACACATTCCGGACAAACTGTATGTACATAGATATCTATGAATGTGTGTTAAGGTATAGGGACACTTTGGAAATCAAGTCATGATCTCATGATTGATTTGTAGAACATAAGTAGGCAAGTATTGACCAAAAAGTCATACATAAATATAGTACATATGTGCATATATAGTAGAGATGTATGTTAAGTTGAATCGAAGATATAGCTAGCATTGGCATGTAAGTAATTGAGGTGAATTTGCTGTCCCAAATGTGCAATGTGCTCAGTTCTCGCCGTTCGGTGTCGGTATCCTTAGACCACAGACATGGAGACGTGCAGACAGACGGACAGGCAGACAGACAAAAGCGGCATTGCCTGACAAGAGTCAATGATCGCACGGCTGTCGGGGTAGCAAATATGCGAACAGTCGAAATGGGAACGGGAATGGGTACGTGAAATCGCAATCAAGCGCTAAGGATCAGCGCTGTCCTCTGACGCTGGCGGCCCGTCCCATAATCCGGCTGTCGCTGGATCAGAGCACGAAGCGCAAACTGGCGCTGGCGCTGGTGATGGTGCTGATGGTGATGGTGGTGGTGGTGGTGGTGGTGGTGGCGGTGGCGGTGGCGGCGTCGACGTGAATGGGAACGAGAGGATTCGCTCGGTCACTTGGAACATTTTCGGTAATTACCGAAAAATAAAGAAGCGAATTAATGCCAGGCCAGTGACTGGCCACCCGAAAGAGAAAGAGAGAGAGAGAGGGACGTGATCAAGGCACTGGCGGGCCAAAAAAAACACACACACACAACTACAACTAAAACCAAAAAAAAAAAAAAAGTTTGCACCTGTCCAGCCAAATGCAAAAGAAACGACAACAACTCGAACTCCAACGGCAAACGGGACGACAGCCGGGGAGCAAAAGTAAACGAAATTGAGGATAAGCAGTGCAAGGATCAACGGCAACGATGGCGAGGACAGCGCGCGTGCCAATTCGGGGTCCACTCAAAATTCCAGCTTAATTTCCAAAAAAAAACAAAAAAAAAAAAAGTAAAGGTGCACGCACGAGTACTGCGAGTATGTATGTATGTATGTATGTATGTATGTATGTAAGTATGTATGTATGTAAGTATGTATTGTGTATATACATACATACTATCCTACCCCCTTGCTAGTGGGTGCACACTCTGTTCCTGCTCCCATTATATGCTGCTCCTGCATCGGGTCCTGCTTCGGGTCCCGCTTCTGCTTGTGCTCCTAACGCTGTCTAAGTTTAGCGTGTCGCTCGCTTTTTGTTCTCGTTCACGTTTCTTATTCACGTCTCATTGTTATGCATTTTAAATATGAATTTTTTATTGCCGCCAGACATGCAACGAAACGAAACGCAACGCAACGCAATGCAATGCGGCGCAGGACAAATGTCCTGTCGGTGTCGACTTGCCCTTACCAGCTTCAGACAGTGTCGGCGATCCTTTATCGCCCCCCTCCCCATTAGTGCTCAGTCAGCTTTTTCTTTTGTTGGTATTTTGCCCAACTAAATGCTCGTTAATTCCAGGCGTTAATCAGCACTTGGGTGGCCTGCAGATGTCCTGCCTGCCTGGCTGTCTGGCTGGCTGGCTGGCTGGCCGGCTGGCTGGCTGGCTATCGAGGCGCCCAACCAATCCAACTCTTCATGCGGCCAACAGTTGTCATTGGTTTGGGCAATTAAAAGATCCTCCTATTGACTCCCTATTCACAGCGTTAATTAACTCGCATTAACACTCGGTGGGGCACTCAAAATTGGAATGGGCAACTCTACGTATCCAAATGCAAAAGTTGGCAAAAAGTTGGACAAAAAAGCTAAAAAAAAATGTTCATTAATTATTTCAGTTATCTAAATATAATTTCAATGTGAAATACATTTTTTTTTACGTTTAATTCTTTCCACATATTGAGATATTTTTTTATATTTATTTTCCTGTTTAAAAATTGGTAAACAAATGTTATAATTTAGTTGTGCATCAGTATGTAATTTGTAGAAGAAACAATCTCCATGAATATAATGTATATATGTATGTATGTATATTCATAATCGTTATCAAATGTTCAGTCGGTTGTGTGTATGAACAAATGGATTGGACAGATTATAGAAGCTAGTTCTTGTATACCCACTTCTAATTAAATGGGATAGAGTTTAATGAATTTTGACTACGGTGTCATATTTTCAAATAATATATTTATAATTTTCAGTTGTGATTCTCCAGTTTCTAAAAAAAAACAAGATAGAACGTTGCAGTCGGACGTAACCGACAGCGAAATACTATTATACCTTTATTTGTGTACAGTTAAGAAATACTTGAATTCCGGGGATATGGGCGTTTATCGGTTTTGGGGGCGGGAGTAGGCGTGGTCCAAAAATTGGTATGCCAATCTTTGGAGGAGGTTACCAGCAAATTACCTTCCAAGTTCGGTTACTCTATCTTTAAAATGTTCGGAGATATACGGAGTTATCGATTTACAATCGGAATTTTCGATTATAGGCGCAGGTGTGGGCGTGGCACCACAAATTTGTTATCGGTTCTTAAAGGCGACTACCAGTAATATACCTACCAAATTTGACGTTCCCTACTCAAAAACTGCGGAAGATATAGCCATTTGAAAATTTTAGGGGCGGAGGTGATGGGGGCGTCGGAGGTGGGCGTGGCACATGCCAATCTTTCAAGGACCTCGCCAACAACCTACCAATCAAAATTGGTGACTATATTCATTAAATTGTAAGAGATATGGGGATTTATCGATTTGCTAAAATCGAATTTATCGATTTTCTAGCTCCCTAGTGGACGTAGGTCCAAACCCAAGACACTTTAACTTTTGAGGGTACTTTCCAGTATACGTTCCAAGTTTCAAGTCTCTATCTCTAAGGGTGTCGGAGGAACGCGCGTTCATACGGACGGACAGACAGCGTGACGGACATTGCACAAAACCAATATACTATTATACCATTTTGGTATAATAGTATAAACACACATAAATAAAAATAGACTCCAGAGTTGAGTTATTTACGATCTTACTTAATAAAATCGCTGTTTAGTTAAAAGTCTGTGATATATATGTATGTATATATAAATGTTTTGTAGCATCCATTGAGAAAGCAATATTTTTATAGAAAAACCATTTTTGTACGTAATCAATAAATATTATTATTTTGTTAGTTTTGTAATAAAATTAAATATAAATTTATATCAAAGAGTAAGTAAAATATTTTATTAAATAATATTATAGCCCAGCAATACAGAGAGACTCGTTATTTTTTTCCCACTTTCTCTTAATTCTTGTAATACTAACTATTCCTTGCATGAACCGTCTCGAGTTCTCTGTGATGATTATAATAAACTATATGATGTAATCAATTCAGAGTCCTCTATTTCAATATTTAAAAACTCATGTGGTGGATCTTAACTAATTTATACTAATTATTTTCTTGCTAATTATTTTCTGATTGGTCTGATTGGGGTTTTTTTTATTGGGTTTTCCCCAATTCATGCAACAAATGTTAGACCATTTTATTTTCTACCCCCAGAAATCTAAGAAAATTCAAAAATCTTATAAATATTGTAGTATTTTTTAATTTATTTATAATTTTAATTTTATTTTATATTGAATTTAATTCAAATTTTGAATTTTTGTATTTTTGGTGTCGACGGACTTTAGTTGACCATAAATAAATAAATAAATACTAAGCATAATATGTTAATAACAATTATTAAGCTATTACTTTGACTGTGTAATTTGAAGTATAATTACGTATTATTAATAATAATTTATTGAAAATTAAATTAAATCAGTTTTAAGTAATGTACATAATTACATATATGTATGTGGTGCCTGCACAAGGGTACTTAATCGCTTAATCCCTACAAACTGATATATTTAGTTGTACATACATACATATATATTTAGTATATTTATTTTTAATTTTATTACCACAAACTGTTGTCGGCTTTTTGTTTGTTCACTGTTTTGACGAGCATTTTGTTTGCTTGCTTGCTCAATTGCTTTATTACCCGGTGTGTGCACAATAATTATGACGGTCCGTTTTTTTAAACGAAAACACCAGCTTGCCACGGCCCCAGTCACGCCCCTAACTGCCCCAACTACCTGCCAGCCAGCCTGCCAGCCAACCTGCCAATACCCGCACAATTGTGTAACTAGATGCAACTCCGCGACCAATAATTACTTTAATGACTTCGGCTACACTTGGAGTTGCAGCTGATGCAGCGCGTGGCAGCTAAAGGGCAGCCCAAGGGCAGATGCTGGACAATCCCTTCTCCTCTGTCCTCTGTCCACGGTCCTCGGTCCTCCTTTGCCTGCCCCTGACCCGATTATGCAATCACAACACATTAAGCGCTGATTAAGACCCGCATGCAAAAAAAAAAATAAAAAAATAAAATGAAATGAAATAAAAATAAATAAAATAAAATAAAAAAGAAGCAACAATAAAAACAGAAGAGGGCAGAGAGTGTAGAGAGTGCAGCGCTAAAGATCAGATTGCACATCGTCCTGCATAAATTGGAATGAGGCACGCGTTCAAGGAGGCTGCAACACGCCGTTGCCGTTGCCGTTGCCGGTTGCCGGTTGCCGGTTGCCAGTTTCCAAGCTGCAGTCATTCAGGGGTTGACGCACGTTGCCAACGTCAACGTTTGCGTCGCTGCCGGCACGCGGCATGCACTTTTGCACAAAATGCAATCCCCCTTTGCCAGCTCCCTGCTCCCTGTTCCCTACACCCTACTCCGTACTCCCTACACCCTACTCCCTGCTCAGTGATCTTGGTTTTGTTTTCCTTTTATTATACTTTGCTGGTCGCCTCCTTTGCAGTGTTGTTGTTTTTTTTTTGCTCGCCTTTGGCTGCAACTTTTTGTTGATATGATAATTTGTGGAACTGGGGCAAGGGATCAAATTGCATCAGCAGCAGACACTGCAGCAGCAGCAGCATCAACAGACGTTGCTGTAGGTGTGGCATAAGTCATATATATTAGGTCCACAATAAAAGGTGAGTTTCAATTAACTTTTAATTACATTTAATTGCAACATTGCTTGCCACTTACCACCCCAAGGATAATCGATTCAGGCTTTCATTTAAATTGTCACTAATTAAATAAGATACAAATAAATGAAATAAAGAATAAAAAACGAAGTCATCTGTGGCACATGGAATAATGCATTGCCTTGTAGACCAGAGTTAATCTACTGACATCTAAATTTTAGAATGTTTAAAGACCTGATCTGTTAAGGACCTCTATAACTATATGGACTTAAACGATTAGAAAAATTCAATTATGATATGCTTAGGATGTTGAAGAGTAAATCTTTTTATTTAAAGGCACTTTGGATGTGTATTTTAGTTGCTAGAGACGCATGTTTAAGTTTTTGTTTTTGGCTAACTTGATAAAGAGATTTGCCTGGTGTTAAAGCCAAGATATTTTTTCGGGACACTTAAAAAATATAATACAAGTAAGATGCTGTAGTCGAGTTGGCTCGACTACGACAACCCCTTAACCAAGTTGTTAAATATATTCTAGTTTTATTGGCCAATTTTCCTTTAAGATGATTTCCACTCAAATGTTCAGTTTTGCAAGTGCATTTCTTACAGAGTTTTTTACTCACAAGCCCAAAATGACCCGAACTGGCTGGCTACAAGCACGTGCATATACATACACACATGCATACAGACATAGTAGTTATCGGGGCTCTGCAGAATACACAAAAATATATTGACGATAGTGTTGATTATCATGCCATTTCTTTTTCACACATGCCTTCGCCTATTTATATGCATACAGAAAATGCTTGCGGCTGCTGACAGAAATAAAATCAATATGAGAATATATTTTCGACTTGATCAATAATATGTATATGCATATTATGTATAAATTAGAAGCCTCTGCCTCTTAAATTGTGGAATTTATTGCTATCGGAAATGATATCGAAATGTATCGATAATTCAGAAACTGAGGCAGTTATCGATAAAATAACACAAACTTGATCTGCGCCTGGTATACGAGATCTTATATTCTAAATTTCTAGTCTCTAGCTCTTATAGTCTCTGAGATCCGCGTGTTCATACAGACGGATAGACGGTCAGACGGACAGACAGACGGACAGGGCTATATCGACTCGGCTGTTGATCCTGATCAAGAATATATATACTTTATGGGGTCGGAGATGCTTCCTTCTGCCTGTTACATACATTTGCACAAAACCATTATACCCTTTTTATCCATTTTTAATGGGTTAAGGGTATAAAAAAAGGAATACCAGAATCTTTCATAGACTAAATTAGTTTGATTTTATTCAGCACTTTCAAATGGCAAGCTAAATGGGAAAAAAAAGAAGCAGCTTTTGCATCCAAACAAAATGGAATCTTTTTTTACCAGTTCATCAACTGGATGGATGAGTTGTTCATTTGATCAATAGTCGGGTTCCGTTGCGAATCCCAGGTCCTAGTTAAAGGCTAGGCCTTCTTATTTGTTAAGGCTGAATGAGTCGTAAGCTGTCTTTGATTCATTTGAAGCAATTCCAAGTTTTTAAATCCATTTGGTATTTAACTAAGAATTCAGTCATTCTCTGAATTTTTACTACTTACTCTCTCTCTCTCTCTCTTCTGCTGCAGCGCTGCTGTTGTCCCGGCCCCATCCCATTCGCCCCCTTCTGTTGCCCCCCTGCCGCTGCTGCCCCCGATCCATTCGTCGATCATAAAAGGGAACCGAAAACAAATAACTGTTGAAAATGAGCCGCATTCCCGTTAACCGTTAACAGCTAAAGGGTTCCCTCCCCACCAGCGAAAAACGAAAGCCTAAGGAACAAAACAAGTGAGAGGCTGTTGCATGCCACAGACTGAGGAATGCTCTGACACCAATGCAATTGCCCGCAATCCTTTCCATTTTGCCGACTCTTGGAGCATATTCAAAATCACGGTTTCTCATTTCTTTATTTCATGGCTCAGTTTCAGAGTAATTTTTTAATAGATGAACACAGTTATTTTTACAGCAATAGCTTTTTTGTTACTTAAATTATATAAATATTTAAAAAATGAAGATATGCAAACATTTTAGATATTTAATTAAGGTTTCACTTAATTTGTAACAACTTACAACTGAGCTACGCGCCTCTAATTAAGATAATAAATATTAAATAGCTAACAGCTAATAGATAATAAAACATTTTTTTAGAAACGAATTTCTTAATAAAAGACCAAAAATAATAAGTAATATATAAATAATAAAATAAAAATGTATATAAAAAGTAAGAAATAAAATACACTTTATTTAACACAGACATGACCCAAAATAGTAAAATACTCTTCTACTTTCGGTGTCAGAGCATAAAAAGCGAAAAACCAACAAAATTCGCAGGCTCGAGTGGTGTGAGTGGTGTGAGTGGTGTGAGCGGTGTGCGTGGTGTGAGTGGTGTGCGTGGTGCGCAGGTGCAGCTGACGTCGCAGATACCCGATGACGTTGATAAGTAAGCCAAAATTTGCCGATTGCCACTCTCTCTCTCTCCCTCACTTTCTCTCTCTCTCTCTCTCTCTCTCTCTCTCCCTCTCTCCCTCTCTCCCTCTCTTTCTCCGGCCCCTTTCTCCACCCGGAACAAGCGTGTCCCCCTGCAGACTACCCCTACGTCATTATTGTATTTGAATTGAGTGCAACGTAACAGCTCCAATGTGTCTGGATAGGGGAGAAAATACAAAATGCGATGCATACAACAAATAACAAACTTGTGCATATTGCATGCAACACGCTTTCTTTTTGGCACCTTTCCCTGACAACTGCAACTGCAACTGCAACGGCAACTGGCCGCTTCGCATCTAACAACTGCCTGCGTGAGATAGCCATCGTCCAATCAACCGTGTGGCTTTCAACTCCATAAAAAATAGCTTATTAAAAAAGCACACACTGAGAGGACACTCAATGCCCACATCGATATCCACATCGACATCCCCATCGAGTGATCAATTGCACTATTGAGGATCAACTGATTGCATTTAAATCGCGTGCGGCGATCATTAAATGTTGATCATCGTTGACCATTTCGTTATAGAAATCAATGGATAGCAGTTCCTGGAGTGATTAGCTTGTAACCTCCCATACCAATTATACATTCATATCCATCCGTAAAAACTCAAGAACCGTTTTGTGACATAGGAAGACATGGGAACTTGGAAACGAAGAAAGACAGTGGAGACATCGGAGCTGGGCAGAGACACCAGGACTCCGACAGGCCAGATCTCCTTTGGGTGGCTATAATCAAAAGCGATTTAAGCAGGTAATAAATATGGGAAGGACCAAGCTTAGGATACTCAACGGACTACTACGTGCAGAGGTCACCTAGCCAAAATAGGTACATATATTTCGTAGCGAACTCTGCAGGTTCAATGAAAGCGAGGAGGAATCCTCTATGCACATCCTGGCAGAATATGTCGCCTTAACCAGAAAAAGATTTTGCATCCTAGGGATACATCTTATAAGAACGAAAGACACAGAAGCCTTCAACACACTGAAGATTCTGGCATTCTGAAGGAGCAGCTATTGGCTCAGAAGGGGCACAATAGTTCTACTAGGTCGCAGTGCAGGTACCCCCATCTTGTAATAGGATGTTGTGTGAAAACGAGTTGAAAGTTCGGCAACTTGATCAAAACATAATTCACATCGGAGTTTCGAAGTCAGACGAAGTACTCCGATCTACAAGAATACATAGTTTAGCTCATCTTAATTGTTTTATTTTTTTTATTTTTAAAGCCCAAAGAGATGTCGAATCTAAATGATAAACCACAAACTGATAAGAGCATATCTATATAGTAACTATATATCCATATCAAACAACGAACTCGATCTCCACAGATATTAGAATACTTAATAATAAATTGTAATAAAATCGTTCAGTTTAAGGAATATTTTCTTCAGCTATGCTGATCTTTGGTGTGTATTGTGTGTCTGGTGGATCTTCTAAGACAGAATCTTTCGCACTTACGTCAGTCCCGGCTCCTGGGGGCGTCCAAGTCACGTTGGCTGTCGCAAACATATTCTTACGCTGTTGCTCGATTGACGCAACGACGGGACACAGAGTTTGGGACACACAGTTCTCGTTGCGTCATGAGGGTTGCAATCTAATAAAATAATAATAAAATAAAAAAAAAATCCAAAAATATACCTCTTGCACAACAATGCGTTAACGAAGACCCCGAGTTGGAGAGTGCTGGGATGGGGTGTGTGTGTGTGTGTGTGTGTGTGTGTGTGTGTGTGTGTTGTGGGCAGCAGGGTGGAAGAGAATACCGTATAAACATGCGTACGGGGAGCGTGCATGAAGAGCCCGACCGTTTATCATCTGCAGCCGTTCTGATCCTGGCCAGAGTGCGACAGAGATGGTGCTGCAAATAGCGCGTAACGGGACACTCGACTCGGCATCAACTTGCTTCACGTTTCGGGTGGTGGCTAGACCGACTAGCCACCTCTCTTCCTCTCTCACTCTCTCTTTGTGTGTGTGTGTGTGTGTGTTGTGTGTGGGGAGCTGCACCCCTTTTAGGGCAAGTCGTTAAACTGCCTTGGCCTTCACGATTGCTCTATAATCGCAGTGCACTCGATTTGGATGCGGATTCAGCGTTTTCCCTTCGCATTTGAATCCAACTACGCACCAAACCGAGGGTGGGTGGTGGCTTGTTTGGTTACTGCTTAGCCAGCTTTTGGTGGGATGTACCCCTGATGGGACAGGCCAGGCCAGGCCGGGACGGGCACGTGGTAACGCCGGCTGTAGCATTCCAAGCATACGCATTAGTCTCGTGAATGTTTCTGTTCCTGGGGTTGAAAAAAAAAAAACTACGCAAGTTGCGAGCGAAATTTCGAAACGGGACGTGTTCAAAACGCACATTTTTGGGCAGGGAATGTCTACAATTTTCTATGTATGTGTGTGCGTCTCTCTTTCACTTTCTATATGTGTGTGTGTGTGTTGGTAACAAAAAACACATAACATCTAGTGCCAAATTTTGGGGTGCGCATAGGGTTTAGCAGGGCATTTGTAAATAGAAAAGTGAAAAAAGCAACCAAAGCAACGTTGCAAGGTCACAGCAAAAGTTTTCGGCCACAACATGGCGGAATATGACTTGAATTAGTGCCTAACAACTTCAGAAGACAATTGAAATTTGCAAATTTGCAAATTTGCGGTAAATTGCAAGCTCAATGAAATGCCAAAAATGTCAATAATAATTTGAATAAAGTTAATCAAATATAGAAATCAGCTAACAACTGTTTTGATTGTGATAAAATTAAAAAAAAAAAAAAAAAAAAACATCCTTTGACGCTTCAAAGAAAACTGGGGGAAATTGTAAAATTGACAGATCGCCAAATTGGTTTCCAAATCAATCCAAGTCTGGCATTGGCGTTGTCAGAGAAAACTCTGTCATATTATAAATATGGCTGTTGCACTTTGTGTAACAAGCGGCATGCAACGAGGTGGAACTGAATCCCAGTGTGTGGGCGGTTGTCAAATCCAAGGACAGGTTAATCCACTCAATCTCCACGGGCGTCTTTCCGGTGAACTCAAAACAGCTTTGAGTGTTTTGACGAATTCTAAAATTGAACACAGTTCGAAGCAGTGACGCAAAGCAACTGTAAATGTCTGTAACTGTAACTGTAATTGTCTTGACTGCCGTTGCTTGAGTCGCTGTCAAAGGCAAACCCAAAAGCGAAAACACACACACACATATACACGCACACGCACATGTACGTACACACGCGCAAAGGCAGTCATCTATCGAAGCATACACACACACACATATACACACGTGTCTGTATATGTGTATATTTATAACAGGCAGCTGAATTTTCCGTACAGCAGTCAACAGAGCGACGCTGCTGGCGTCGACGTCAACGCCAACGCCAACGTCGACGTCAACAACGACAGTTTGCCTTTGCCTTTGCCACCCTTGTAGCCAACGTCAGCGTGAGTTTTCCTCGCATTTTCATTTTCCTCGCGTTGAATTTCGTTTTTATCTTGTTTTTATTCTATTTTTTCGTTTACGTTTACGTTTTTTTTCTTTCTTTTTTTTTGCCTTTTGCAACAAACACTCTCACCCTCTGCCGCGACGCTCAGACGCTCTCCGTAAGAGTCAGCGGGATAGTGACAGCGACGTCGACGTCGACGTCGATGGCAACGTCAATGTCAACGGCAACGTCGCTGCTGGCATCGCAGCCAGCAAATACTAAACCATTCACATGGAAAATATTCGGTTATCCGTGTGGAACCTCGATGAGGCGGTGTTTTCACTTCTTCCTCAATGGAGGAGCACAGGTCAACAAAGCTTAAACAGTGGGTGCCCTAAGTATGCACCTCCCTTTCCCGACCCCTCTTCGTTAAGCCCATCAATTTACTCAAGATTAGCGAACTTAGAATATAAAATATATGTATATATATATGTACCTATTCATGTCTGCGTTCGATCAAGTGTTTTTGGGCAGATCGATAACACGTCGATATACCGATAAAAATCTATATATAGCAATTATTTTGGAATGTGGATAAATTTGCATAATATGCATTTTTAAGACAAATTTTAACAGAAATTTCCATCAAACTACCCTTGAAATCGATTCATTTAGTTTAGCATTAAAGCAAGTTGATAGCACGTGTCTGCAGAAGACTATTGGCTGGCACTGTGGCCTAATCCGGCAGAAGCAACAACAACAATAAGTGAGAACAACGGCTGCTCGCCCGACTCCGACTCCGGCTCCGATTTCGGTTTTGAATTGTTCGTGGCAAAGCAAACGAACGGATAAATTGCCGGATAGACGCCGCTTACACAGACACAGACAGATACGCACACACACACACACACACACATACACACAAACACAAACACATACACATGTCGGCCATTTTGATTTGACGCCGTCGCAATAACAACACAACTACAGCAACAACAACAACAACAAGAACAACACACGCATTACTTTCACTGTTTTCTGGATAGGAAAAATGCGACGGCGTCGGCAACAGCAGCGTGCCTCTGCCAGCGGCAGCTGCTCCGCTGCGACAGAGGCTGCTGCTGCTGCTGCTGTGAGGATTTTCCACAGACATTTTCATTGAAACATTCTAGCGTTGTTGCCAGTTTACTCGTCGCCGTGCCGCGCGTTCGTTCGTTCGTTCATTGGACTCTCAGCTCTCGAATTCGAAACCAAGCCAAAAAGAAAATAAAAAGAAAAAGAAAATTAAAATATATACATATATATATAAACAAAAAGAAAGAAACGAAACGTAATCTGGACACTATCGTCGCCTATCGTCGCCAATCGCTCGAGTTCGTCGCCATCGTTGATTTTTTTTTTTATGTCTGGTGAAAAAGTGAGAGAAGTGTGTAAAATAGCCCCCCTTTGCGGCTAGAAAAAGTCCAGTGAAAAAGTGCCACTCCGAACGACCCATATCGCACTCGATACCGATACCGATACCGATACCAAAATCCGATTTCGATACCGATACTGATACCGAGTAACTGAAACCCCAAATCCAAAATCAAATTAAACAATTTCTATTTGTAATTGTAAGCGAAGAGTTTTCCAGTTTTCTTAAGCAGCGGCGTCAACGTCAGCGCCGACGTCGGCGTCGACGTCGCTGCTACCGACAACGTCTTACGCACTCTCACGCATCTGCTGCTGTCTCGCTCGCTCGCACACAACGCACCCTGGCGCGGCGACAGAGCATCGCTCTCTTTCTCATTTCCATTTCCATTTCCATACATTGCCCGCTCGTCCGTGTCGACTCCAATTCTGTTGTAGCGTCTTTTGTCACCTACACAAAAATCAATAAGCGCTCCCAAAAAAAAAAAAATACCCAAAAAAAGAACACATGAAAACACATAAAAATAACAAGTCCCCGCAAGGATTTCCGGATTCCCTTCTTTATTTGTTGTGCGTAAAATCAATCAAATTAAAGATTGCCACCACTGGCCATGGCGTTAACCAACACTGGCTACTATTAGTTGCTAGCTGCTAGTTGAGAAACTCAGGCAGCATTTGACGAGCTGTTATTTTTATTTACTTTTCACAAATCTCGGAACTAAGTCAGTTTCAGTTTTTTAATTTTTCTCCTTCAACAACAACAAAATTTCTCAAAATAAAAATCCCAAAAAGCGTATTTAAGCGCCACAAAATCCTCACCAAAGCAATACCAACTTGTGGTTTTCATATTTCAAAATTGAAATTCGTTTCAATTGCCAAAGATTTCCCTCCCGAATACCAAGAAAGAGAAGAGGAAGCAGCAGCAGCAGCAGGAGCCGATAGTGAGCGATATTTGAGCGAAGGGAACTCATCATCGTCTTACTCTAACAAGGTGCTCTTGGTTTCATCCCAGATAATCACTGGACGCTTCTGATGCCGTATCGTTAGAATAACCAATTATATTATAACTGGAAACTGGAAGTCATCTGTTAACTTGTCAATCGCCGTTTGACCAAACCATAGCCAAGACCAAAGCAACCGTTTTCAATCAGCCACAATAAATCAATCAAAGTCAATCAATCACTCTCTTCAATCGAATCTGTAAGTATCGGCCCATAATATATATGCAAGATAAAAAAAAGGTCAACAAAAAAATGTTCATTAAGGGAAATCATTTAGCAAATTAGTTATACAAATTGAATATTATCCTATTTATTTTTAAATTTGGCTAAAATTATTCCCATTAGTGCAAAATATTCTTAAAGTGGCATTTTTAATTAAATTATCATAGGATAATCCCATTGATCCTTTAAAACTAAAGTTAGATTGAAGTGTCGATAATTATCGATTATCAATTACATATTTTTGAAAACTATTTCTAAGCACTTCAGTCGATCCCTCACTAAATATAAATCAGACCAGATTGTCTTATGACGATTCCAAATTGTTATCAACTATAAGAAGAAGCAGCAGATTGCAACAGGAAAATCCAATTTGATTAAGTTAATTTCAACGATCGCAACTGAAAATTATTTGGGTTTCGGAAATCATTTTCCAATCAACACAATTTGGTCGAAATGATCTCGAGACGACGCTCTTATGTAACAGTTGCGAAAATGAGTTGCACAGTTGCAGTTGCCTATTTTCGAGTCATTAGACGCGACGCATTCGAGAATTGTGTCTATTTTAAATGTCGACTGGGGCGATGGCGCGTGGCATGAATGAATTAAAGATGTCTGCACGTTTCAACCTCCCACTCGGCTCCGCTCCGCTCCGAGCCCATCCGATCCGACCCCATCCGATCCTCTGTCTACCTAATCCACATATGTCTGCATGTCTGTGGCATGGCTAAAATTAATGCATTCTCAAGTGAGGCACGGCAGCGGCGTTGCTGCTGCAAAAATGTTTTCAAATCAATTCAAAAGTTCAACAGCCGAAAAATCAGAGAGAGAGAGAGAGCGAGACAGCGCAATAGAGCAAGAGAGAGCGAGAAAGAGAGCGAGAGAGAGCTGAGATGGCATAAAATTAGATTGAAATTTCTCAGGGCACGCATTCCACAGACGCGGAAATCGTTCGGGCAGTGTGTGGCCAGCTAACTGCTGCAACTTGGTGTGGGGAGAGGGGCGCGCAACGAAGTGGCGCCCACCCCAAACCACTTAGATCAGTGCTCCAAGCGGCAGCAGCAGTGGCAGCGCCAGCGGCATCTGCAGCAGGCTGCGTAGCTGTACCACAAGTTGAAGTAGTTGTTGTAGTTGTTGTTGTTGTAGTTGTTGTAGTTGTTGTTGTTTTAGCCTTGTGCCTTCAGCGCTGTGTGTCATGCGGTTGTCCTTGAGCCAGACGCGTTCGTGTCCTTTGGCTGGTAATAAGCTTAGCCAGCAGCTTCTGCTCAAACGCGCTCTCTATCTCTCTCTGTCTCTCTCTCTCTCGCTCTCTCTGTCTCGCTCTCTATGTCTATCTGTCCTGTTCCCTCTTCGCTCGCTCCGCATAGCCAAGTTATATAATATGTTTGTAGATGTTAGTTCTATCAGCTTCTGATATGCCCCTCCTCACCCCAAGTTGCCCCCTCGCTCTTTTTCTGGCCCGCTGAAGCTTATTGAATTACTTGTCTGTAGTTTGTTGCTGTTGTTGCTGTTGTTGTTGTTGTTGTGTCAGCTTGTGTGTGTCTGTACTTTTTTGCCATTTGCTTTCTTGATGCCATTTCGCTTATAATTGTTTAATGTCCTGTTTTATTCTGTTTGCTGCCGGCTTGGCAACTGGCACTCATGCTCCTGCCATACTGGTCCTGTTCCTAGTTCTGGTCCTGGTCCTGTTCCTAATTCCTGATTCCTGATTCCGGCCCCTCGTCCTGTGACCGCTTGTGTTCACACGGCACGCACAATAGACACATCGCGATTCCCATTGCCTTCCCATTGTTTGAGGCACTCGGCTTTTTCTGCGATTTGCAGCTTTTTATGTTTCTTCTTCTTCTTCTTGGCATTACCTTGACTGGAATGCGATTGTTGTTGTTGTTGTTGCTGTCTGCCGTCTGCTTGATCTGGTTTCTATAAATGTGTGTGTCCTGTTCCCGTTGTGCCCAGATCCTCTCCCATATATGTCACTAATGATTCATAAGCATCCAACTCATCCAAATATCATTATCCGATTTGCTATTATTTATCCTTATCCTTATCCTTATCCTTATTGGTATTCAAATAAACCCAAACAATTCTTATTTATATGAAAAGCTAAAGTCATTTATAGTTGAGAAATAATGCAATTATACATAACAGATGTATATATATATATATATATATATTTAACATATGTGACATGATATTTTGATATGTTTTGGCAACTCTTAAATTGCTTAAATCGCCAGTCACTCAATAAAAACTTTTGCTGAGCTGATCTAGTTAATTGCATAAAAGCTAAGCTGGCCGCCATTTTGTTGAGCTTGCCTAGGCAAACGCATGTGTGTGTGTGCGTGTGCGTGTGTGTGTGTCCAACTGTGCCTTAGATAATTGACTTGCATTTCGTATTGCAAGGTAAATGCACACACACAAACACACACCCACTCAGGCACACACACACACACACACACAGACACACACACAGACACACACACATACATAGATATGAACGCTGCCATTCGCAGGCTGCGTTGGCAGGCCTACTGCTCTCTCTCTCCCTCTCCCTCTCTCTCTCTATCTCTGTCTCTCTCTCTCTCTCTCTCTCTCTCTCTATGCAGTTGGCATTAGCTTTTTTAAGCCTCAACACTCTGCTTTTTTATTGCATACTTTGCAGGGTTGCTGCTGCAGTTGCTGCGCGCGCCATTTTTGTGTTGCACTTGTTGTTTGCAACACACACACACACAGATATATATATATATATATATAACCCTTCGCTAGCAACGAGTGCAGCAGCAGCAGCGGCTGCAACGTGCCACAATCATCACGAGTCGCAGCACAGCTCGTTCCACTTTGCAACGCATCCATCGTCTGCCATTCGCTGCATGACTCTATGCAAATTGCACGCCCACAACTCGTTGAGCACCGCGTCGCACCCTCTGCGAAAACAGCCTAACCCTAAGGATGCAAGGATATATGATGTATACGAACACTGCAGGCAACAACAACAGCAGCAACAACAGCAACAGCAGCAACAACAGCAACAGCAACAACAACAACAACTGACCAATGTCCAACCCCCTTTTGGGATTTTTGGTAAGCTAACCTTTCACCCCGGGGCGCGAGGCTTTTGTGGCATCAAAGGATGCACTTTTTGTGTTGCTTTCTGCTTGGTGCTTGAATTATTGAATTGCTAAATAAAAAGGCATGAAAAGCTTTCAACTTTAATTGGCTTGTTGCCACCAACAAAGCTGCAATCAAACTCTCTCGCACTCTCTCTTTCTCTCTCTCTCTCTCTCTCTCTCTCTCTCTCTCTCCGGCGCTCTCTTGCAGTGCATTGCGGCCACCCCTCGTTTGTCGCTGTTGCCCATTAAACGTCAATTAATGTCAACTTCAACAACTGCAATTGCAACTGCGGCAACAACAACAATAATTATGTTTAAGGCAACCCCTGGACGCTGCCACTGCCACTGCCACTGCTACTGCCACTGCCACTGCCACTGCCCCTTGCCCCTATCCTTGCTGCTGTTGCTGGCAAATCTTCACTGATTTTGTTTTGATTGCGACGCGTGCGTTGCTGTCACTTGGCGTCTCTCCCCTTCAGTCGCACCTCGTCCCGACTGCGACTGCGACGGCGACGGCGACGGCAAGCCAGACATCGACTGTATGTGTATGTGTGTCTGTGTGTGTGTGTGTGTGTGAGAAGAGCAGCGAGTGTCGAGTGCAGCGTGCAACAAGTGTCCTGCATTTTGCTCTCGTCTGTCCTTCAGTTAATTCCACTCTTGTTTTGATTCAGCCACAGCGTGTGTTGATGTGTGTGTGTGTGTGTGTGTGTGTGTGTGTGTGTTGATGTGTGTGTGTGTGTTTTTGTGCTTTACATAATTTTTTGATGTACACAAGTAGTTCATCATCATATGTAATCTCAATAAGTGACTTTGTAATTTGAATAATGTTTTCTTGGTTTCTCTTGAGCAAAATCATCTGAAGTTGAGTTTTATACATATAATATAGAGTTAACAAACTATCAAAACTATCTACTCTTTCCCTGAATTATTTGATCCTTCTTGATTTATCCGAATAAAAGCTTGTTTACCTATTTTTAGAGTTTTTCATTCACGTTTATTAAATGTTTGTCAGTTGAAAACATATTAAAATATGTTGATGATGTGCATCAAGATGACGTTGTTAAAGATACTCCAGTAACTTACTCACTATATATACTATATATATTTAATTTTTTTTATCTACTTATGAATTGTCCTTAAACTTATATAAGCCACATATTGATTCACATAGTTATATTTGAGTTTCATTGCAAATTATAAAAAAGACAAACTGAACGATTGGAAGCTATATTATATAGTTGTTCGATGTTGTTAATTGGTTTTAAACGAAATAAAGTTTGTTTTGGATGAACAAAAATGCATCATTTGGCCGATTGTATAATGTAAATGGATATATTTTAAATTGAATGACTTAACAACCAACCAACCAAATTCGAATTTAATAAATACCAGAGATAAAAGAAGCCTAAATTTGGCATTAAATCTCTTTAAAGATATCAATTATGACCAAAAATGAAATCAATTGAAACAATTTGCTGTTATTCATTTATATCTTGAAATGTCCCGTAATCCATTGAATTGTAACATTTTTTAAGTAACTCAGTTTCTTTATTTAAAGCTAGCTTTACTTGGGCTTGTTAGGTTTTCTATGGAATATTGCGGCATATAAAAAAGGTAAATGGAAAATGGTCAAATTATAATTATTTGCAGTAAATAAACAGATTATCGGCTAGTAAAGTGCTCCTGATTGGAGCTTCATTTTGTTTTAATTTTTGTTCTCTCTCTCTTATGTACATTAAGGATTGTGTGTACATGCATTTACATACACACATGTTTGCGTGTGTGTGTGTGTGCGTGTGTGTGTGTGTGTGTAATTCTGTTCAATTTGCCTTCGGTGCTAACAGCTTTGAGCACAGTGCTCGCAGTTTCACTTCCTTTGCTGCTTCCTTCTTCCTTTAACCGCTTAAGCGCCGCCGCCGTCGCCGTCGTCGTCGCATTCAATTTTTTGGCAACGCCAACGTCGACAGCGACGCAGCTCAACATTATCCTGGCATCTGCTCACTTACTACAACTACACTCACTCTTACACACACACACGCACACAACCGTAGCCAAAGATCCCGGTTCCAGTTCCAGGAACCGCGCGCCCCGTTTCTGAGTCGTTTTTTTTTTTTTGCCAAATTTGAGTCAAAGTTTTGAGTGTCTTGTTGGGCTCAACTGTGGGGCAATAGTTGCCAAAACCGATCTTGATAACTAAATGTTATTTCTAGTTATGTTATTTTGTACATACATAAGTATGCATATGTATATTAATAGCTCAATCAGCGAAACCGCTTTTGTTTGGCTCAAACTTTTATCAAATACCATTAACTTAGTATTTTTTTTTTGTTTGTGCGTATTCTAGTTTTTTTTGTTTTTTTTTGTTTTTTTTTTCGTACAACAGCAGTGAGTTAGAATTTGACAAACTCGAAGCTTTCGCATTCGGTCGCAAGACAAAAGTCACTCAGTTCGCTGAATTGGCGGGACTCATTTCTCATTCCACTCACACTCATTAAATTTCGGCAAAAGCCACAAAAACACACACAGACACACACATAGATACTAATACAGAGAGAGGGGCATACACAAAAACCCCGTACATTGCTTTTGTGTTGTGCTGTCTTTCGCTTCGCTGCGGTCGTCGACGCTGCTGCTGCTTCTGCTGGCGTTGCTGCTTGCTTGGGCTGTGCATGTGTTTGTGTGTATGCGTGCGTACAAAGCATAGGAATTTGGGCGACGGCAAAGAGCGTTGGCGGCCAAAAAATGCTTGAGTTTAACTGTTAAGTGATAAATGTTACGCACTCAGTGCTCTGTTAGGCAGCGCGTTGAGCTCTTTTTCTATGTCTCGTCTCTCTCTCGTGTCTCTCTCTCTCGCTCTTCCTCATTCTCTTTGCTCTGCTTCGGCTGCCGCCGTCGCTGCTGCTTCTGCTGGCGCTGCTGCTGCGAACGCCAGAATGCCTGAGGCATGCACGTCGGTCATTTTTGTATTTGGAAGCACAATTCCTTTCCGTCATTTGTATTTGGAACGCCGCAGCAGAAAGAAGGTCGTCAAAAAGCATTATTTGCACAACATTTTCGGCAAAAGTAAAAAAAAACCACCAACAAAAATAAAATCAAATCAAACGCAAAGAAAAGTTAAAATTATGCATTAACGTCGTCCGTCGCCGCCGTTGTTCATTGTTTTTTTTCCCTCTGTTGTGTTCGTAAATAGTTTTATTTTCAGTTCTTCGAGAAACCGCAAAGTGATCTTGATCTGCTGTTGCTTCTTCTTCGCTCGCTCGTTCGTACGTTCGTTCCAAAACGTAAGCAAGAAAACGAAAAAATAAAAAAAAAAAATAACTAAAAAAAAAACATAAAAATGAAATGAAATAAATTAAAACAAAGAGCGCGCAGAAATCGTTCAAAATTACGAAATCCCCCACACACATAACCGAACATAAAATAGAAATGCAAAAAAAAAAAAATCATTCAAAGCCAATAACACACACACACACGCAAATCAGGCATGCATTCCAATACTAATGCACAGCAATGTTTTTACAATTGCCAAAAAAAGTTAGGAAACGCTTTTAAAAAGAAAGTAAAAAAAAGCGTTCAACTTGTGCTTGATGTTTGTTGTTACGTTTGTTTTAATCGACGTCGTCAAATAATTAGCAACACCAGCAGCAGAAGCAGCAGCAGCAAAAAGAAAATCAAAAAAATAGTTGTCGCGTTGGCGGACGGGGGGGGCAGAGCGGTGGTATAGTTGGACTCAACATCAGCATAGGGGGGAGGGCGGGGCGGCTAGAAGCTTTTGCTTTTTTATGTCGTTGCTGTTGCTGCTGTTTTCTTTTTTCGTGGCATATTTTTGTGTTTGCGTGTGTATGTGTGAGTGCGTGCGCGTGTTTTGCCGCCCCGCAACTTTGTGTGTTTTTCGTGCCTTCTTTTTTTCTTACAACTCGAAACTCACGAAAAGTACCAAAAAAATGTGTACAAAGTGCGTTTGCTTTTTCTGAGTTTTGATGCTGTTTTTTTTGTTGTTTTTGTTTTTATTTTGCATAAGCAAAATATTAACCAAGTGTTGCAATAAACAAATTGAAACATAATTATATATTTAATAATAATAAATACAGCACATGCAAATGTTATTTTTTTTACATAATTTCCAAAATACATACACAAATACAAACATACACGTACATACACACACACACACACAAATACATGCAAATATATGCGAACATCTAAAGCATAGCGAGCTGCTGGCAAAGTCAAACAAATGCAAATACAAAGTCAACGCAAAAATAACAAACACAATTTTTAAAGGCGCTCTGACATCATCTGCGCTAATATTACAACAAAAATAAACCATAAGCAGCAGGCGACAACAACAAAAACAACAATAACCACGACAAACTGCAATCAGAGCGAAGCAATTTTAACAAGAATAAGTAGTAGTAGTAGTAAAAATACCAAAATATGAGCAATAAAACCGCATTTACAGCAAACAAACAAACAAAAGATCAACAAGAATTTTCACAATTTTTGGGCACATTTTTTTTTTCTTTTTCTTTGTGTGTTTTTTTTTGTGGTTTCTTTTTCGATTTCGTGATTTTGCTTTGCGCCTACTACTTATTCACCACACAAACAAAAAATGCCAACAACAAAAAATTGCCAAAAAAGAAACAGCAACGCACACACACACACACACAAATACACCGACCAAGATCAAAGTCAACATGACGACAACGACGACGACACAAGCAGCAGCAGCAGCAAAGCTTTCTCTCTCTTGCGCGCTACGTTCACGCATCGCATAAATCTCTTCTAATGCGAATGCGGCCCCCGCTCACGCGTCGACGCAGGCGTGCGCCCACTCAACGGCGTCGGCGTCGCTGTCAGCGATGTTGATGATGATGATGAAAGCTTTGCTCCACTCTGCTCACTGGTTGGCTGTTAAGCAGCAACATGTCGCAACGTGTTGCTTGCCGGCCGGCCGGTCTCTGATCGCTGGCCGCTGCAACAACAAACAGCTGTTGCGCTATGAACGGCCCTTACTCTTTCGCTCTCTGTCACTCGCCGGCTGTAAATGTCACTAGTAGTTAAAGTAGGCTGTGGGGTGGGATGGGGTGTTAAATGGGTTCATTGTTAAGCTCTGCTGCGCTTTTTATTTTAACAATATTGCCATTCCATTCACATGCATTGAAAGCCCTAATAGGTGTATATGTGTGCGCACTAGTCTGACATTTGTGCTTGATGATGATCGAAATAACACACAACAAATAGAAAGAGCTTTTATTTGACAAACTGTTGAACTTAGTTTTAAGTGTTCTTCTTTGATCTTCAAATCTGATTATTACTTAATACTGTCTTCTCACGTTGCAGATTTTCACCAATTTGGCCAAATTGACACAAATACCATTTCTTTTCGTATTGGACACCACTGCAACAAATTTTATTTCTAAATTTATTGAAAAGACAAAAGAAAGGAAAAACGCGCGCATTAAAAAAAGCTAAACTTAAAATATATACATACATATATACTTATAAAACAGAAACAATGCAAAAACAGCAACAATAATTAATGAACAAACAACCAGCTGTAAACGATAATTTCTCTCGATAAAAAACAAAACCCACAAAATTCGTTTCGGTATCAACCTTAAACCAAAAGAACAATCAATGAGCCAAGAACACAAATCATAACAAAACAAAAAAAAAAAAAAACAAACAAAAGTTAAGCATCAAAATTCAAATAAAGAAACGTCCTTTTTGAAGCATTCCACGCCCAAACAAAAAAAGAAAAAAATCCAATCGCGAAATATTAAATTTAAAACAAGTAACGAAATTACAACGAGAGACACACAAAATCAAATCATCAAATTCTAAAGTGTTTTCCACAGTGAAACGTAATCCGAGCTTTTTTTTTTGTTTTGTCTCGAAGTACTCGAAACAACTGTAAATCGTGATAGATCAAACAAATTGGTACTTGTATTGAGCATATAAATATATATTTTTTTTGCACGAATTTGAGCCGACCACTGCGCAAAGTACCTCCTCCCACCAAGCCCTGCAAAAAAACAACAAAAAAAAAAAATAAATAAAAAAAAAATAAAGAGAAATAAGAGAATCGAGCAAAACAAGCAGCAACCAATTAAAAGTTCTTAAACGCTGCAGCAAGAAGAAGCAGAAGAGAGTACAGCTTTAAAGATGGCTTCCGAACTGGATCAATTCGCCGATTTGGAATTATCAAAAGAGGATCGTGAGCAAATCTTTGATCCGCCATTGGATCGGCAGCAATTGGAAGGTGCTGGCACCTCAAGGTATTTAACCATATTCTTTTCTATTTTATTTCAAACCACACCATACCCAAAAACAAAACGAGAAACCCTGAAAAACAATGAATAAAAGAGAAACAACTACACTTGCACACCACCTTATCCACCAAACCCCCCACCCCCACACCTCTCCCCCTCAAATGCCATGCAATATTCCAATTTTTCATCATTTCCAAATCAGTCTTCTCACCTCTTTGATATTGTTTTTTTTTTTTAATGTTCTTAATATGTGTATAAATCTGTAGTTATTTGTGTATAAGCTTCTTGTAGAGTCTTTAGTATTATAACCGGCCCCCTCCATACCCCATGCCCCCCTCTGTAATTGTTGTGCTGCCTTGTAGCATTGAATCTGTTTAACTACTGTGGCTAAAAGGCAAATAAAAAATACATAAAACTTCATTTTAAGCTATCTTAAAGTGAGCCATCTATTTGTAATAGGACGGATCTAATTTGTTGTTGATTTGAGTTTTGTCATAATCGATATGCAAATTTTGCATAGCTTTAATTATTTTCTGCTTTCTCAATTAATAAAATTGTGTAGTTGCCAAAGTAAGAAAAGAGAAGCCGCTTGGCTGCAAAATAATTAAGATCAATCGAACTGCAGTTGGCCCACCTGTGTCCAATATATGTATATATATATATATATATATACAAGTACGTATAGGTATACATATATATGCAGCTCAAGAAGTCTGTTCAAAATGGCGCCACAACATTTTAGCTACGCCCTACTCACGCGTAACTCGTAACCCTAAACCTAGCAAACCAGTAAGGTAAGGCGACCCTCTCCTGGAGAGAGGAGAGTCAGTTGTGTTGCGTAGGGCAGCGTTCGCTAGGAGGGTGTTGGGGTATGTGGGGAGGGAGGAGGGAGGGGGGGTTGTAGCTGAGAGCATCAATCCACAATTGCACAAATTATCACGCCAAATAACAAGAAGCTTGCCTCACCATGTGGCACACCCGCTGCCCTGAGAGGCCAGCCTCTGAGTGTGTGTGTGGCTGGCCAAGGCTTTTGTCTAGCTATATATGGCCGCCTACCTCCTGCTTGATGGTCAGCCAGCCTCCTTGCCTCTGCCACTGCCGTTGCCCTTTCCCTTGCCATAGCCCTCCTTCGAACATACAACGCTGCTAAATAGCAGCTAATTTCCTGCGATAAATTGGCCATATCACAGAAAATGCAGAAGAAAAAAAAAACGAGATAAAAAAAGCTCTCAGACCCAAAGTCGCGCCTCGAGATGCATACCCAAAAAACAACCCAATGAATCGAGAAACCTAAAAAAAAATGCCTAAAAACCCTACCCAAAGCAACCCAACTCAACGCGCAACTCAACTCAACCGAAGACGACCCTCATCAACTGCTGGTCGCGCTGGCTGCTGTTAAGCGAGTTAAGCTCAAGTGGTGTAAGTAAAAACAGATCCACAACAACACCAAAAAAGAAAAGAGAAGAAAAGGTGTAGAGCAGCGCAGCGACGCATAGTTATAATCATTGTCGCATGCATCATCATCAGGGGCAGCAGCTAGGAGCTGAGCTGCCACATCTAGCGATCTACTAGCTCGCAAGCAGTTAACTGGGCTACAGCACTCGGCTTTGCACCCCTTCGCAAACACACACACACACAGGATGTGGCAAACATAAATTGATATACTTGCCACACATTGCGTGTGACACTGTCTCACAAGCAAGGATCGACCTTAGCATCCTCAGCCCCCAGATATTATCGCACCGACAAACCAAAAAAAAAAAAGTTTTCTGTGATTCTCAAAAGGGGGGGAAGAGGTGCATTTCTGCAATTCTCTTCATCAACCAAATTGAGAACCTTAGAAAAACCGTGCCTTCAATTAAGATCGCTGCTTTCTTCCTAATTCTTGTCCTTAATTGTTATAGTATTTTCCAATTAAATATAAAGTAACCTATTATGCTTTTATCGAGCTGCTTTAAGGAGTCCTGTGTTGCACTACAGTTTTGTTGTTTCCCCGGATCGTATCCCTTCCCCGTTGCTCATATGACTCAATTGGCGACGACACATCGTGATCACATTTCACAATCTATGAGAAGCTTATGTTATCTTTCGATATCTCACGCTATATAGATAAATCTGTAGCTGGAGAGATCAGCTGCCATCTCTCACGCTCGGTGCGGCACACAGGATGCTCACACCAAAGAGCTTTTGTCACCAATCTGAGCGGTTGATAAGCTGCTTGTTGCGACAACGGCTAAGCTGCCAGCGATGCCCAGCGGCATCTATGGCCAAAAGCGCACGGAAACGGAAAAAAAAATGTATATATATAAAAAAAGGGGGAAAAAAATAATTTACTAATTTCTAATATATATAAGAAACCCAGAGGAAACACAAAACAGTATAAGCAGCTCACATACACACACACACACACACACGCAAACACTCGCACAACCTTTCAGAGGCAGTCGAAATCTTTTTCTGTCGCATTTCGTTTAATCCGCCAAAGAAAACATGCCGCGGCATTTGCCCAAGGAGGCTGCTTAGAAAATGCCAAAAAAAAAAAGGGTTGGCCAAACGCCACAACTAGAGATCGAGTGTACGTGTGTGTGTGTGTGTGAGTGTGTGTGTGTAATCAGGTTTCGTTGGCAGAGTTGGCGTTGAGCCTTAGATATTTAGGGCCCCTAGCGTTTTCCCTCATTTCCTTTGACTGTCCAAATTGTGAAACAAGTTTCTCACATTTCCGTCAGCGCATCAATCCCCCTTTTTTGTTTTCCCCCTCTCCACTCTCCGCACTCCTTGGGTCTCCCTTCACCCACCTACCTACTTAGCCATTCACTGGCTGAAAATTGTATTTCGGCATTTTTAATTATACGTAGATTTTGGCTGCCTTTTTTCTAATGTTTGTTCACTTGCAAAAACAACTTCAACACTGAAGATATGAGATCGCAGATCTGAGATGCGATATGCGAGCCACAAATGCGAGTTTACAAATTTGTTTTGCATAGACTTCTTGAGCCTTGAGCAGAGGTGCTTGGGTGGTTGGATGGTGGCAATGGAATGGCAGCAGAAGCAGCAGCAGCAGCAGCAGGAGGCACCACCCTTTGCTGTGCCACCGAAGAGGATCTCTCTAATGACAGTATTCACCCCATTTGCTGCTTTTTTGGCTGTCAACAGCAGCAGCAGTAGCAGCAGCAGCATGCATGTCTGTGTGTATCTGTATCTTTGTATCTTTTTGCCATAGGCATTTGTATCGCATTCTAATCTTTGGCCACAATCGGTGCCTAAAGCTTGATATTGCCTACTCTATTTGATTCCCATCGATTCGATGATCCTGCCTTTTGCTGCGTCCTTGCCACACACACACACACATCCTGTGTGTGTTTGACATTCAAATTAGTAGCTAGTTGTGTCTTTTTTAAGGGAGGAGCGCGTGGTTTGTTACCACTTAATGGGGCAAGTACGCATCACGCATACGCCATGTGTGTTTAACTGCTGATTGGCTCTGCGTTGCTCGCTCCCCCCTCCCATTCAAGTGACGCCCTAGCCCATCCCAACCCATCCCATGCCTTAAGTGGACAACACTACCCTCCCCCCCCGCACCCCTCCCCACACTTCTCCATCTAATCGCGCTTCGCTCAGAGCCAAACTCGTTTCGCGCGATGATCAAACGAAGAGTTATAGCAAATCACAATCAAATGGGCATTTGAATGAAATCAAGTACACACATAAGGATAAGGAAGCTGCCAACGCTAGACCCATAGGAGAGGGGTAGTGGTGGGAGGGGAAGGGTAGTTGGAAGGGGTCAGGAAAGGTACAAGCATATTTTGCTCTCGGGGGCGTCTAAAGAGCGACACGCTGCGCTCTGCTTAAAATGTTTGTTGTTTGTTGTTTGTTGTTGCTTGTTGCCCAGCGGAAGAGCAGAAGGACGCCGAGTTTTTAAGTTGCTTGCCATCCACATAGCCTGCCACTGCCACTGCCACTGCTGCTGATGCTGCCCCATCAAACAGGATGCAAATTCAAGCCAAGCCAAGCCAAGCACAAGCATCAGAGACCGACCGACCCGAGTCCAGGTAGTCCGTCGTAGACATAATGCGGGTGTATATATATATATAAATATATATGTACATATATAAATATATATGTATGTGTGTGTGTGAAAACGCAGGTAAAACAAAACTTAGATTTAACGCCGCGTTCCATGTTCCTGTATTTGCCTTCCCTGCCCTGCCCCAACCCTAACGCGCTCTACATATATATATATATTTATATATATATATTTATATATTTAATAGATATATCCTATCTGCGTATATATAGCTCAACTTACAAGTTTAGAGAACAGACAGACAGGCGAACAATTGTATTTCTACATGTCTATAATTGTTAAACTAGTGGTTGTAGTAGTAGTTGGCGTCTCTTTCAATGTTTACAGTTACACTACACACACACAAACCCATACACACAAACCCATACACACACACACACAAATCGACTGCTTATCGATTGCCTTAACTCTTAAATCACACATTTCATATGGCTATAATTTAATAAATAATCGACTTCCTTGATTCATAAAATCAACACTTAAAAAAAGTGCAGTTTTTCAATTTTAATATTTAGCATCGAAATAATATTTGCATAATAATTAAGAATAATTAATTAACATTATTTTTATTATTAGTCAGGATTTCATTTCAATTCTCTGCAAAATTAGAAAAAAAAAACTTGAGCTTATGCAAAAAACTTGAATAAATCGATTTTAAAATATTTTTCAAAAGCAATCATAGCTATAGCGCCTAGTGTGTGTGCGTGTGTGTGTGTGTTAATTGCACTTTGATTCTAGTTTTGCTCTCGAGCGTATTTAAATTTTCATCTAGCTTGGATCTAATTTATTTCACTCTCCCCCTCCTCTCCTTTCGCTCGATCACCAACTATCTTTCCCTGTCTCTCTCCCTCTCGCTCCCTCTCTCGCTACGTGTGCATTTGTTTCCTGCTCTAGAAGCAAACTTCTTCTATGCATATCATGCGGCGTCTTCTGCGTCGGCGCACATGCCCATGCCCTCCATCGTACATGTGTGAGTGTGTGTGTGTGTGTGTGTGTATGTGTGTGTGTGTGTGTGTGTGTGCATATGTATTTGTACACATACAAAAACCCATATACTTACTTGATTCTCATGGCTCTTCTCACGTTCCGCTTGTTTGTACTCATTTAGCGTGCGTTTGATCCACTTTATTTCGGTTTCGTTTTCTTTTTTTGGCGTATTTATATTTTTTTTTTTGTTTTTTTTTTTTTGTTCTCTACTACATTTTTGTGTGCTCCTTTTTGTGTTTGTGTTCATTAGAAATTTCCAAGAATTCGACGACACAGCCAACACACAAGAGGAAGAGAGAGAGAGACAGAGACAGAGGCAATGCCAAGATTCGTGTTACTGCTGGCTTAGTTTTTCAAGAATGCCAAAGCGATCGCAGCAGCAGCGCAGCGCAACGCAGAGCAGAGCAGAGATGAGAAATCCGGGCAGCAAAATCTCATGGCCAGGGCCAAAGGAAGCAGCGAGAGAGTTTCTGTACCTCGAGAGATACTTCTGCCACTGCCACTGCCTCTGCCTTTGCCTCTGTTGCTGCTGCCTCTGCCTCTGTTGCTGCTGCTGCTGCTGCTGCCTCTGCCTCTGCCTCTGCTACAGTTGGCGACTACTGCTCCTTATTTGATCATCATTATAATGTTGCATACATGCACACAGTGCACGCCCGATAAATTGAATACATTCAAACTGACTACTTATTCGATTAGATATTGAAGTACAGCTTAGCTCAATTAATGTAGATATTGAAATAGAACCAATTTAATATCAAATTGGTGTGCGATTTATTTGACATATATTCAGTATATATGCAGGTAAATGTATTTATTTATGCACTGAAAACATTTCAATGGAAAACAATTACAAGTGATAAACATTTAATGACATTCATTCAAAATGCTACAACTTTTTTTTAACTTCAACTTGAACCTACAACTTACATCGACCTATCTCCAATTTCTACAATAATTAAATATTATCTTTATTACATACTTTAAAATAGCCTTGTTTCCAAGATATTCTTATATTTTTTTTGATAAACTTGAACTCATTTTAAATATTTAAAAATACATCAAAAGCCCTCACATATATTTTTCTTCCTTTCCTTAAATCAACAAGATAGAACGTTGCAGTCGGACGTAACCGACAGCGGAATATTATTATACCTTAATTTGTGTACAGTTAAGAAATACCTGAATTGCGGGGGATATGGGCGTTTATCGGTTTTGGGGGCGGGAGTGGGCGTGGCCCAAAAAATTTTGGAGTTCGATCTTAGTAGTATACCTTCTAAGTTTGGTAACTGTAGCTCTTAAATTGCGGAAGATACAGGCATTTATCGTTTTTTGTGAGCGGGAGTGGGCGTGGTCCAAAATTATAGATATATGGGTTTATCGATTTACACCAACAGGAGCTATCGGTTTAGGTAGGTGGAGTGGGCGTGGCCATCCAATTTTTTTATCGATCGTTGGTGGAGTTACCTGCATCACACTTGCAAAATTTTGCGACTCTAGCTTGCAAATTACGGCAGATATGCGCATTTTAAATTTCTAGGGACGAAGTTCCTGGGGGCGGCGGATGTGGGCGTGGTCCAAAAATTGGTATGCCAATCTTCGGAGGAGGTTACCAGCAAATTACCTTCCAAGTTTGGTTACTCTATCTTTAACATGTTCGGAGATATACGGAGTTATCGATTTACAATCGGAATTATAGGCGCAGGTGTGGGCGTGGCACCACAAATTTGTTATCGGTTGTTAAAGGCGACTACCAGTAATATACCTACCAAATTTGACGTTCCCTACTCAAAAACTGCGGAAGATATAGCCATTTGAAAATTTTAGGGGCGGAGGTGATGGGGGCGTCGGAGGTGGGCGTGGCACATGCCAATCTTTCAAGGACCTCGCCAACAACCTACCAACCAAAATTGGGGACTGTATTCATTAAATTGTAAGATATATGGGGGCTTATCGAGTTGCTAAAATCGATTTTCGCGGTTTTCTAGATCCCTGGTGGACGTAGGTCCAAACCCAAGACACTTTAACTTTTGAGGGTACTTTCCAGTATACGTTCCAAGTTTCAAGGTCTATCTGTAAGAGTGTCGGAGGAACGCGCGTTCATACAGACGGACAGACAGCATGACGGACATTGCACAAAACCAATATACTATTATACCTTTTTAGTATAATAGTATAAAAAAAGAGGTTCGATTTTGAATGAAATAGCTTGGTATTTTATTAGAAAGAAAATTGTGTTTGCTTCATATTAATTTTCCATATCTTCTATTTGACAAGTCATTCCTGCAACTAGTCCAATATGTGTTTAATGTAACGGGATTAAAGCTTGTCCTCTCTCTCACTCACTGTCTCTGTCGGTCTCGCTCTCTCCCACTCCCACTCTCACTCTCGCATTCGGCGATGACCAACTGTTGTGCGACACGTGCAACTCGCAATCGCCGATCTGCTGATGATGATGATCGTATGCAGAAATGGTTAAAAACAGTTTGCTTTCCAAGAAATGATGACCGCTGGCTTCCGACTTTCTTCTACCGTTATTTCACCGGTTGAGCGGCGATCACTTTCTTCACTAGCAGCAGCAGCTGCACATTCGCTGTGGCAACCCTTTCTTTTCCTCAGATCCTTTTTACATTCGACACGCACTGCAGCAGGTAGAACATTGTTGTAGTTGTTGTTGGTTGTTGGCTGTTGGTTGTTGGTGTTGTCACCTAGCCTTACCAGTTGTGGCTGCTGTCCCTGATAAGGCAAGAAAGCATTTCACTAAGGGTTGCAAGCGCACGCGCACATCACAATTTTCCCCGCTTCGCCTGCTTAACTTCTTGGCCAATTTGCCACATTTCCTTGAGCACTGCTCCCCTTCACACACATCTCCATCTCCCTCCTACTCCTTCACTTCCTCCTCCCCCTGCATCCTCGTCTTTCACTTCTTCCATATGCATACAATTCTTCAGTGTCTCTCTGCTTGTTTTGTTTTGTGACAGCTGCACACACCGTTTCGGAACACTGTAAAAAGCTCAGCATTCAGAGAGAGAAAGAGAGAGGGAGAGCGAGAGAGAGCAATCATAAAATTGCATTGAAAACAAGTGGAATAACATACATACATACATATACATATATATACATATATGTACACATACAGCTGCGGTCAAAATAATAGTAATGCACATAACTGTTTTGCAAAATTATAAAATACATCAAATATTCAAACTAAAAAACATTCGAAGTTTGCAAAGCTAAACAAATTATAGAACAAAAAATGAAAGATCTTAAATTTAATAATTTGTATTTATATTTTATATTTTCTTTTATTTAATTATACAAATTGATCATTACAATAGTCGACAAATAATAATGAAGTTTTCTTAGCTTTCCCTTTCTAAAAACAAGATATAACGGGAGTTTATAGCTTACTACGTTTATTATTTGGAAAATAATAGTATTTTAAAACATATATTTTGCTTAGCAGAATTGAATTTTGCAATCATATTGAAAAGGTCTCGATTTAATCGCCATAAAATGAGTTATATTTTTATATTTAGTGCAGCACTATTATTTCGACCAGAACTGTATTTTACATACATAGATGGACTGTACCGCTGATCTCTATTATAATGTTTAGCGAGGAGCTTTTAAGCACGCGTCCTTCTTGCGCATGTGTCTGTTGTTGTTGTAGCTCGGCTGCTCTGCTACGACTGCTGCTGCTGCTGCTGCTGCTACTGTTGCTGCGCCCCGCGCGTTATCAGCAATTTACGATCAAAAGCTAACCAGGGCGGCTGGCCGGCCGGCCGGCTGACTGCTGTTAACTGCTGCTGTTGCTGGCTATTGGCTGTAAGCGTCGTTGCTGCTGCCGCTGCTTTTTATTGAGGCCATTGAACTACCAAAAAGAAGTCGAAATTTGTATTAACCTTAAGCGGTTGTTGCCTGCTGCTGCTGCTGCTTGCCTGCCTGCCCCGCCTGCCTACCTGCTTACAGCTGTTTTTACCGTTTTTCTTTTCTTTAATTAATTTTGCGGTTAACATACAAACACACATATTTATGTACATATGTAATACATATTTTGAGTTGTCACATTTAAAAATTGTATTGAAATATTTAGTTCAACAACAAACAGACTGAGAAATCTCGTATAATCATACTTTGTTAGAATTGTTGTTTTTATTCGGTTTGTTGTTGCGCCGGCAGTGTTGACAAAATGTGTTTGCCGACCCCAAAACTGACAACTGGCGCCAACGAGAAATGTGTGTCGACGTCATCGTAAACAAAAACTTACATAAATACACTCACACACACACACACACAGATGCATGTATGTATCTGTGTGTATATATATATAGCAAAACAATAAATGACCGGAAATAACAAATAGTTGGGGAGCTGCTGCTGCTGCTGCTGCCTGACAAACCAAAACAACACAGCAGAGGCACACACCCATACAAACGCAATGAATGACACATACTGTGTAGTAGTTTGTGCGTTTCCTCGCTACTCGTCGCTACGCGTGCAATGCGAATGCGTGACGTAATCAAAGGCTGAATTGTGTTGCACTTTTTAAGTGCAGAGCGAACGTAAATACGTAATCAAAAGCGAAAGAGCGAGAGCGAGAACGAGAGCGCAATAACAACTTGTCTTGCGAGAGATCTGCATGTACACTTGCGTATGTGTGTGTGTTAGTTGATTTCAAAAAAGCGCAACAATTTAAAGAGAGCGTGGAGAGTGAGAGAGAGTGAGAAGAGAGGCGACTCATCAGCGCCCGCTATTGGGGCTTGTGAAGACTGCTGCTGCTTCTCTGCTGCTTCTGCGGCGTTGTGTGCTTTAAGCTTTTGTCGCGCTACACTTGACAGTCGCTTACAGAAATATTATTATTCTTTAAGAACATACATGTGTGTGTACATGTGTGAGTATGTATGCAACAGAATATGATATATGCTCAATGACAAATTTACATTAATGAAAGCATATGTAGATGATTTTATGCTTCGTTCTGTGTTAAGTCACTCCCGCAATCGCACGCATTACTTTAACGAACTTGAGGTGCTGCCGGATTGGAATGGTAGTAACTTACGCTCTGCCAACTGTTGCCACTATCTGGCAACACCGACACACGACTTGAACGTAACGCATATTGGCAAGTTTCTGCTACCTTGTGCCCAACGCTGTTGCTTCTCGTCGTTTTGTTCTTTATTTTCGCAAGTGTTGCGCGCTAATCATGCCTTTACTCACTCCACCAACACAGTTACACATTCCACCAAGTAAAGAACGACGAAGAAAAAACGCCGACGATTTTTAGCGCGTTTGTCGCTTTGCAGCCGCGTAGCCGGCTGGCGCCTCTCTCACTCACTCTCTGTTAACGGTGCTCCAAAGCGACGGCCACTTGATTTTGCTTTACCGTCCCATCCATTCCAATCGGAGCTGCTGCTGCTGCTGCTGCTGTTGTTTTGCGCCTTGCTCTTTGTCGTGCCTGTTTTAGTTTCAGTAGTTAAATGCTCTTTGCATTTTGCGGTCGTCTTTATCGGAGATACTCGGCGTAGAAGTTGGAATAACCAAGAACAAATAATTTCAACGGCTCGGCAACGCGAAAATAACAGCAAAAATTAAAAAATATTCTACGCCTGCTGTTGGTGTTTTTTTTTGCTGCGTGTTAGTTTTTTCATTTATTTTTTTTTTAATAATAGTCATCGCTCGGTGGTCGTCGTGGGCGCAAAAGAAAAAAATAAAAGAAAATTAAAGCTTTAAGTGATATTCTTATTAGACCAACAGCGCCACACAACAACAACAAATAGAAACACGCTGTGAAAAGTGAGTGATGAATGTTTAGCAAAAATGCTCAATTGAGTGTGTGTACATACATATGCGTATGTTGTGTGTGTGTGTATATGTGTAGGTGGACGGCTTTTTTTGCCGAGTAGTTTTTCCCATTTAGTTGTTGCAATTCAACGATTTCGTTTTTATTTTTTGTCGCCGTTTCCTTTATCTATGCAATACACACAAGTATGCGTACATATATATATATATATTTGTATATGTGTGTGTGTAGAGGAGAGGCAAACAAACTGCGAAAAGCAGCGCATACACATATTGTGGTACCGTTATAAAGAATACGACTAGCCGGCGTCAGTGTGTGTGTGCGTGACAGTTTTTGCTGCCCGCCTTTTGCCATTGCCTTGCCATGCGAGTTTGTCTGTTTCCTCTTTGCTCCTCTTTTTCTATCTCTTTTGGCTTAGCTAGCAGTACACACACGGAGAAATGCAGCAAGCAAATCAAGCAACAACGAGCAACGACATTAAAAATCAATTTAAGCTAGCCACATGCACACTATGCTTACACATACACACGCACTCTCACACTCACATGCACACATTTGACATGTGCGCCTTTCTTTAGACTAGTTGCGCCCAGCCCAAAAAAGAAATAAAAAGAGCAACTAGCAGCAGCCACAAAGTAAACTGACCTACTTTGCACGACTCTGACTTGTGTGTGTAGTCATTAGTCGGATTCTGGGCTCAACATTGCACTCCGCGCACAATAAGACAAAAAGATCGAGAGAGAAATGAGAGAGAGAGAGCATGTACTTTGTTGTTGATCTGTTGCAGCAGCCTTGTTTTTATTTTCAGTGCAATTGAGTTCACTTCAATCTAGTCCCCTTCACTCCCCTCTCTTCAAAATAAGGCTGCATTCTTTGCTTGTGCGCCAATGCTCCGCAACATATTTTCATACTTATATATATAAATATATATATATGATGTATTGTATATGAGAGAGGGGAATGTATCTATTTTTTTTTCTATTGCGTCTGTTGCTAATTAGCCAGACACGTATCGCTATGTATGTGTGTTTCTGTGCAAACTGGAAATAGTTCAATCTAACTTTGGAATTCTAATACATGTATGTATATACGTGTATGTACGATTGCGTACGTAGAAATATCGATAGTCATACATTCGACGACTATCGATAAGTTGAATACATGCATGCTAAATAAAGAGCGTGCGCAGTCCGCTCTAAATCGCGTTTTTTTACTTCTTTTTTTCTTTTATTTTTGTTTTGTTGTATTGTCAGTCAGCTTTTGCTGCCTCTGCCTGCCTGCCAGCCCGCCAGTTAACTGTTGCTGCGCCGTGCACTTGCCTGCGACCTCCCCCTCTTTTTCCCGCTCACGTTGTAGCAGTAGCGAATCAAAGCCTATACGCGTGACTAAAAAGTAGCAAGAAGTAGAAACATCCGCGCTAAAAGATCAACAACAACAACAGCAGCAACAAGAAACGACGACAATAATATAAAATCATAATCATATCAGTTGTACAATTTCTGGTGGTGATTAACAAGTGCGCCTGAGCGAGCGACTTCGACTCTCTCTCTCTCGCTCTCTCTTGATCGCGTGCGTATGTGTGCGTGTGTGCGTGTGTGGTGTGTCGTGTCTTGTGGGTGAGCAGAATGAGCGAGAGAGCGCCTACGTCATGACGGCAACGTTTTTCTTTAATCATATATTTGTATAATTCAAACGTTTTTCAAATGTATTTGTAATTCAACTTAACTCGCTCGGGCTGTTTTTTTTTTTTATTTATTATATGTATGTGTATATATGTGTGTGTATGAGTGTGTATTGGTGTGTTGTGCTTTAGAGTCAATTTGTCCATACTCTTCATTTTTAGTTGTTGAGTTTGAATCGAAAGAACAACAACAAGTAGAGAAAAGGTGTTACTGCTGTGCATAAGAAATTCACACAAGCAAGCCAACGAAACATACTACACCTAAACAACAACAACAACAACAATAAAAAATAACAATAAAAATATAAAAAAAAAAAAAAACTTAAAATGCACAGCAACAGCAGCAGCAGCAGTAATTACCCAAACAGCAGCAGCAATAACAACAACAACAACAGCAGCAGAATCAATATCAGCAGCAACAGCAGCAGCAGCAATAACAACAATAATAATAATCATTATTATATCCATCATCCACAACAACAACAGAGTACGAAATTAGTACGTTTTTATGATCGGTGAGTGTTTCTCAATTGTCTCGCTTCTCTCTGCCCGTTCTTAGACGGGTGTCGGAAGTTACAGAAGTTTTGAGTGTGTGTGGGTGGGTGGGCGTGTGTGTGTTTGTTAGTGTTAGTAAACAGCTAAGAATGAAAGAAATTTGATAACACTCAACGCACATCGAACATTCAATCAATCAATCATTTGTGCTTTTACATTATCAACTTGATGTATCTTCTAATCTAAATTAGTTAAACTAAAAAAAAAAAAACAAAATTAAATCTTAAACTCGTAGTGAGTGTGGGAAGAGGGGTTGAGGGAGTTGTTGCAAGAATTTATTAACTCCAACCTGATTTTTGTGCTTGTAGTTTTGGGTTAATTTTTATTAAGACAACAAATATTTAATGAATTGCATTCAGCAATTGTCCTCCAATTGACATCATATGTGTGGCATTACTACTATAGCTTTGCCATATGTCCATGACGAGACGCCTTCTGCCGAACTCTTTTTATCAAAACACAAAAACACCAATAAAAAATAAGGCAATGCAATTGCATTTGTTGGGCAGCAACAGCAACATATGGTTAGATAAGCATACGCATACATGTACATATATACAGCTGTGGTCAAAATAATAGTAATGCTGCTTCATACAATATTAATACTCATTGTTTTCATAGCTCCTTTCATAATCCCTTCGGTTCTTTTGACTATTTTACTCTTCGATTTATCTCCTCAATCAACTTTTTTGAATTCTACCCATGCACTTTATTTATCTTCTGTAAGTGCCGGTAAAAATAGTCGATTTATTTAAAACTGAACAAGATTATTAAATATATTTAAATAAAGCGATAAAATAATACAATATTTTACTTGCTTATCTAAAATTATTCCATTCAAAAATGAGACCGTAATATCAAAAATATCAGTTGACCTAGTTTTTAGAAACGCAGCTGCGAACCATTCTTTAATGACGCTATTATAAAAAACACCTTCAAAATAAGGCTATTGCCAAAGTCCCAGAGAATATCAACAAATAGGTAGAAGTCCAAAAATGTAACTTGTACTGACAAAAAACCAAATGCAAAAGCTTAAAAAGTAAAAAATAACATTTTAATTGACCCTTGAAGAAATTAAGGAACATTTAGTAGTCGAACGAATTGGGACCGAGTGTATCGACAGTATCTAAACCGATTACCTGACTCATCTGTATCTATTTACATGTGTTTCGCCATTAAATGATGAAGAACGACTCGTAGCACACCAGTTAAGTTTATGTAGAATCGTTGAGGACCAATGAAGTCAAAGTGATCTCAACGCAATTGAGAACGTATGGTGTGAAGTTATAAAGATAGCTGCTGACGTTAATCCGATGTAACATTTTCAACTTTGGGAGACTGAAGAGGTTTTTGTACATTCATTTCTCTGGAAATCGGCCAACAACTTGCTAGACTCCTCTAATTTTATAGTCATCCAAGCTCCTGATGTTTACCCATCTTCAGTATTAATGGCTTGTGCTCGAAAAAAATTTTCATAATGTTTTAACTATATTTTAAGTATTTATATATATATATTTATATATATATTTATATATATATTATATATATATAAATATATATATATATATATATATATATATATATATGAGAGTGTCTGAATGCGCTTTAGCCAGTCAATTTAGGTCAAATCTACAATAACAACATGAACAACTGCCAGTCTGAAACAAGTTCGCGTGCGTGTGTGTGTGTGTATGTATCTGTGAACAAATCATACATATACACATGTACGCATTAGCGATGGTCGTTCAAGAAGTCCTTATAAAATCTAGACAACTGATATAATCTTTTTGCGAACACTCGAAATATCGTATTAAATAGAAAGTCTATATATTAAAATAATATGAAAAGTATTAAAGTATTGGCGGCCTCAGTTAACCCTTTTAACACTTTTGTGAAATCCGCAAGCAACAGTAGTTTCTATGTTCACACAAGATACAGATACATATATTGTAATAAAAAATAGTTTTTTACATAAAGATTTTGATTGCACAGTAATAAGAAAGAAATAAAATGAATGCTTATCGGAGTATTTGGCTAGACTTAAGAAAACTTGATGTACAACATATTTGTGGCGAGCATATGTTGTTATCGTATCTATCTATCGTATCGTCGTTATTTATTACCTTTTTATTTTGTTACAATTTATTTTAACCGTATGACGTTCATAAAAACATATACATATATATTTAGATACACGCTTGTCATATTGTATACGTGTATGCGTGTACAAACAAAGCTCAAATTGCTGTCAATACGAATATGCACACAGGTTTGTGTGTGTGTTTACAACAGCAGCAACAGATTTCTTACCTTTTCATTCATAAAAATTTCTCGACAAAAAAGAAATAAGAAAAACAAGCAAAACAAAACGTGCGCACACTTCTACACTCATACACACACACACACATACAAACTGTATGCATATGCAACTCCATGCACGCATGCCTTTCTTTATTGAAAAGATAATACATACACACACACATACATTCGTGCATATGTGCATGCATGTACATACATACGTATGTGCATAGGCTTGTGTTTTTCATTCGTGCTTGGGTGTGTGTGAGTGCCTGTGTGTGTTTGTACATTTAATGCCAAAATAAACAGCAGAGACGCCGACTGCGCTGCTGCATATTGATTGAGAGGCGCAAAAGAAGGGACCGCGTGCATTGATAACAACACCAACACATAGATGGCGCTTTCGAGTTGCTGTGTGTGTGTCTCTCTCTCTCTCTCTCTGTGCAGCAGAAGCAGAGGTCATTGGTGGTTAGTAGAGGCGCCATAATCAAGTCACATGTTAAATAAAATACCTATAAACAACAAGCAGCGCCAGAAACATTGTTGTCGGAAATTACCGATTGAGCAATACTCTGCTCTCTCACTGAATTCCCAATAAGAAAAAAATTGAAAATATACGATTTCCTAATTAAACGTAACTGATAACATTTTATTTAATGCGGCTATATATAGGCGAGTATATACAAAAACCCACATACTCCGTTTCACTTTTGAAACAGAGCATATTTATTTCTGCTAACAGAGAGAGAGAGAGAGAGAGAGAGAGTTGTAAATTCCTATTGGTGGTGCACAACCTGGCGACGTCAACGAACTGCAACGATGACATTCCTATATATTTGAGGCAGGACATGGACCGTGGGTAAGGTGGACTGACTGTCTGACTGACACCCCCATTCCATAGGCCCATCTCTCTACCTCTTATCCCCATTTCCATTCACACGCCTATGCCTATCCCCACTTTTTTTAGTCTACACTTGTACTTGCGACGCATGCGCGAGCAACAGTTGCAATTCGCCTGTGGTACAGGTTGAGAGTCAGTGGTAGTTGTGCTGATGCTGCCAAAACTGTTGTCATCTGAAGAAAATGCAAAGTTGGCAAATAATAAAATGAACCAAGCTACAGACTACTCAAATTTGAAACTTACACAAAAAGTGTAAGAAAAAAAAAAAAATTAAAAAACAATACATATTATAATAAGGAAAAGAGCAGGGACAGCATATTTTGCTCGTTGTCGTTTCGACTTCAATTCCAGGAAAAACAAGCCACATGACAGTACAACTTCTCTATGGTGCACTACTTGGTATATACAACGAAGATCTCCATATTCTCAAATTCATCGCTTTTTTCGTGTTTTTTTTTGTTAATAAGTCAAGTGATTTTGCGGTCACGTGCAACTCTTTACACCATAACTATGTTTGACTGTATCTACACATACATAAACACAGCACCTCGAGATAGCAGACAGAGACGGATAAGCGGCAATAAAATTTGTCTGCTTTTTCTTCTTTTGCTGCTGAAGAAGAAGGAGGCCAGCATGTGAAGTGAAACTGGAGTTGTTGTTTCGTTGTTGGTTCGTAAACTCAATTTGGCGACTCTCACAATCTCTCTGTCTGTGTCTCTCTCTCTCTCTCTTTGTCTCTGTCTAAGCACACCCATCTAAAGCGGCGCGCGCTTTCATTCATAAAATAGAGTTGCCTACATGCTGCGGTTTTCGCTGGAATTGCTAAAAAGGCCAGTTAATTAAAAAACGAAAAGTGAAAAAAAAAAAAATAAAATCAACACATTGGGACAAGAGGCGATCGATTCTTTTAAATTACCTATACATACATACCGATATACATATACATATGATGATTAGATGTACATGTGTATGTACATATATTAACTACTTATATATTTGATGCTTCTGCCTCGCAAGGGTATTCAATCTTCCGCATGCATTTCTCATTTCTTTTATTTTTTTTTTCTTATTATTTGTTCTTGTTTTTTGGGTTTTTGGCGTCGTCGTCGTTTTTTTTTTTTTTTTTTTTGAGACGCGGCTGCGACTGCGACTGGAGTGAAATTACTTCCAAGAAAAATAAACACGATATTAAATGTGCAACATTCCAGTGGTGACTACAACGGCAACAGCAGCAGCAGATCGAGATTTTTGCAGTGCTGCTGCTTCTGTTGTTGTTGTGATCTTGTTTGCCAGTCTTGCCCGCTTCACTGTTGTAGTTGTTGCTCTCACTGGTCTTGTCTCTTAGCGCCAAAAAGCGTTGCGCGCGGCGGCTTTTTGTAGTTGTTGTTGTTGTTGCTGTCTGTTCGCATTTTCCTTTTAGTTGCTGTTTGCTGCTGATGCCGTTATGGCAACAGGATGTTATGACGCTCTCTTTTTCTGCTGTCTGTCTGTCTGTCTGTGCAGATGACATATGCCCATACATATACATATACAGTTAGTCCAGAAAGTCTTTTCGAATTGCAAAAAAATGTATTTTCTAAGTTCTTATGCCAAAAAATTTATGTTGTTATAGACTTTTAATTATTTAACTATTTTTCTACTATTAATTGGATATTTATTAACTACTTAACATTAAAATTAATAATATTCATATATTTAGTTTATTGTGAAATTTTAAAAACTAAAATTATCCATTTTTGTGCACTTGCCCAGAAAGTGTTTTCAGTATGGAGATTTCGCATGGGATTTTGTACATTTTAGCCACCAGACTGGGGAAAATATTTTATTAGTAAGCATAGTGAAAAGAAATCTTAAAAATGTTGGTCAGATCCATTAAAGAATAGCTTAAGGAACATAACGGTATCAATGAATCATATATAATAAACCACCAGCTCAATTGACATATGGGGTGTCAAGGAAAAATAAAATGTTTTAATACTTAGTACTGAAAAGAAGCTTTTGTTTGGCAAAATGCATGTACCCAAATGCATGTACTGATAATTGGGTAGCTGGCTCATTTAATGTGATTTCATTGATACCGTTAAGTTCCTTAAGCTATCCTCTAATGCATCTGTTCCAAATTTTTAAGATTTCCTTTCACTATGATTAATAATATGCAATTTTCAATGTACAAAATACCATACGAAATCTCCATACTGAAACTTTACGGACAGGGCACAAAAATGGATAATTTTAGTTTTTAAAATTTCACAATAAACTAAATATATGAATATTATTAATTTTAATGCTAAGTAGTTAATAAATATCCAATTAATAGTAGAAAAATAGTTAAATAATTAAAAGTCTATAATAACATAAATTTTTTGGCATAAGAACTTAGAAAATAAAAATGTTTTGAAATTCGAAAAGACTTTCTGGACTAACTGTACATGTGTTGTTGTTGTTGTTGCTTTAGATGTTGCCATCTTTGTAGATATTTGCCTATAGCCGCTTAACCGTGTTTTGACTGTAAATATAATTCGAAATACTTAAAATATTGCTTAAGTGTTTTTATTATCAGAGTAATACAAAAAAAAAGAAAAAAATTGCCCAAAAACATTGCCATTTAGGGAAAACAACATGCAATCGTCCCGCGACCTTTCTCTTTGGTGTCCAGCACATTTGCAATCCTTTTTTCGCTCTCCCTCTCTCTCTCTCTCTCTTATTCTTTGTCTTCCTCTCTCTCACTTTTTATCTGTTTCTGTAATTTCTTTGTCTAACCGCCTTCACAGGCTCCCTTGTGAATGTTAATTGTATCCTTAATCGCTATATGGCACAAACCAACACCCTCCCCCCAAACCCCCCCCCCCACCCATTCATAAATACTAAAAGAAAAGAAGCATTTAAAAAAGAAGAAATCAAGGAAAATTCAGAATTCACGCAGTCTCATTTTCACGCTCGCTATTTCTCGCTCTCTTTAGCTGTTAGTTGCGCTGCTGACTCTCTTACTGACATACTGCTCTCTTTATCTCTCTCTCTCTCTTTCTCTCTCTATCTGTGTGTTTCTTTTCTTTTCCCTCATTTGATTAATTTTTTGTTTTTTTTTTTTTGTTTTTGCTTTATCACATTTATATGTAAAATAAATAAAAAATAACTGAAATTCCATTCACTACAAACTTTCGTATTATTTTCTTACTTTCCTTATTTAACGTTTTTTTTTTCTTTTTATTTTTTTGCTTTTGTTTTTTGTTGATTCGTTTGTGTTTTTATTTTTCTTTGTTTTCTTTTGTTTTGTGTGTGTGTGTGTGTTTTTACGCTATTTTCTTCACAGTGTTACAACATCAAAAATCTTAATAAGCGGCATACCGCTGCAAACACGTTTCGAAGACATCGAACCGCTACTGAAGCCCTATGGCATCGTCAAACAATGTGAGGCTATTTCTAGTAAGGATCAAAATACTCAAACAGTACATATAACATTCGAAAATCCTGAGCAGGCGCAAAGGTATATACATATCAATCAATCAACAACAACTTAAAATAATAATAACATAAAGAACACTTATAGTCAATAGATAACCCATCAAATAAGACAAAAAATAAAACTTAATACTAGATTTACGTGATTTGGTTTGAAATGGGTTCTAAAGCTGTGTGTAAATCTAGTGTTAAGTACAACTTGAATACATATTTACACTGCTCTAATAATGTATGTGTTATAGATGGAAAATTATCGATAAAAAAATATATCGATAAATTCGAAATAAATTGGGCTCTTATTTATAAAACATTCGTATCATCGATAGTTATCGATTGTTTTCCAGCTATATATGTATATATATATATATATATCGAGTAGAAGTGCATGTGTATGTGTAACCCACTTACCTATAAAAATATATATGCACATACATATTGATATATATTTATTACTGATTCTTAATATTTAATTAGTAGCTTGATCGCATCTGTGGTTGTTGGCGAAGGGGGGTGGGCCTGGAGGGGTCGCTTGGCTGTTGTGACTGTGCGGGGAAGGGTGGGGTGCGGGGTGGGCGAGGGGCGGTGCTTGTGTGTTGTGCTTAGGGCGTTTTTATGTAGCTACTCTTGCCTGTTTGTGTGTGTGTGTGTTGTAATAATATTCAATCTGATCTGGATTCAATTATTTGTACCACAAAATACCAATACATGTATATATATATATAATATAATTTCTCTATATATATATATATATATACGTGTATGAATTTTAAAATTTAAAATTTTATCAATAAACACACTATGCAATACATAAATACATACATACATACATACAGTTACATACGTATTTCATTCAAATATAATTCCTTTTCAATTTGCACACTTTTCTTACCAATCTCTCGTTTTTCTTTGTTTTTTTTCTTCTTAACTTGTTGTTGTTTTAAAACTTGTTTAGAGCTGCCGGTGGTCTGAACGGCGTCGAGTTCGAGGGCAGCAAACTGCACGCGGAGCAATTGGACAAAAATCAACGGCGCAGTATACGCAATCAGCGCAATCCGTATCCGGGCATGCCGGGACCCGGACGCCAGGCGGACTTCCCGCTGCGCATTCTGGTACAGAGCGAGATGGTCGGCGCGATCATTGGACGACAGGGCAGCACTATTCGCACCATCACACAACAGAGTCGCGCCCGTGTCGATGTGCATCGCAAGGAGAATGTTGGATCCCTAGAGAAGTCCATTACGATCTATGGCAATCCCGATAACTGCACCAATGCATGCAAGCGCATATTGGAGGTGATGCAACAGGAGGCGCTATCCACGAATAAGGGGTAAGTGTCAAACAATTTCCAATCCCAACCAACCCAAACTAATCTAATACGATTGTTATGTGTGTGTGTGTGTGTTCCCTTAGGGAGATCTGCTTGAAGATACTCGCCCATAATAATTTAATTGGTCGCATCATTGGCAAGAGCGGCAACACGATTAAGCGCATCATGCAGGACACGGACACGAAGATAACCGTCAGCTCCATTAATGACATTAACAGCTACAATCTGGAGCGCATCATTACGGTGAAGGGTCTGATTGAGAATATGTCACGCGCGGAAAACCAAATTAGCACCAAGCTGCGCCAAAGCTATGAGAACGATCTGCAGGCAATTGCGCCACAGAGCCTCATGTTCCCCGGCCTCCATCCGATGGCAATGATGTCGACACCGGGCAATGGCATGGTCTTCAATACGAGCATGCCGTTCCCCTCCTGTCAAAGCTTTGCCATGTCCAAAACACCGGCCAGCGTTGTGCCGCCGGCCTTCCCCAACGATATGCAGGAGACCACATATCTGTATATACCGAACAATGCCGTTGGGGCAATCATTGGCACCAAGGGATCGCACATTCGCAGCATAATGCGCTTCTCGAGCGCATCCCTCAAAATTGCGCCGCTCGACGCCGACAAGCCGTTGGACCAACAAACGGAACGCAAGGTAACGATTGTTGGCACACCGGAGGGTCAGTGGAAGGCGCAGTACATGATATTCGAGAAGATGCGCGAGGAGGGCTTCATGTGCGGCACCGATGATGTTCGCCTCACCGTCGAGCTACTCGTCGCCAGCTCTCAGGTATGCATAAAACTAACGATTTCTATTTCTATTCAGCTATTTTGCATTATCAAATCAATCGAATCGAATCGAATCAAATTGAGAATATTAAATTCTTGGAAACACGAAAAAGAGCAAGTTTAAATTGAAGATTTGTTTTTCTGCAGGTCGGACGCATCATTGGCAAGGGCGGGCAGAACGTGCGTGAGCTGCAACGTGTGACAGGTAGCGTCATTAAGCTGCCAGAGCATGCGCTGGCGCCACCTTCTGGCGGCGATGAGGAAACACCTGTGCACATTATTGGCCAATTCTACAGTGTTCAGGTGAGTGTTAAATGTGGTCGAAATTGATATCGATTTTATAACTAAATCAACTTGTTGAAATTGTTTGTTCTATTTTGTGGGACAACAGTCCGCACAGCGTCGTATTCGCGCCATGATGCTATCAACGAATCCGCCTCCAGTGACCAAAAAACAGAAAGCTGCCAAAGAACAACAATTGCAACAACACCAACAGACTCTACAACTTTTATCGGGTGCTGCGTCAAGTGGGACTCAGCAGCAGCAACAGCAGCAGCAACAACTGTCGCCGGTGCTGCAGCCGCAACAGCAGCAGCAGCCGCAGCAGCAGCAGCAACAGCCACTGCCGCCGCAATCGCATCATCAATCGCCGGCGTCATCGTCGTCGACGCCACCTGCGCATCACCAGCAGGCGTCGTCGACAGCGTCGTCACATCAATTGCAGCAACAGCAGCAACCGTCACCGCCGCCCGGCAGCGCATCGGCCGCTACTCCCCAACAGCAGCAGCAGCATCAGCAGCAGCAGCAACAGCAACTGGCAAGCACACAGCAGTAAGGTGTGCGCAGCCGTGGGGTTTGGGAGGGGTTAAGGGGCAACCTTAATGCATCAAGCAGCAACAAACAAGGACCTTTAATCAACCATCAACAACAATCAGCAAATGATAATAACAACAATAGCTTCAAAATACACCACAGCACCACACAACACAATCATTCGGATTGGTCAGGGCAGATTTCTATTACGTTTTATATTTTCCGCTTGCACCAGCCAACAACAACAACAACAACTCTCGTTTCAATTCCAACAACAGCAATTGCTGCTGCTGCGACGTCAGAAGGAAAAGCGACGAAAGCAAATCAAAGCAGCAGGAGGAGAACGCAGGAGGAGCAGCAGCCAGATGATAGATGCCAGATGACAGATGACAGATGCCAGATGCCAGGACAGATAGCAAAAATAGCATTTGAGCAAATTTGCTTATTCCCAACTCTCTCTCTTGTGCATTGTATAACAGTTGCAGGCTAGCAAGAGCAACTGTTATACACGGCTGACTGGCGTTTGCACTGGCGCATCTGCAGACTATACGAAACGGCAATTGTTCTGCTGATTCATCTGTTATATTTATATATATATATATACACATAATTTAACAACATTTGTTCACGTTGATCAAAAATTTGAATTGTGCCTGAAGCGCAAACGAAGCAACATTTAACTGGATTTAACAACAACACAATAACAACAACTTTATTACATAAAATTTATGCAAAAGTGTCGCAGCCCCCGCAGCAAATCAATATATGAAAAATAAAATATTTACAAATTGAAAACAAAAAACAAAAGTTACACCCAAATACAAAAAGTAAAAACGCAAAAAAAAACACATTAAGAAAAGCAAAAAAAAAAAACAAAAAAAATCAACAAAAAACAAATACAAAATGAAGCCGAAAAAGCAGCAAACTCGTTCTTTATATATAGATATATAAAATTTAATTTTTTATGAATTATTTTATTTTTTTTTTAAATAACTTTTATTAAGAGTACATTAAGTGAACACAAAAACAAAACAAAAAACCAATCAGTTGTTGGTTTGTGTGTGTGTTTTTTTTTTTATACTTGTTTTCTTTTAAGCGTATTGCATTTGAAAAATTGTAGCAGTAAAATTCGTTTACAAAACACAAATCAGATGACAAACAGCAGCTTAGAAACAGAACAGGAAACTAAATCTGTATGTTATTATTATTATTATTATTATTACTTCTACTACTACTACTACTACTACTACTACTACTATTACTACTACTACTATTACTACTACTACTACAACATATTACTACTACTTTTATTATATTTTGTCGCGTTTCTTTATTGAAAAGTAAAATTGTAAGCAGGTGTAAACTTCAGCCCACCTCTCAAAATATCTACAACTAAATTTAAACATCTAACCTAATTCAAAACCCAAACAAGTTGATGCGAAAAATCTGTAAAAATTGATTAACATTTGAGGCGAAACGTGAACAGAAACACTGAAAAGTGTGTTCAATGCGAGGGTCGATATAAAAGTTGTCCATTCAAGCAGCACCAGCAGATGCGTATATGTATTTTGTACTCTCTGTATAACAGTCAACTGTTATATGGAGCACGCGTACGAGAGACAACTATATGAAAATAACTGAAAGTACACACACACACACACACACATACACTTACACATATATATACACGCAGAGTCACACACTTATACACACACATATACATAATTATATAGACATACAAAATATAGTTATAATTAAGTTGTGTCTCTCACCTAATGCCAAGCAAACAATGTTAGTGTACAGCTGTATAATAGTTTTCGAGAATTGAGATTTTGAGAATATATGAAAAACTGAATTGTCAATATTGTTTGATGAGCGCTATAGAGAAGAGAAAGGAAGAGCGACAAAAAAAAAAGAGAAAGATATCGAGCGAGAGACAGAGAGAGAGAGAGAGGAAGAGAGCATTGTAATGTGTTTGCCTTGAAAAAAAAAAAAACAAAACAAATATAACGGTGCTGAAATGTTAATTTTTATATAACGAAAATTGAGCAACAAGTGTTAAAGTGTTATATTAAATGAAAAGGGGAAGAAAAACAAAAAAAACAAGCTGTTATAATTCACAACACAACACAGAACACTAAATTCTACACAACAACAAAACACAAATCCACAACTATATATAACACATAGCTTTGTATTACATATAGTTTGAATGTTGTTGTTTCGTACATGGTTATGTACATAATACATATTTAACAAATTTGTGTCCTTTTCTTTATATATATATATATATATATATATTAATTTTTTTTTCTGTAATAAAATACATGTAATTCGAACAGCGCAAAACATAGATTGTAAAACATAGTGTATAACAGTTATTTTTTTCCATAGCTGCTAAAATCGTAACTGAAGTAACTGAATCGGAGCAACAAACAATCAAACAAACCCAAGACAATAGCCCAATTTTGTTGAAGTATACTTAAAAATAGAATAACGTGAAGTTTTTTATTATTTCATTTTTGTTTACATTACATAACATAACATTACATTACATACGTTTAAATACATAAATACATACATACATATATGAATACATATTTACATTGATATATAGTTTTTGACTTTTCGTTTGTTTGTTTTGTTTTTCTGACTGCATTAAGTTATATATATGCATACATATATACAACATATACATATGTTGTATATACACATATATAAATATATATATAGAGTACAATACAATAGAAAGTTAGCAGCTCGGATTTTGTATTACTTTTGCTTGTATAACACTTCCATTTTAGACTTATATTTCGTGCATTTAAAACAGAGTATGTAAAAAACACAAACGACAAAAATAAACATTTCGGCCACAAAAATACTACCAACAAACAAATTTGGTTTCAAACAAAAATGAACAACAAAAAACAAAAAATCGAATCAATCAGATTCGAAAATGACAAAACAAAATTAAAATCAACAGCAACAACAACAACAACAACGACAACAAGAAGAGCAAAAAAGAAAAGCACACGGCTTTTATGGCAGTTTAGGACAGATATTTTTGCATACGTTACAAAAACAAAAAAAAAAACAAAAATGAAAAATGAAAAAAGAAAAAAGAACAAAACATGTGTAAGAGATCTATTGATGAAGATTGAAAAAGTAATTCAAATACCTCAATGTAAGTGCATTATCTTCAATGACAAAAAGAAAACAAAAACAAAAACAAAAAAGAATACAAATTATAAATGTAAAACAAATGTTAAAACTATAGTAAAAGCTAATGAAAAGAGCAAACCTAACGAATATGTAAACAAAAGCAGCAGAAACTAAAAAGAAAAAAATTTAGACAAAAGCAAACAAAAAAAAATAATATGAATGAAAATGAATCATAAAGAAAATTATGATAGTTTGTAAGCAATGCAAAACCTGAAGGATTTCATACTAAAAAAAAAAAAATAATCATAATAAATAAATAAATATAAAAAAAAAACAAAATAAACGAATAAACAAAAGTATAACAACAACAAATGCAAAACAAATAAAACAAGAACAAGAACTACAACAACAACTACTACTACTACTACTACTACTACTACTACTACAACTACTACTACAACTACTACTACTACAACTACTACTACTATAACAACAACAACAACAACAACTAAAAGGCATATCAATAAAGAGAGCAAAGAGAGATTAGTGTAGACCAAAGCATAGTCGATTTCGCGATTTTTTCACACATACACACACACACAGCACAAGTTTCGAATCGGAATCACATATACACACACAGAAAGAGAGAGACACACACACACACACACATAAGTGCGCAGGTGTAAATATGCAACAAACAAATGAGAGTGAAAAGCCTTCTTTTTTTTATGCCAAATGAGAGGAGTACGACGACGACGACGACAGATGCACAGATCCAGACACAGATCCAAACTCAAACTGAAACTCAGACCCAGATCCACCAGACCCCAATTAAGGAGTAAACAAAGTGAAAATTGTTAAAGTTTTGGTGTTTCCTATATAAATGAATAACAAAAAACAAAAAAGCAAAAAAGAGAAGAAATGAAGAAAAAAAACCTATACACTCTACATGAATAGACCTTTTGCGTAGCTTGAGGAGAAGGGGAGGTGGTTATTGTCAAGTGTATATAGAAGGAGTTTTTGCTAGGCATATAACATTTATATATATTCATATACATGTATGTATATATAAATATATATATATATATATATATATATATGTATAAGTTGAGAATGCACAAAGAAAAATTTGTTTTGTTATGGTTGAAGGTGTGTATTTGTTTTTAATATACCTATACATACATATACATACATATATATATATACATACATATATATATATATACATATATATATATATATATATATATATATATATACTATATATATATATATATATATATATGTATATATATTTATATATATATATATTTATATATATATATAATTTTTTTTTTTTCGGTGACGTCTTGAAGTTTGCGTAGCGCATAGGAAAAATGTCCAAAGTTGTCAATACAAAGAGCATATACTTATATTCTACTATTTAACAAACCTAAATACCCTATACTATATGATATGATGCATGCTTGGGGTGATGATGCCTAAGCATTTTATTAAAGAAAACAAAAAAAAAAAAACAAACAATATAAAAAAAAAAACTAAACGAAAACGAAACAAAAAAACAAAACAAAACAAAAAAAACGTAAAACGAATTTTTATAAAAAATTCCAAAAATGTAAACTAGAACAAACCTGGCAATGTTTTTGAACTTGCATTGTTTTTATTTTGCATAAAAAATTCCAAATGCTGAAGCAAGAAAAAAGAAAGAATACGAGAAGAGAGAGAAAGAGAAAGAGAAAGAGAGCAGAGTGGTTGAGTTAACTAACTATTGACTATTGCTCTGTTAAAAAAAGTTAAAGAATACGAAAAAGAATAAGAATACGAAGAACATGAAGAAGAAGAAGAAGCATAAGCCGCAGGGGGGGTTACCAAACACTATTAAGAAATAATACTAATTATTATAAATGATGAATGAATCATAAATGAATCACAAGATGTGAATTTGAAGCGTGCGCGTTGAAAACGACAGCAAAAAGAGCGAAGTTTAGAGAGAGAGAGAGAGAGAGAGAGAGAGGAGAGCAGCAAAGAAATTATTTTTTAGTATTTAGAGGCTATTTTATATCGTTATTAAAAAGCAGGTGAAGAGCGAGAGCAGAGCAGAGCAGAATGCGAGATGATGATGATGATGATGATAATGATGATGATCATGATCATGTTGAGAGATCAGTAAATGTGGATAAAAGGGGTAGAAGAGAATTAAATTTTAACTTGAAAAGAAAACAACAATAACAACGTATGGCTGGGTATGTGAAATTGTTCGCAATTGAAACAAACAAACGACAGCACAGCAAGTAAACCATGATGACAACCCTAATCTCTAGATAATACAGCACAGCAAGTGCCCCAAGTTGCGTTAGTAGCATTTTGTTCCCTGCACTTGGCCGGGTGGGTTGGGTGTTGTCTTATAAATTTCAAACCTTGATTCAATCACTTTTCATTTTATCGTTTACAAAATATATATTTTGAATTTATTTGAGGTTTAATATATATACACACACACACTTACACGTTTACACTCACAAACACCGACGCAAAACAACTATCAAACACACACACACACACAGATAGATGGACCGATAGGATGTTTCACAGGCCAAGCGGTTTTTATTTTCTTTTCACACGAAACAACAACCCAAATGAGAAAGTTAAAATTTAATTTTTCTAAAAGTACTTTTTTTTTGTGTTGTAAGTTGTGCCAAGTACTGATAACGTTTAAGGTGTGATAAACTCGTTTTAAAATTTAACAACTATTTAAACTATTACTAAAAAAAAAAAAAAAAAAAATTAAAATTAAAAAAAAAAACATTATTTTTATGAAATACTTTCGATGTACATTTTTAAACACACACACATACACTTATACAAAATACTTATGCTTGCATACAAAGTGTACTGAACACACACCCACACACAATCACACACACACACACACACACACACACACAAATTGATACACAAGCACACCCGACTTCAAAGTACTTAGACATTTGATTTTACAGCAACAACAACTTCAACAACAAAAAAGCTTTGCGATTACAATTTACTATTTATTTTATTCATATATATATTTTTTTTTAAATATTATTTCTTAACGTAAACCTAAAAAGTTTGTACTCTTTGAAAAAAAAAATGGATTAAAATTTAAAAAAAAAAAAAAATGCACAAGAATGCAAAAATGAAGATGAAAAGGGAGGATACTTTTTAAAAGGGCATATTTTTTTATATACATATATTTACATATTTACATAAAGTTTTTAGCGGTACAAACATCGTGAGTACAAATCAATTATTAATTTTTTTTTTTGTTTTTTTTTTTTTCTATTATAAAAAGAATTTAGGGATTTCCTTATACATGAAATTTGTTTTCAATTGTTAGGCGAGTGAAAGTTAGAAATGAAGAAGACGAGGAGAACAGTTGAAACACACTTTTTTATACGATGATTACAATAACGATATAAAGCAAGTTTTAAAGTAGGCCGAACTTAACTACACGCAGAGCAGAGCAGAGCAAGTTAAGAGCGAGCCGAGCAAAGAAAGCCGAGCAAATAGCCCAAAAACGCCGCCACTCACATTTAAGAAACAAGCAAGTGAAATACTAAAAATACTAAACGATAACGAATAACGAATTACGATCCAACAAGGTATTCTAATGAAACTCTAAGCAGCACGCCAGAAAGTGAGGAAAACAAGAAAAAATGAATATGAAAAAAAATAAATATATAAAGCTTAAAATATCAGCAAAACATAACAAATTGGGGGTTAATTTAATTTCAAAAATGTTTTTCTTATATTTAAAATAAAAATAATATAAAAAAAATTGGACGCAAAACCAGTCAGCAGCATATAAAAAAAAAAAAAAAACGGAATAACGGAATAACGAAATAAATACTACAATGACTAGACAAGAAAGAAAATGAGATCAAAGTTAGAATATATTAAAGATCACAGTACCAAACCAGATCAGATCAGCGCAGAACAGGAACAGGAACAGTACAGTACAGTAATAACTCCTCGGATATGACACAACTAAACTAAAAAAAAAAAAACAAAAAAAAACGAAATGCATACAAATTGATATATTGAACGTATACAACGTAAAAAACGATTGTCAATGCAACAAAAAACAACAACAGCAACAACAACAACAATATGACTAATTAACAATGGAAATGAAATGATACGCAAGTGAAATAACTATGAATTACTATACATACATACATACATACATATACATATATTTTTAGCATTTAAGTATACAAAAGAAAACGATGAAAATAAGAGAAAACCTACATCATAACTGAAACCGATTGTCAGCCCTAAGAGTTTACGTGTACTAATATATATTGCAAAAAAAAAAGCCACACAAAAAAAAACAACAAAAAAATACACAAAAAAAAACAAGCAAACAAGAAAACAACTAAAAAGAAAAAAAACACCCACGAAGTTACATGCATATTATATATTGTTGTGCACATGTATGCATACATACATACATACATGTATGTATGTGTGTATGTATGTGGGAAGCGAGCCCAATACACAAACACATACGCAGAACGTATCTATAGCAGTAAATGTATTTGAAACAACCAAACACAAAAACAAACAAAACAAAACAAAAACAAACAAAACAAAACAAAAACAAAAATTAAAATCTAAAATAATTTTGCGTAATTTCCATTAAATACTAGTTGGCTAGAAAACAAAAAATATGCTTCTGAATTACAAGAGACTTAAAACGCAAAAAATTTGATCATAATTTGAATGTGACACGTCGGGATAAACAAAAAACAAAACAAAAAAAAAACCAACAAATAACAATTTTTATCATTTGTGTTTTGCTTAGTTTTCCCTTTGTATGTATATTTTGCATTTTTTAATAATTTCACATAATATATATTTGAATATATATATGTATATATATATATACATTTATATATATATATATATAAATTATCTTTCTTTGAACTGGAGTAAATTCATACGGTAATCAACTGGAGACTGAGCTACAACATATATTTAGTTACCGTTATGTTTATTGCATTTGAAAAAGAAAAATTAAATGAAAAAGAAAAAGAAAGGAAAACCAATTAGTTTTGGGCATCATTTCATTCACACACACACACACACATACATACATAAATACAAACATTAATCGTATTCAATTACAATATAAAATCGCACACATATGATAATATTATATGTACATATATATACAACTATATGTACGATAAACTATTGGTTAATTAATTTCAAATTGAATTGTTTTACTAGATTTTCATGTATTCCTTAAATGATGCAACCCATTCAAAGCCTACGCCATTTTGTTAAGCATTTCTTTCATCCCTTCCCCCACAACAACAACAATAGAATCAACAAAAATAATAAAAAACCATATCCAGCAATCGGTTTGCCTGTGTGATAGTAGTTTATAATTAAAACCGTTCGCTGGATCTTTCACCACGCCCCCTTCCCCCCTCCCCCCACCCCACCCCACACAAACATTAGCATTTATATGGCAAAGTAGGAGTTCATAAATACATAATCGTTAATAAAGAAAAACATAAAACATAAATATAATACAAATAAAATAACAAACATGAGAAGATAAAACAAACAAAAAAAAAAAAAAAACAAAAAACATAAAAAACATTAAAAATAATAACTTTACAATATTTTTATTTTTACCTTTAATTATATTTAAATTACCTATCTGTAGTTTAACGTTTTTTTTTTTTGCGTCGTCTACATATACATGTTAAGTTCATTAATCTACATAAATAATCAACATTGATGTAGACGGCATAATGTATCTACATTGTACATTGTATCTACATTACAGAGCTAAATATCTATAAATATTTTAAATATAACAAAACAAAACAAACAAAAAAAAACAGTAAAATATTACAAAAAAAACCAAAAAAAAAAAAAATTCTTTTTATTTATTTATTGGAAATTTTTTTGTTCCAGTTGTGGTCCAGCTTTTCAGTTTGTCTCAGTTTCGATTTTGATTCCAAATTTCTTTTTTTCGATTGACGTTTTCAGTTTAAGCTCAAGTGTCGAATCCCAATGAATCCCCCCCGACGTTCCATTGCAAACAATCTCGATGTGTGTTTTTTTTTGGGGTCGAACGCTCCGTATGTATATACGTATACCTATATACATATGTATGTATGTACACCTATCCAATTAGCCCAAATTCAAGTCTACCTAAAGCAGAATTCTATATAAACATGGTGATTTTAATACCAATAAGCGGTTTATCTGCAAAACACTAATAAGAGTAAACAACAAAACAATCCCAAACAAAAAATCAAATACAAAATACAAAAACACACAAAGGCAAAAAAAAAAAACAAGTGAAATGCGTGTGAGTACATTTATATAGACATTTATACGATACATACTAACTAAAATATACTTAAATTACAAAAAGAAAATAAAAACTAAAAAACCAAAAAAAAAAAAAAAAATTAAATGAATACTACCTCAGCTTTGAATATTTCTATAGAAATATTATTAAATGTACTTGAATGGCGACAAAAAAAAAGAAGAAAACCGAAAATAAAAAAAAATTGCAAACAAGTTTTAGAGCTGCATTTATATACTAGTAACAATACAATTTATACTAAGTGTACGTTTTGCATATTCCTATATAATTAAACAAACATAAAAGCAAAATGGGTCATTAAACAAAAACAAAATACATGTGTATCCACATATACATATGAACGAAAAAAACCAAAACGAAAATAAACTCATATTATATACACTTATACATAACAAAAAAGAAAAAAAAACAAAAATAAACAAAAAAAAGAAAAAACAAAAACAAATAACAATAATTTTGCGTCCATTTTTGTTGTTTTCTATACTAAGAAAAAAAAACCTATAAAATCATATTTAATTACATATATAATTGTTTAAAATGTGAACGTAACCAAATTGAAAATAATCAAGTGCAACAGCAGCCAAATCCAAAATGTTTTATGGATGATGAATACCAGCATATATCCATACATACATGACTACATGCATATGCCTATACTAATTACATACATATATCAGCTCTGTGTTTGTTTCCTATCTGTCATTTAAACAAAAATAAAAAAGGAAAATTACTCCAAAAAATTCTGCAAAAAAAAAACGAAAACAAAAACAAAAAAAAAAAAAAAACAAATTAAAACCATAAGAAAGCTTTCTCGGTGTCAGTTGTGTCATAGTTTAGATTAAAAAGCAAACTAAATATTAAAGAATATTCACAGGAAATTAACCTTTATTTGCAAAAACCTGTGTTTTCCATGCATACATACTTTCATTCCTACACACAAAAAAGGTGTCCAAGAAAGAGTTTCTGGCCAGTCCCAAAGGTCTGCCTATATGACAACAAAATAAGTATACATACATAATATGTGTATATTTAGTTTAAGCCATTTTACTTTTCGGTGTAATTTAATGTTAAATGCTAGAGAAAAATGTGAAAACCCAACACAACAACATACTACTACTACTACACACATACATATGTACACACTCATACACTCAACAAATACAACACCCACATCTACATTACAGTACATGAAACAAAATCAACCCAATATTGAATATCCCAGCATCGAGCTAATAGCCAGCCCAGCTAATATGTTAAAAAAAAATACAAAAATTTTTGTGAACATGTGAAAAAAACGAAATCGAAAAGAAATTTACTCAATAAATGATTTTTCGTATAAATACAACGATTCAGTGCGCTGTCATTAACATTATTATTCTATTATTATCTTAAATATTAACAATGTGCGAACGTTTTTCCAAGAATTGCACACCTGCAAGGATACTAAGGAGCAGGACCAAATCTTGTCCTTGGTTCTTAACAACACTTTCTTAAATTTATTTTCAATTTTTCTTACAAATATTTTTGTCAGTCTTGAAAGTAGCCATCTTGCGCGCCAAATGTTAGTGACGATACTCAAATACTCGAGGTATCGATACTAAAAATACTCTAATCGATAGTTATGCGCACATTACATTTACTGGTTCCGTTAGAATTTCCGAATTAAGCAAACAAAAAATTGCATACTTTTTAGCTGCAGTTAAATGAAGTGGACCAGTTTATTTCAATATTTTATATAAAAAATAAACGAATCCCATAAAAAGGGCTTTCAATTAAAAGTGTATACGATTTAAAAAACAATGAATTTGCATCAGCCTTTGCAATATAGACATATTCAAATGTATGCATCCGTTTTTTACAATCAACATTTATTATTATTGTTTGAAAACTTGTTTTATAGAATAGGAAATGCGGCAGTGGTTATAAATATTTCTTGGCACGTTGCAAACCCTGACGGCGTCGCTGTTCGCTCGTTTGGCTGTCATTTAGAAGGCGCGCGGTGCGTTCCAATGTTGCAATCGAATCATCAGCGGATGAACTGAGACGCTGTCGCTTGGTGGCCGGCGGCGTTGGCCGATTCTCAGCTAATTGGTATTGATCTCGCTGATAATCCGATGCACTTTGCTGCGGTTTGTCCAGTTGGTCCAACGTCTGATTCAAATCGGTTAAAGTTTTGCGATCGATGCGCTGCTCCAGATGCTTGTCAAGCGCGTTTTGTGCCTGATCCAGCACCTCCTCAAATATGTACTGCTCCGTTGGTGGCGTTGCCATTGCTTGCTCCTGATCCTGATTCTCCTGCTGTTGGACGGGTTCTGTTGCTGTTGCCGCATCTTCTGGCTGAAGCTCGTAGTACCAGTGACTATGAAAGGATCTCTGCATGGTGTCGCGCCTGTAGACAATGGCGGGTGGCACGACAGATTCGTTGCGACCTAGCACGAAGAGCAAACGTCCGCAGGCAAAGATCTCTACAATGTCCAGAAAGTTAACATTGCCAGCATTTAACTGCAGCTGCAATTTTTGGATGGCACTCAATGCCAGCTTCTCCACGAGCGCCTCCTCAGCACTCAGCTGGGCATAGTTGAGCAGCCATTTGCAAATCTGTTGAGGCTGCTGCTGCTGCTGCGGCAGTGGCGACATTTGCGGCAACTTCGCCTGCTCCAGCATCTGGACAATCTGTTCACGTTTCTCTGGCGACTGCCAGCCGTCGATAAAGTACTCAAGTCGATTGGGCAGATCGGCCGATGCTGTTGTCAGTGGCTCCACATAGCAGCGCAACTCTTGCGGCAGCTGCGGTAACTCAACCAGCCGCTCGCTCGCCACCAGCTGCAGGCGACGCACTGCCTCATTGTACAACTGTGCACAGAATTGCGGTGACCGCGAACAGTGTTGCCCCATTGCCGTATCCTGCTGGCATGCAGTACGCAGCCGGGAAAAGAGCTCGTCGCCCAAGTGATGCAGCCATTCGTGCAACCGCACCTGCTGCAGCCTGCCGCGACTGCGATGAGGCTGCTTGGCCAAAAACTGAACGCCGCGCTGCAACAGCGCCACCAATTGTAGCTTCTGTTTACCACGCGCCACCGATTGGATATTGTAGATGCGATAGGAGCTTAACGACTCCAAGTGCAATTGCTTCGCCAGCTGGTGGTGCGTTATCTCCTCCTGCGGCTGGACAATGAGAGCCACATAGCTGCAGCCACTGCTGCTACACATCTGGTGCAATCTTTGCCGCTCCTCCTCCATCTGTTTGGCAGCCACAAAGAAAATGATGCCATCTGCATCAGCCAGCTGCTGCTGCTGCTCCTGTTGCTGCTTTGGCATGCCCTTCAGTTTGTGAACGGAGAGTGCCACACCGTTGGCGAGTCCATGGATATAGCACTCGTTGTTGCCGGGCGCTTGGGCATCGCTTTGTGCCGACTGACGCAACAGACCGTGATCCAGGGCATGCTCGACGACGAGACCAAAGCTGTCCTCAGGCAGCGATAGGAGCAGTTTGAAATAGTGACGCCCAACTGGGTTCAATTGCTGCTGGGACTGCTGCTGTTGCAGTGTGCGCGCCAATAGCTCCCACAGATCCAGCTTGAGGGAGCAGTGATTGTCCATGCCCGCCAGCAGTCGGCTAAAATCGCACGATTCGCCCTGACGATAGCGACTCATCAGACGCAACGGCTGCTCCAATTCACTGGCATCCATCAGTTGTTCCGGCTGCACAGCATAAAAGCTGAGCGGCAGGCTAGCAAATAGGGCATCCTTGTGCTGTTGGACACGTCGATAGCTGCGCCAGCGTTGCCAACTGAGACGCATCAGTCGCAGCTCGTAATTGGCACGCATCACTTGCTCCTCGACAATCGCAGCGATTTGCTGATCAACCAGCTTCCCATAGAGATCCATTGTATTATTGTGCAGTTGTAGTTCCTCTCGGCAGATGCGCTCCAACTCCTGATCGATGTCTTCGCGCAGCTGCTGTTGGCTTCGCTCCTCCAGCTGCAACTGGTGACGCTTTAGTCGCTGGCGTTGTGCTTCTGCTGCGGCTTCAGCAGCTGCGGCCTCTGCTGCTGCTGCTGCCGCCTGTTGCTGACGCTCTTGCTCCTCCCTGGCCTGCTGTTCGCGCATTTGCTCCTCTTTGGCCAGCCGCTGCTTGAGCTGACGCTCCTGGCGCTCACGTTCCGCCTGTGCCGCCTTTGCCTTTTGCAGCTCCTCCAGCTCCATTTTGCGTTGCTTGGCCGCCGTTATGGCTTGTTGCAACGCAGCCAGTCTGGCATCCTCGGCGGCCTTTTGTTGACGCAATTGTTCCGCCGCCATAGCGGCCGCATTTGTCGGCATCGTCTTGGTCGGGCCAATGCCGAAACTCTGCCCAAAGCTGAAACCAGACTGCGCCGACTGCAACTGCAGCTGTGGTTGCTGCTGCGAAATCGGTTGCATCGATGGCGGCGGTGTCGTTGCCTTGATCCTGGGCAAACTTGGCGCCGAGATGAGCGGCACCTTGAACAGATTATCCGTTTGTACGGTTGGCAGCTGTGCTGCTGTTGCTGTTAGCTTGGACGATTCCTTTTCCATGTTTGTACCGTTTATTGCGGCTTTATCATTATCCTCCTCCTCGTCCAGTGCGCCACCATTGTCCAACTGATCACGGGCAGTCCAGGCGCTACTCTTGAGATAGCCCTGCCCATTGAAGCTGTTGTGCGACCGATGATTTAAGTACAGTGCTTTAGGCGGCAGCGGTTCCCCGCAGATGCATTCGCCAACGCTCTGCTGACGCTTCGATTCCACCAGCTGAATGATATATAGAAAGAGATAGATGAATGGTGCGAAAGAGACGCATAATAAACGTCTATTAGTTGGCACTCACCTCGATCTGTCTGCGCATCCTGTAATGCTCCGACGGATGGATGCGAGTGAGTTCGACACGATCCGTTTGGTTGACATCGAGACCGCAGCAGACGGCAAATTCAGCTGCCTCCTCGTCAGTGGGGAAGTGCAGCATTTGGCGTATATAACTGACTGGCAGCGAGGAGACTTCATATTTTCGTGGCGCCCGATACGCTTGGACGAGGCGATGCATGGCGAGAATGCGCAGTCGCAGAATGTATTTGATCAGGATGCAGGCACTCAAGTAGCTGGTCTCCGGATCTCGCATCAGCTGAAAGAAGCGCACAAAATTCGTATCGTGCAGTGCCAAATAGAATTGAATGGCACGTCGGATTTGTGGACAATTCTGTAGCTTAACCGGCAGCTGGCCAATGTCCCAGAGAAAGTTCGCATCCGCCAGATTGAGCAGCACAATATAGCCACGAAATTCGGCTTCGCGCGGACATTGGATGCCCTTCAGCCGCAGATCATGATACATGTACTTGAGCGTTTGCAAGCACTTCGTTAGATTCTCGGCATTGATTTTCGTATCGAAGACGCTGGGCTCCTCGGCCACCAGGCGTGCCGCACAATGGATGTGAAAGCGTGCGCACTGCTCCACCAGCTTGACGGCGTCCAGCGAGCACAGCTCCTGCTGTGTAATCTCTTTGCGTATGGAGCGTGTGCGATCCCAAACGAAATGAAACCAATCGCCCAAATGCGTATCCTGCTGCTCACTGATATCCAATATCTCGTGCATTAGATAGCTCATTGTCATGTGCAGCGCCGGCTCGCTGCGCAGCTCGTGCGGCAGCGGTGTCTCCTGATCGGCGCTGCTGCGCGAATATTGTTTAAGTGCCAGCTCGTGTGATATTAGCTCATCGGAGTTTGGCTGCAGCTCGTAGATGTCTACCTGGCGCTGAAATTCGCGCAGAACCCGCTCCTTTTCGGGGCACATGTCCGGGCAGTGGCCCCGCAATCGCCGCTGGACATCCGTTGCAGATGCGGCGCTTCGCTGATTCAGACGCATCAGTTTGTCGCGTGCATCGAGAACGCGGAATTTCTCCTCGCTGGTGTGGGCCGGCTTGCGCATCACTGCCTCCAGTTCCAGTCTGGCTTGCTTTTGTTGAGCCTGCTCAGGTTGTCTTTCCCGATCCCGTTCTCGATCGCGTTCTCCTGCCTTTTCTCCATTACCGAGTGTCGTTGCTGCTGCTGCACTTGCTCTGATGACTGCTGATTTCGTTGCATTGCCGATGGCCTTGTTTCCGACTGGATATTCGTTGCGCCAGGCGCCGCTCAATACACTAAGTTCGGCCTGCACATCGGGATCGACCCATTCTTCGGTCTTCTGTGCCGGCGAACTCTCCATTTCCGCATAGCACATTTCGAATTTATGCCCATTGTAGACGCTGCCCTCGCGCAGTGCCACTTCTGCCTCCGATTCGCTGGCATAGCTAACCGTGCAGGTCATGCGGCGCGGACGCAACACAAAATTAACCAAACTGCCAAAGCGACCAAAATGTGATCGCGCCACAAATTTGTCGAGAAACAGTTCAGGTATATTTGTGCAACTGCAAAACGACGCACGACAAATAAGAATTTATAAGTGAATGCTGCATCAATACCTATCAGTTGAGTACTTACAGCAATGTCTTGTAGTTGTAAGCACCCTTCGAGTGAGGAGTCTCCGCCATGGCGAAATTATTATTGTCACCAGTGTTTGAACCGCTCCAACCGACCCACGGAATGGTTGTAGCTACGTGTGTGCTGGTTGCACGTTGTACTTTGTGCGTATTTCGATTTATTTCCTGTTCAAGGAATTCATTGTATTCAGAGTCCGACTTTTTCGTTTACAAATGTCAATCGCCGATCAACCGGCTTTAACACTATATATTTTCTTTAAATTAGTCAAGCTACATCTGTTGATATATCGATAGGTAATGTTAAAGCATAAGGTTGCCACACTGCTTGAAAATTTTCAAACTACAATTTTAAATATATAATGCATGTGGAATGTTAGATTGACACGAAATTGTAAAAGCAAATAAATAAATATATAGAATAGTGGATTTCTGGAAAAGCATTGGTTTTGCTTAAAAAAAAAAGCTTATTGGCAGCTTTTGTATTTCACATAAATACATTAATTTATGTAGCGTTGCTCTTGCATAATAATTTAATACCCTCTGCATGAGTATAATAATATACATTTTATAAAAACAACTATTTTATGGCTTCATATTAAAATGTTAAAAGACATATTTGGAATTGTGTAAAATTTGACAAATGCCAAATGAGCATATCGAAAATGTTCATTCAATTAAATTAGTAATTTTACGATGTATCATGCAAACATCGATATTTACAAAATATCGCAATGCAATGTCCGATAAGTCGAGCCAATGATAAATCGTCGTTCCCAGTCATCGCTAGTTGTTGTTGGCATTTAACGCGGAGACAGCGTTCGCAACGCAGCGCTATGTTCAACGCCAATAAACTTGTTTTTTTTTTTCGATTTTTTTTTGTTTTTGAAATAACACGTTAAGACCTACTAAACGATAATTGTGTAGAATCGTGAACGAATGAATTGCAAATGCATATTTAGCAAACTATAGGTGAAAACAAAACAAAAGATAAATATAAAGAATTGAAAGCAAAGCGACGCTAACTTACAATAGCGAAGATAACCACGAAACGACATTGCGACGAAGAATGATCGAACGGAATATGTGTGCCACCACCAGTTGGTAAAACAAAAAAAGAGACAATTTAACTCTCAAATAAAATCCAAAAGCGGCTAAAAACGCGAATTAAGCGAACAATTTTCTTTAGTTTTTTTTTTGTTCGTAGTGGAAACAAATAACTGCAATTGCCGTTGCAGTTTTTGGGGTGCAGCTTGTGTTGTGTGTTATTGTTGTTGTCTAACGTGTTTTTTTTTTGCGTTTCCGATGATCTTGGCCTGTTGTGTGTTGCGTGTGTTGTTGTAACTTGTTTTTCGTATGACGACTGCGCGTGTGATTCATACAACAACAGTTACAAAGCAAATGCAGTGAAATATGGTAAATAAACAAAACAGCGAACAAAAGCAACGCGAATAGCAACTAATAAAGGGGTAGAGCGAGATCGAAGTTCGAGTGACGAGCGGCTTCTGCATTGAGAGCGCAATAAAAGACGATAGCAAAATATAACTATAAAAAAGCGGCTTATTTTTTTTTTTTATATATACATATTTATACTTTTATTTTCATCGTGTGTGTACAGCTGCTGTCAAGTGCGCAGCCGCAGCGGTAGTCCTTTAAGCGCGTGTACTGTGTGCCATCTCGCTCACACCAATGCTGCACGGCCAGCTAGATGAATAGCAACGCACGCACACATAGAAACAAACACACACACACGCACACACAGGAATGCAGCTGCAGAGGAGCAGATGAATAGAGAAGATGATGCCAAAGCCAATTGCAACAGCAACAGCAGCAGCAACAGCAACAGAAAAGCATAAAATGTATCCACATTAACAATAACAATACATATGCCTCAATCTAAAGTGTATCGGTGTTAATACAAATAACGAATATAATTAAAAAAAAGTTATCAAAAGTGTGTTATCATCGTTAAACTATGAAGGTTACCGTTTGTTTCGGCGATCTTCGCATTTTGGTGCCCTGCGGCCCTGGTGAGCTTCTCGTACGGGATTTGATCAGCGAGGCGACGCGTCGCTACAAAAAGGCAGCCGGCAAGGTGAGTAACTAACCCCGTACCCTCTCCCCACACGTTCGCACACCCCTGCACCATTATGTATTTTCATCCCCTTGTTGATCGGGCATCGGAAATGCTGCACTTGAGCGTCAGTTGTTTATAATTACAAAACAAAAACCGAAAAAGAAGCCAAAGAGAATAGGTGTACTTGTGTGTGTTTTTGCCTCTGTGTGTGTGTGATGTAATTATTATAGGCCTGGAAAAGATGATTTTAGAACAGATCGGAATGTGTCTGCGGCTAGGTAAAATATTTGAATAATGATAAGCGGCGTTCCAATAAAAAAAAAAAACCGACGCTCCAAAAAAAGGCAGGCTGGCAAATGAATTCAAATACAAACATGATGGAAAAGATATACTCCGAGGGTTCGAGTCGCACAGCTCATACTCTTTTTGGACTGGAGCATGCCTATGCTGGGAACTGGAAACAAAACGAAACCCTTGAAGTCAGTTATAACTTGAACTTGAACTTAGGTTGGAAATTGTTTATTTTAAAGTAAATTTTTAAAATGATTGAGAAAAAACCAATGGTTCTTGTTATTTTTTTCCTTTTTACTTTTTTAATAGACAATTGGATTTTTGTTTCCTGTTTACGAGAAGAACTGGAACTGGGGATATATAACATTTTCTATTATAAATATATATAATAATATGATACTAGCACTTTGTGTATTGATTGTTGGAAACCTTTTTTAGTAAGGGTATAAGAAAGAAGATACAAATGTATGTAAATGCTTAAGAAATGATAACAACAACACACAAAATCAAAAAGACAAACTAAGGCACACAGAATACAAATAAAAAATGCAACAACAACAACAACAAGTAAATAAATGCCTTTGAGCTCTAACCTAAAGTCGACGGGGGAGGAGGAGGAAAGGCAGTGCCTCGCATTTTGAACTCATTTGAACCCGATCCCGAGAAGAGAGCAGCTCATAATTTCTCAACTTCTCATGGGCAACAAACTGAGGGCCCAAGCTGCTCCCTTCTGGCATAGAGACGCGACAGGTACGCTGTAATGCCTAAGAAGGAGAACAAGACAAATGGTATGGTTGGTGTAGGTCTCTTCTGATTCCGGGCGGCACCCAGGCACTTCCAGCGCCTTGTAATTAATCAAAAAAAAAAAAAAAAAAATATCAGACTTAGCCCTAAAATGAAATATGCCACCAAGGGAAAATCAAATTATTTCAATATGTTAATCAAGTTCATCATTATAATGATGATGATGGTTTTAGAGCTGATTAAGTCATTATAATTATTTGGGGGGTTTTTTTTTCGTATTTCCGGTTGGGAAATTCTTTAGTTTTTTTTTGCTGCATATTTGAGTGCAACGTGAGAATTTGACAGATAACTTGCCTCACTCTCAATTGTTTTGGAGTGGTTGTGGCAGAAACTGTGTCAGCTGCGAATTCTGTGAAGCTCTAAAAAATAGATAACGCTTTCCATTTCGCGATCACGTGTATGTATATAAATGTGTATGTGTGTGTGTGTGTGTGTGTTTGTGTGTGAGAAAGACCGAGAGTTAGACCCAGACCGAGACCGAGACCCAGACCCACAACTCGACCCAGACCCAACTGCTATATGTATGTATGCATCTATCTATCTATTGCTCTACAGCTCCGCGGCAAACTTGCTAATTATGCAATTTAATGCTTCAACGGCACACAAATTGCAACATCAGCAAAAAACATGAAAGAAAGAAAGAATGGTTGTTTTTTAGTCACGCAGAAGATTAAATACCCTTGCACACCAAAGTCCACTTGTCCACTCATCTAACATTGCATCATAAATCAAATATCTGCCGATGAAAACTATATCATATATGTACATATATAGTAAATTGTATAAACAAATACATTTATATCGTCTGGCGTTGCATACGTTGCGACAAGTCAATGATACCTCCTGGCAGAGTATACAAAGCAGTAACACAAAACTCTGGCTCTGATTTCAAATTCTCGCACATGGTCCGATGATAGCCGTAAGCAACAGTTGCTCCTCTCCCCTTGCTTTGCTGGCTATCAACGGATTCGCTTTCGCAGCTACTATTTGATTTATTTGTATTTTTATACTATTATACCAAAGAGGTATAATAGTATATTGGTTTTGTGCAATGTCCGTCATGCTGTCCGTCCGTCTGTCCGTCTGTATGAACGCGCGTTCCTCCGACACCCTTAGAGATAGAGACTTGAAACTTGGAACGTATATTGGAAAGTACCCTCAAAAGTTAAAGTGTCTTGGGTTTGGTCCTACGTCCACTAGGGAGCTAGAAAACCGCGAAAATCGAGTTTAGCAAAACGATAAGTCCCCATATCTCTTACAATTTAATGGATACTGTCACAAATTTTGGTTAAAAACGATAAATGCCTGTATCTCCCGCAATTTAAGAGCTACAGTTACCAAACTTAGAAGGTATATTACTGAGATCGAACTCCAAAATTTTTTTGGTACACGCCCACTCCCGCCCCCAAAACCGATAAACGCCCATATCCCCCGCAATTCAAGTATTTCTTAACTGTACACAAATTAAGGTATAATAGTATTCCGCTGTCGGTTACGTCCGACTGCAACGTTCTATCTTGTTTTTTTTGTTTATTAGCCCACTTGGTAGATGTTTGTCTCACTCTCCAGATGTGCAACTTATTCAACTAAATATATATATTTATATAGCAACTGCTGGAATTGCACTAAAATGTGGTATGCAACGAGTTGCATACATGCAATGCGTTAGCATTATAAAACAAAAGGATTTTTTTGTGGTTAAGTAAATGCTTTTCAATACAAGGCAATCTTGAATCTTTGTAGAATTATTCCTCGTTTATTTTAAGCTGAAACATAAACAAATTCTGGCCCAAAACATTTTTGGGAATAGAGAAAAGTTTATTTAATACTACACAAAATGTAACTGTTTAAAACATTATGAATAAGGATCAGTCTAGTATCTTCATAGATATGCAAAAATAATTTAAATATCGAAATACTTACTTTTATTCAGGTAAAAGATTAGACGGTATTATGATAAGAACCATCTTACAAAATTAAGAACATGCTAATAAAATTACCAAACTTTTCTGGCTGTAGAAATGGGCTTATCAAAGTAGATCAAAGTAAACATTTTTTAAATACATATATATTTTTATTTTAATTGAGATTGTAATTTTCCTGTGTCGAAACGTTAACATATTCCATAAGCTAATTCTTAAAGCCAATTCCCAATGAACCAATTTGCCTCGGTTAGGATTGTATCTGTGTGTTCTGTGGGCGTTTTTATCGCCTTATCGCCAATGCTCCAAAGGGGCAACTGGGCAGCTTTTCAACTGGTATTTTTTTTTTATTTTTTTGTTTTTTTTTTTTGTTTTTTAAGTCATGTTTTGTTTGTTTTAATTTTATTTTCGGCACAGAGCGCGAACAGAGAAGCATCTGGGTAATGGCAGTAGCGGCGGCAGCTGAGCAAAAAAAATAAAGATTCATTGAGCATTCAGTTCTCGTTGTTGTTGTTGTTGTTGTTGTGAATTCTTTGGCGAAAAACCAGTTTTGCGCAATTTGTAAATAATTTCGTCATGACAAACGAAGACAGCAGCAGAAGCAGGAGAGAAATATTCAATGGAGCTGTTGCTGTGAATGTTGGCGCAAAAATATTTTTACCAGTTAAATATTCAAAAAATGCGCGCATTTTAAGTGCACTCTAATTGGGCCCCACAATCCATAATTCGCTTGAAAGGAACTGAGCACCTGTTCAGAATATTTATTCTAATGAAATTATTAATGTTTATATCAAAGCCATATAATTGTATTCTATTTATCGATTTATATATATATATATATATATATATATATATATACTTGTGTATATTTATGAGTAATTAACACAATTCTTGTAAATGTGTCAAGGAATTTTAATAGGGGTATCACTCAAGTATTTTCATAAGGAGATCAGGTTGGGTTTTTGCGTGGCTTACACGCGTTGCAAGGTGTAGACGCAGTTTTGTTGATAATTGGTTGATATTGGTTGGCCATCGGCTTCTATAAAGATAAACAATTTCAAGTACATAACCGGAAATCTAAACAGGTTTTTGCGCTCAGCAGCAGCAGCAGCCGCAGCCGCAGTCGCAGTAGTCAGCAGTTTCCCCTTTGCCACCCGATACACTCTAGGCCCTCATCGCAGCTAGCAAAGCCGTAGTGCAAGCCAGGCCCAAATCATTGTACAAAAAACATACACAGATTTGTATAATTATAACACAAGTGCAAGTGTAATTCTAGTCCAACCAACTAGCCAAATCATTTGGTTGAGTTGAGTTATTTTATTTGTTGTGTTACATGTTTCATTCAACTTGGGGGCTTCTGCCACAGTTTTCAAGTTAAACAAAAATGTGCGAAACCCTTTTCCGCAAACAGCTACAAGGCCTTCCTTGTTGTTAACCTCAAAATTCCGTAGCGCTTGGCTTAGAATAGAAGCCAATTATAGCTATGGGTCTAATACCGTTAATGGAACGTCCCCCTGCCCCAAAAACTCCCCACCTACCACGGTGCAATGCAACAGAATGGGAACGCAAGAAATACGTGTATAAATATGAACACGTTAGAACGTTGAAATCAATTAATATGCGTGACTATATAATACTCTGGACTATAATACATCATATATAAATATAAATATATATTTTTTTGTCATTTATATTAAATATTAAATTAAAACTTTAAAATATTTAAAATCATTATTTGTAAATGCAGTATTTTGTATTTGCTAACATACCCAATTCCTTGAATAGGTGGACATCAAATCAGCAAGCATTAAATGGAAATGCATTTTCCAACTTAAGTGACACGCGAGCTGATTGTACCCCACCCAATTTCTAGTTTCTAGGGTATAAAAATCAATTGCGTTTTAATTTTCGCGCCCACCTTGAGAGAATAGTAAGCCGGCTAGTGAGCTTGGGTAGTTGGTGCACCTCATGAGGGTTGTCTGCGTTTTGTTGTGTTGCCATGACAACAGCCACAACATATGGCATATATATATATATATATATATATATATATATATACATATCGAATATATTGTATATATATATATATGATATGCATAGAGTTGCGACTGCGTCATTCAACATTAAGGGGCGTCGAATACTGCCAATACACAATTGTCGTGTAATATCTACCTAGATACTCATACTTGTACTCATACTCGTACTCATACTCACACTCATACCCGTATTCGTACTCGTATTCTTACTCATATCTACGCATACATGTACAATGTAATGATTGCATTGTTGTGCCTCAGCTTGTGGGCTGCCTCGCCTTGCCTTGGCTTGGCTTGGCTTGAAGCTTGGCTTGATTCACGCGCTTGACCAAATTAGGCGCGAAATTCAATTGAATTATTGTCTCAGTCTCCATTCTCCGGTCTTAACTCTCCAGTCGTTGTTGTCCGAGTCTCAGCGTAAAGTTATCTGTTGTATTTTTTGTTTTCGGTGGCTTTGTAATTGAAAATAATTTCCAACATCAATTTACACGCCTCCACAGCACACGGCACACGTCATCACAATTTCTATTTGTATCCAATCGCGACGCCTCCAGTCGAAAAACTCGACAATTCGACTGTTTTCTACTGCAATGCATTTGTCATGCACATAAATCGAGTCTTAACTATTGATTATTCCTAAAAGACTTGTGCAAACACTTGTTCAGAAGTAATTGATATTGATTGATTGATTGCACAGAAACATCAAACTTTCTTGAAATTAATCTGTAAATAATACAAAAGACCACATTTTCAATGGAACAACACATACACATTTAAACACATGTTTGGAAAACAAGCTATAAATAAATAAACATATATATATATATGTATTTATATGAATATAATTTTTAATCTCTATTCAACTTGGTTTACTAATCAAATATTTATATTTTAAACTCATTCAATTCAATTTACAATTTGGGCACAAAATATTTAAGGCATTTGATGAAAACATTTTGTAACCCTTTGAAGCAAATTTATATTTGTATAAACCAGGTTTTCCTGGTATTCTTTTAATTTTATAGATATAATCGAAAGACAATCGGAATTGGTTGTATATTTTAATTGTTGCTTGGCGAACATAGAAATGGGTTTTTAAGGCATTTTCTTTTTTTTTTTTGTTTTTTTTTTACTTGTTTTTCATGTTTCATGAGGTTACTAAGCGAACCGATTAGGCGGGACAAGCTGTTTATGGCAACATATGTATGCAACTCCGTTGCATTGGCCAAGTAGGGTATGCTACAATACTGAAATTACTCCAATGTATGCACTATATGTGTGTATATATATATATATATATATATATATATATAGTACTATTGGTAACTGCATTTGGCTTTGGGTAGCTGATTGGGTTGGTATCTGTATCGTATTTGCTTGCTGCTGCTGCGTGCCACACGACTGCACGACGCCTCGTTGTTCATTTTATGTGGTTGCTACACCCGCCGCAGGGGGAGAGTCAAATGGATTCTTTGGCTAGGTCTATTGGTCTCTGGTCTCCGGTCTTCGGTCTCTGGACACCTTGGCCTTTGGTATCTTCTACAATTACAATACTTTTATTGCCGCACTAATTGAGTATCTATTTTGGTCACGCACGTGTGTCCTTTGTCTACCTTCTGACTTTGTTTTGGTTTCGTCTCGTTTCTTTTTGTTGTACCCTGTATTCCCAAACAAAACAAAAAAAGTTGAGTAAACGTTGCTAGTCTGTAAAGTATTATTTATTTATTGTATCTATTTATTCGCATCGATTCATTTATATGGTATTATTTTTCACTTTGAGAGAATCACAGTCTTGATTTTTCGAATGCACGAAAGTTGTAGAAATATATGTATTTCTATTTTAAATACAGGGTATCTGCCAGTCGATCGTTGAGCCAGCAGGGCAATCTATCTTTGTTTGTTATGCGTTGCAGCGTTGTGTGTGAGTGAGTGTGTGTGTGTGTGTGTGTTTTTGGTGCAGGATTCGAATTTGGTTTCGGAGTCGACATCGAGTGCCTGACACATTAATTAAACGAACTTCCTGCCCGGCAACGGCAACTGAAACGTGGCATAGAACTGCACCCATTGTTGCCCTTTGCGTGCCAGGCGCCGTTACAGTTCTTCTTATTTTTTGCTGCTACCGATTCATTGTTGTTGCATGCAGTGCAACTCAAATAACCACGACAGCGTCAACAACAACAACAACAACAACAACAACAACAACTGCAACAATGCGTTCCCCTGGCAATATATCATTAAAATATAACAAATAAAATTTGTGTATTTTTTCTTCTCTTTGTTCGTCATTTTTTTTCTTTTTTTTCTTTTTAATGTTTACATCAGAAACGCAACGGTAACGCCACGCACCACACAGCTCATCCCCCACACACCATCAGGCATAGGTGCCACCTTAAGCCTCAAATGCTGACGCACCCATTGTAATAACAACAACAACAATAGCAACAATAGCAACAACAGTAACTGCAACAATATGTATTATCATCATTCTAATTAATTTGAACACTTTGCTCGCTGTGGGTCGGTCTCCAAGTCAATTGAGTTGTGTGTGATGGGATTTTACCTTTGCACCGAGTTCAAGGTGAACATATATATATATATATATATATATATATGCATATTTATATGCAAAGTAACTCTATTCCCCCCCGTTTTGTTGTCTCCTCTACCTACCTTACATTGTTCTGCTCTCTGCTCTTCTTCTTCTTTCGGTTATGCCACGCATCGTTGGTTTGACCTTAGGGGGGAGGCGCTTCCAGAGCGTAGTCGGTGACATGCTCCATTGATGAGCATTGGGTCAAGTGCAAAATTAAGTAATAATCAATCAGTCAGGCTTAACATATATATATATATATTTATATATATATATATATTCATATATATATATATATATATATATATATATACATATGTATACATATCTATATATATATATATTTACTCCATAGAGACTTCCCATATCTGCCTCAATTTTATAACCAATTTTAAGCCATCATTTATTCTGAACAGATTTCTATATGTTATATACACAGAATATCAAACACATGACCTTTGATGAGCGTAAGCGGATTACAACTTAAAGACAATAAGCCATCGTATAAATATCTCGACATGTTCCATAATCAGTTAAATTGTTAACTATTCATTTTCAATTTATGTTAGCCATAAAAGCTGTTCTCTAGATGGTTTAGAAATTGACTGACTGTTTTCTGACGGTCCGTCACAAAAATACGTCAAAATTGCATCATAAAGTTATTCCATATGAGATTCATCTCTTTATTCTCGACTCTTGCTATAGTTGGATCTACGATCTTTTACATAGAATTATCGCCAGAATTTTAAATGTAGCCAAAATGAAAAAATTACCTTATAAAGTTTGGCCAAATAAGGTCATTTTTTGTGATTACAAACTGCCAGAAGATAAATGCTTATCCCAAATTTGATAAGGATGTTATTCTAATGCCAGCCTTGACTCATATACCCAACATAACGATAAGATTTGGTTAATTTCGCCACTAACTACTACCAAGTATTTCAAGATTTTCAGCTTGAATATAAACATTATTATTTTTTATCTACAGTTGGAAAATTAACATTTCCGACCCTCAGCTCATGTCTTATCTGCTATTCGCAGATAGTCATTATCGGTCACTTACAGCATGATAAATATTATGTATAGGATTGATGTGGGTAAATAATCTGATTATCACATTTTGTACGATATACAAATTTAGTACAATTTAGATTTGATCATCGGATCAGTGAAGTTAACAAATCTGGCTATAACTGCCACAACTTCGCAATGGAGTTAGTTACACCTGGCTATATAAAAATTTGCATATCACAAATGGTCATTACAAAATTTTTTTTTCTATTTTTTCTTTTCATTCCATTTTTTTTTTCATCACAGTTTTCTTTCTTTTTTTTGCATTTTATTTAATTATTTGTATACCCTTAACCCATTAAAAATGGGTAAAAAGGTATAATGGTTTTGTGCAAATGTATGTAACAGGCAGAAGGAAGCATCTCCGACCCCATAAAGTATATATATTCTTGATCAGGATCAACAGCCGAGTCGATATAGCCATGTCCGTCTGTCCGTCCGTCCGTCTGTATGAACACGCGGATCTCAGAGACTATAAGGGCTAGAGACTTCAAATTTAGAATATAAGCTCTCGTGTACCAGGCGCAGATCAAGTTTGCTTTATTTGATCGATAACTGCCTCCGTTTCTGAATTATCGATACATTTCAATTTCCGATAGCAATGAATTCCACAATTTAAGACAAAATAATTTATACATAATATGCATATACATATTATTGATGAAGTGCCGAAATTTCATTAAGATCGGACAATAAACATCAAAGTTATAGTCGAAAATATATTCTCATATTGATCTCATTTGTATCAGCAGCCGCAATCATTTTCTGTATATAAATAGGCGAGCGCATGTGTGAGAAAGAGATGGCATGATAATCGACGCTAGCGTCAATATATTTGTGTGAATTCTGCAGAGCCCCGATAAGTACTGTTTCGTGAACGTGTGTATGTGCATATGTATATGCTTGTGCGCAAAAATACACTGTAAGAAATGCACTTGCAGAACTGAACATTTGAGTGCAAATCATTTTAAAGGGAAATTTGCCATAAAAACTAGAATATATTTAACAACTGGGTTAAGGGTATATCGTAGTCGAGTTAACTCGACTACAGCATCTTACTTGTTTTTTTTTGTTTTTATCGCTGAAACGTGCGCGACGTTGCGACTGAATTGTTGCAGCTTCAATATACTGAATATTTTGCAACTGAGGTTTTGAGTTTCGTTGGCAATTTTGTTACCTTTGCTGCTGCTGCTGCTGTTGCCGTTGTTGCGTTGCAATGCAAAAAAAAATTGTGGAATGCATTCGCATTTGGCAGTGCGCTTGTGGCAATAGTTTAGGCTTGTTGTGCTACCGATGCGGACGGCAACTCGTCGCCGCCACTGATCCAAGCGAACAAACAAAATAACAACAACAGTTAAATTTATTTATAACGTTGACGTTGTTGTTGTTGGTGGTGGTGGTGGTCGTTGAGTTGACAGTATGTTGACCCAGCCAAACCTTCTACACACATACAGCTGGACATAGGCACTTTTCAACTGAAGTATCGTCATATCTGGCATATGCGATCGGGCGGTGCGACTGTAAAGCGTGCACTACCCTCGCATAGTAGGTAGTGGAACTACCACACTACACTCATAGCGTGCCAATTTCGCGCTTACTCATTCAGCCAGTGCTCAGTCCCAACAACGACAACAACAACAACCACCACAACCACACTGACAAATTCTTTGTCCGCAACGGGTACGTGTCAGAACCGAAGCGTACCGAACAGAACAGAACTGAGCAGAACAGGCCAAATCCAAAAAAAAAAAAGAACAACCAACTAATACAGGTAGAAACCACAGAGATGCACGCCCACTGCACTGGTCAGTGCAGTGATGAGCGATAGGAGTTGGAGGAGTGGGAGGGGGAGAGTAACTAAATACACTACAGTCTCTACAAACATGTGCGTATGTCCACCGTCCTCTCAATGGAACGGTCATCTTAGACCTGCCAAACATTACTATAAATGAAAAAAAACCAAAACCGATAACGATAACATAAAGTAGTCAAATATAGTTTGTATGCGCATAACTGGTAAATTTAGGTAGGATCAATTAATAAACAAAAATATTCTTCATAACATAATTAATCCATCCTCCTATTGTTCCTATGTTAGATATATGATAGAATATGATGGTAGTAGACAATGTTGCAGAAGAAGAATATACTTTAGGGGTTCTAACAACTTTTCTTAAATGCGTTACAAACTTTACGACAAAATTAAAATACCCTCTAACCATGTAAAATGAAGAAATACTAATAAGTCAAGGCAAAAGTATGCAAGAACAGCAATAAAGATTGGACAAAACACTGCCTCCGGAAATGCACAAGACTGTAAAAGAAAAGTTGGTAATCATTAAAAAAAAATATGCTTCTAATCGATGTTCAATTGTTGTAGAGAACGCATAGAAAACATAAAAAAATCTATTCAATTTTTAATTTTCCAAAAAATAAATAAGACTTCCGGAAATTATGAAAAATTAAAGCAGACAGTTAAGTCTTAAAAAGATTTTTATATACTTGTGTAATCGTCTGTTTAATTTCAATTACTGCACCCATAAAATCTTCGAATAAGGGTTGTGAACAAACTATTTAACCAATATTCTTGGAGATTTAGTGCCGGAAATGCCCAAAGTGTAAAAAAAAAAAAATGGGTTTCGACTCTTTATGCATTAGTTTTACCATTTCTAGTAAGTGACTCATAATCAAAAGAGATGTAATCTCAAAAAAGAGATCAAACAATGGGTTTGCAATGCTCACAAACATTCCGGAAATGCTCCAAACTGAAGAGAGCTACATTTTCAAGCAAAGTTCAAAGAATCGAAACGATCTGTTTTATGTGTAAAGAGTATTTATCTATATTATGTTGTCACACAGCATCCAGAATTTGTGGCACACACACACACACACACACAGCCAGAGGCCCAACAGAATAAGTAATTTTTTTTTTGACGTGTACGAGATCGTGTGAGTATTTGTCCAGGTGTTTCCTCTAAAATCGTTAAAAGTTTAACGCATGAATCATTCGTTAAAGTCAACCAACAACAATGCAACCCGTGTAGTTGGAGTGGGAGTGAAAACAAAGAAGCAGAAGGAGAGATACACAGAGAGAGAGAGGGAGAGAGCAAAGTTTGGCGAGAGAGCAAACTTTGCGGCGTTCGTCAGTGTTGCCAAACGACTCCGTTGCAAGAATGCTGAAGGCCACAGAAGGTCGTAAAATGTTCGGATTTGTATTTTATTTATTTATTTATTTTTTTTTTTATGCCAACGGCGGTTTTGACGTCGTCTTCGACTTTAGCGTCGTCTTACATTAATTATTTTTAATTTCGTTTATTTTTATTTTTAACATTTTCTTAAGTTTTCGGTTGAAAACTTTGCTTGGAAGTCGTAACAATAAATTTGTCACGAAATTTGTTTTTTTTTTTTGGGGCATTTGCGTTGCTGCAAAGTTTATAAATACGCTTACGAACAATACATATTTGTTCGTTTCCTGTCTGTTTTTATTGGAATTCGTCTAATAAAAAATATTTATATTTAGCATCAATTTGTAATGTTGAAAACAGTTTTTTGTTTTTAAATTTCAAATTAAAAATTTAAAAAAAAAATATGCCTTTAAAAGGCGCACATTTTTTTTTAAATTTAAATTAATTTGATTTGTCCATGAGATTTGCAGGGTATAATGGGTATAATACATCATTTATTAAAGTTGATTATTCCTTTGTCGTTTCTGCTTTGAACTTTTTGCGTAGGCGCTGCACGTGTGTAAAGCGAACAGCGGCAGCACCAACAACAACAACAACAACAACTGAAACCACAACAACAACAACCACGACGACTGCGACGGCGGCGGCGACGATGACACCCCCAACTGGGCTCGAGGGCACGCCCATGCCAAAGCCATGGGTAATTGCGCATATGCTAGCTAACTATCAGATTGTTGTTCTTGTTGTTATTGTTGTTGTTGTTGTTCTTGTGCACGCTTAATTAATTAAATAATACGTGCATAAATAAATAATTGAGATTCTCTTTGCTGTTGGCAGGCGCAGAACAAAAGACTCAAGCGACAAACTTGACGCAGCGACTCAACTCTGCTGAACAAAAAAAAAAAATTAAAAATAAAAATAAAAATAAAACAAAGCAGAAAACTGAAAAAGAGCAACTATCGCGCCACAGATTACATACCCTTGCACAGCAAAGTCCATTTTGCAATATGATAAAGTCGTGCATTGTCGATGATATACGACAATTCCGATAATTCCAATCCGTACAATTCTGGCATATATACAAATTGTGATGGTATAAAAACTGTCGGGCGAGGCGGAGCGGAGCGAGGCGTGGCCGCCGTTGCCGGCTGCTACGTTCCAGTTGAGTACCGCTGAACCTTTGCTATGCAACCACACACTCACACACCCTGCACACACACACACACACACACACCTGACGAGCAACGACACCCACATAAGCGACGCCTTAGCGTCTTAGCCTTGAAAAAAGCAATCACTGAATCAAAAACCGCTACAGCAAAAAAAAAAAAAAAAAAAACTATCGCTTGCCCCACAAGTTGTTTTTGTGTTGCCTTGTAAATTCATTTGACATGCAAATATTTGCAAACATGTGGTTCACTACGGCAATGGCTGTGAAATAAATTACAAGAGTGAGAATAATAACATTTTTGGCGTTTGTCAACTCGCATCCGGTAGATATATGTATATTGTCCTGAAAGATATATGTATATTTGCTGGCTACAAAGGGATGAAGTGAGGGTTCCGTTTTGTGTGGCTTATAAACTGTTTGAAGCTTATGCTCAAAATATATACCAAAGATGGTTTTGATATTTCTGAAACCCAATGCGAATTCGAAATGTGGAAAGAAAACCTCTCATTTTCGGATTCGCTAGACCAACTTAATACCATATTTATAGGCTGGATCTGGGCCTTTAGATATTTGTTATTTAATTTTGCATTGTATCATAGATTCGTGATTTGTTGTTGACCAAGTCTTGGGCAACCTTTTAACTGTCAACACAAGACGCTTTCATTTAATAATATATTTTCAAGGCATTTGACAATAAACCAAAAAATGTTATGGGAATTTAAGTGGCTCGTAGCCCCACTGAACTCGCTTTTAATTTCACTTCCATTAAAAAGACTTAAAACTACATACATATATCATAAATAAAAGTTAAAATTAATTGTTCATATAGAAATTGTTTGTTAAGCAAGCTTTTTCCGCTCGCACACACACACACACACTGATCAAATGAAAAAGTTGTTGTATTTTGTTATTGCGGTTGTTGCGCATGCCTAGCACAATTAGTGTTGTTTGTATACCCATTAAACAGTCAAAATTTGTGAAAATAAAAAGGGTTTATATTGTGAATCATACATGCGGACACAGTTCTTCCGTTTTCCTAATATTGATAAATATCGATTACCGATAACAATAAATATCACAATTTTAATTGCCATTACATTGAATAACTGTTGAAATTTGGGCACACACATACACACGCATACACACTCACACACACACACATACACTCGCATACACACACACGCACCTATGTGCATGCTTACAAACGATGCGTTAGAGGGTATCTCTTAGTCGATCTTTTGACTAGAGCACTCATTTGTATTTTAATATTATAGCTTTTCATTTTTTTCGGCTTGTGTTTTGTGCTTGTGTTTATTGTTATTTATGCTTTATGCTCATCTGCCACAGACAAGCTATGTGAACTTGGCGAGCACAGCTGCCCTGGTTCAGGGTTGCGTCATTTAAGTTCAAGAACTGCAAATCGTATCAAAACAGGAAACTCACATTTCTAAGCATAGCAATGAGCATCCTTATAATCATAATAATGATTCGATTTCAATAACCTTTATACGAGCAATGATTTTCTTAGTTTGGTTTGGGGTTTAATGGAAATCTTGATTACAATGCCCGAACCTCAGGCAGTTCTAGGAATTTCTTTGAAATCTATTGTCGTGGCTGGCTTTCCGCTGAAGTTCCTCCGGCTCACAATTGTGTCACACACCTCTCTTTCGCTCTCTCTTTCTCTCTCTCTCTCTCTCTCTCTGTCAGATATTGACGTTTTCAATTTGTGGTTGAGCCGCTTGTTTTTATTTGGCCTGCTCGGTCGCAACGCTCATAAAGTAGCGCTTTTATGATCGTGCCTGCTGTTTGGCCCCTATACCTGGTTTTGTTCCTGGCCTGTCCTACCTCTAATTTATTTTTAATGAACTGTCGTCCGTCATTCAGGGGCTCTTTTATGTTTCGGGTTCTTAGAAAGAGTGCTAAAGGTTTCATCTCTCCTCTCTCTCTCAAAAAAAAAAAAAAAACAAAATGATCAATGATTGACATTACATTCTCGTAATCGCACTCGCACTCGCAATCCTCTTCCCCGTTCCCTTTACCTTCCCCTGCCCAGATACCTTTCCATTCTCATTCATCTTGAACGTTGGCGTTCCACTTGTTTTTGGGAGCGGGGGAGATTTGATTGTTCTGTAAAAAGCTATTGAAATTTAAGTGGCAGTTGCCATCCTTTGTTACGGGTTGTGAAAGGTTTATGCTGTTTTAAAGCTAGGGCGAGGCATTTAGCATTTAGCGCTTTCTACAGTACAGTAATTACCCAGCTTAGTGGTCAGCTTTAGATAAGAAGTCGCAAACAGAATAAATAATCGATAATATCATTATATGTATATATAAATAAAGTCATTGCAATATGTTTAATTCCCGCTAACAAAATTAGTTAGATTCGCTTTTAAAATGATTTCAGCTTATATAAATATGTAATCAAATACAAATCGAATCAAATCCCTAAGACAGTTGGTTTCTTACTAACTTCTCGATAAACCGAAATGATTGCAGTCGCACATGTCGAATGCACACTGTAGGCTATATTCAATTACATGTCTTTTACCTTTTACTCTGCCGTTCTGCGCATTTGTCATGTGGTTAAATATCATTTACTCATCATCTTACTGTTTGTTTTGTCCGTTCTCAAGACATTATCTTTTGACGCTGCTTCACCCCAACTCTGTCTTCTTCTTTATGAACAATAAATTATATTGTTTTGGCGTTCTCCCAAACCCCCCAGCCCCCAGCCCCCACCCACTTTAGGTATATTATACGGAACAACAAATGGTTATTCACTTTGTTCTGGCTGCGTCTGGTTTGGCGAATCTGAATCCGAAACCGATTTCGAATCCGGTTGCCGCCAGCATTTAATACCTCTACCTTTGTATATAATACACATATACCCACATACACACATCCATGTATGTATGCACATTTAATGATAATGATAATGTTAATAATAATCATGATAATCATTTTCTCCTGAATGTGTTTTATTTTTTGTTGAGGTTTCCATTTCACAAACGCATGAAGCAAATTTCGCATGATGAAGATGTGAGAAAAGCATTTGTTATTTTAGTTCACCGATTGAGTGATTGATTGATGGATTGATTGATTGACTAACTGTCTGTCTGTCTGTCTGTCTCTCTGTTTGTGTGTGTAAAAGTGTTGCTGGTTCGCCTTGAAAACGCAACTCGTTTCCGTCGTTTCCATCGCTTCCATCGCTGTCGTCTCCGTCACCTGTTGCCATCACTTTCACTCGTGGAACCCGCTCTTTGCATAACTCCCCTGGGTGCTCAGCTTTTGCAACTTGAACTTTGCCTGACCCGGTGGCGGGAGAGGCGCCGCCGCCGCTAAGCGACGACGGCATTGCGGAAACTCACTCAGATGCCACCGACAACAGTCACAATTCAAATGAAACAAAACAACAGCAAAATAATAAAAAAAATAAATTCGATTGCGCAATATCCGATTGGTTGTCATTGTTGTTGTATTAGATTGTTGTTGTTGCTGTTGTTGTTGCTGTTGATGGCGCTAAGTTAGGAAAGCCTCTTAACAATTTCTGGCACCTGCTTAGTTGCTTTTCTTTTTTGTCTGTAGGTCAGCGGCACACACAAAAAAAAAAGAGACAAATAAAAAAAACAGCAACAACAAACAGGATGACTTGTCAAACTTACTTCCTTAAAATATTCTGCGGATTGTCTGTCTATTTCTTATACTCTTCTGCTAAAATCTATCAGTATCGGACTACTATATCATATATAGCTTTCAGTCGGTTATATTCAATTTATAATGACATTTAGTTAATGACATCTTTGCCTAGGATATTTTTGTATATATTATAATTGTTTTTTTTTTTTTTTTTTGTTTTTGTCTGCCCGCTGATTCATAGGTTGCAACATTTCAAGCGAAATTGCAACGCTGACAGAAACCCGAACTGACTTTTGACAATTTTTTTTATTTGTTTTAAAGTTGATGGATTTTACTAGATTACCAACTAATTGCAATTGTACAAAACTCGTGCCATCTTGGTTATTAAGGGTCTATATCATATCTATAACATATCTTATGAATATACTGTATATAGTCACACACGATATATGATAAGTAATGTGTGCCTTCCAAATTCGATATGCAGTTTCTTTCCACGTAAACATTACTATTTTATGTAGACTGTCATTTTATGGTATTTCAAGTGAAATTTGCACACATAGATTTTTGTAAGAAAAGTCCAAATAGCAATTGGTGTTTTTAGTCGATTAGTTAGCTCCATGCCTGTTGCTGCTGCTGCTGTTGCTGCTGCTGCTGCTGTTGCTGTTGCTGTTGCTGTTGCTGTTGGCCACGTCTCATTTCACTCGACGCTGTTGAGTGCCTTGTTTGGCTTCCTTCTGGCTGCCGTCTGCCGCCTGCTGCACGCCTAAGTGGATTTGTTGTCGCTGCGTGCGTTCGCCTTCCATGCGCTTTATTAGCCACCGTGCACCAGTTGGCGGCGTCTCTTGGCGTGTTTCACATTACATTTTCATGGCAAGCCAGCAAACAGGCAGTCAGACAGATAGACAGATAGACAGCCAGATATACAGACACAGCAAGACGGACAGATGGACTGACGGACAGACTACGAAATTGTTTTCTAATGTCAAAGACACGATCAATTACAAGCGCTTTAGTCTCGACTCGGCTCGTGACGTTATTGTCGTCAGGGCAGGGCAGAGGGAGTTGGGGAAATTGGAGTATTTGTTGGTGGTGGGGCTGCTGACTTAGATATATAGGAGCCTTTAGGTAGGAGTGCCTGGCTCTCGAAATGAGTCGTCGCATTTGATTTGACAGGCTGTGCAACAGACGTGATAAGCATTGATATCGGATCTGTTACCCACCTACCATATTCCATATGTATAGTATAATATATATATATATAAATCAATGGCATTTTTCCATTGTATATTCGAATAATCAATATCGAATTGTGCTCGGAATAATGAGCAAAGTGAACCCTTAAACCAATCCCAGCATTGCAATTGCTATCGTTACATGAGGAGAGATTTTCTGTCTTAGATGATTATTAGCTTAAGCCATAATCATCCTAAGCCAATTTATTTTTGTTTCTTTTTCTTGATGAATAAATAAATAAATTAATTGCTTGCCGGCTTTCACCTATTTTTCGACTTTTTATATTTAATCAAAGCTCACAGATGGAGAGAACAAAAGTGTTTCTATCATCATTAAATGACATTAATTATTCGATTATTAACTGTCATTTAATATGATATTTCTTTTCTGCCTTTTTTTCTATAACCTCAGATTAGAGCAATTGGTATTTGATCCCAATCCCAATTCTAATCCCAATCGCATCCATATTGTTTTCTTTACCTTTTTTTTTTTGTCATTCTCATTGGTTATTTTGGGTCAGAGCACAATAATAATTTATTGACTATAGATAGGTGCATAGTATCTACCAACCTACCCCAATAGCCATATTTTATCGCATTTTTGGTAATATGGATTAAACACACACACACACACACATTTCTCACGTGCATTTGTTTTTATCTCTCTCATTGCAGGTAAGCACAAGAAACAACTTTATTTGTATTTGCCGCCTGATAAGCAGTCAAGTGGAAAACAGAAAATTGGGAATTGGGAGTTGGAAATTGGAAATTAGAAATCGGTGTCTGCCGCGACTACTGATAAGAGCCAAATTGTATTGGTAATAAATAATGCGTCGTTCGTCGATGACCCAATTGAATATGTTCTTTGGATTCGTTTGCTCAATTTGACAAACGAAACACAGCCACAAAATTGACACATGCCGCAGATGCCACAGATGCCGCAAATGCAGTGAGTCGTGAATTGAAATGAGTCGAGGTGCTGACTGCCTGCCTGCCACAAAATGCTGCCAATCTGGTTGCCAATCGGGTTATTGTGCACCAAGCACTCTATCTCTCTCTCTCTCTTACCCTCTCTCTTTCTCTAATGTTCTACTCCTACCACACTTTATACTCTCTCCTCTCGTCCTGTGCCTTATATAAAATAAGAGAGAGTAATAATAGAATACTGGCACATATTGACTGAACTTTTATTATTATTATTATAATTATAAAATTTAAAAATTGTGACGTCACATTGCACTTATAATTAATATACATATGTACATATTTTCGGATGTGATTAGCACATTTATTAATATATTAAGATTGTTGGTAAATCATGATAAATCATTTATTGATGACCGCTCGCACAAATATTGAACTAGTTGACAAACTCAACACATTTTTTGCAATAGTTGACTTCGTTGACCAACTTCCATGCATCCCTGCCAAGCCAGCAGTTGACCCCAGTTGACACTCTTTCGCACACTAGCATTGACAGAGTTGACCATCAAAATTGACTTCTTTGTCGAAACTAGTTTAAATCCCATCTAGTCCCACTGTAAGCTGCGTTGACATGCGCACAAAAAAAAGTTGCAACCCAAAAGCTTAGCTTCGTAGCGATTTGCTTCAATTAAAATCTAGTATTGCTGCTATTAACTCTATAGGTTTGTGGTTTGTTTTCCAGCTAAGTATCTATCTTATCGCTGTCAGCCACAGCTGTGAACGTAAACATAGTCTTCAAAATATTGAGTTAAATGGCCCACATAACTGAAATCAACTAAATACCAACAATAAATAATATACTGCAACAATAACATTTATTGGCTTATCTTAGATGACTTTGAAGCTTTTGAAAGCAGTCGACAATTATGTGCTTTTAGTCAAGACACATACCATTTTCAAATGTGCCGTGTGGTTAACAGCTACCGACAACTGACCATAGATGGCGCAACTCAATTGGTATACATTTCCGCAAATCGTATTGTTTATTTAACTACGTGCTTTACTTAGCTTTATTACAATGTGTACAATGTAAAATGAGCATATGGAGATGATAATTATTTAAAAGATTAAGATTAATCTCTATCATTGCTTAGCAATACGAGTCAGCAACAACGTTTTATTTAAATGAGTTATTAATAAAGTAATACGTAGATATACAAATAGATATGCATGTCTATAGATAATATCGTCTGATTATCCACCAATTAAATCGCATTCTATTTTACGCGTTGCTTGTCGAGAGCATTATCTATGCGATATCATAATAATATCGATTAGATTAAAATGATATTTGAATGTTGAATGTTGGAAAAGCCAAATGTACAATTCCTGTGCCACTTATTATTTATTTAATCTGTGCACACTTCCAAGTGCCTCTCGATTGTTGAGTGGTTTTCACAGTATTCACATGCCATCCAATTCCGCAATGGGAGCAAGTCAGCATTCACACGCACAACATCAATGGCTGAGAAGCAGTCGTGTGTGTGGCGACATCTGGCGACACGATCGTAAAACTCTCAAGAGAGCGAGAGAATTGCGCTCAACGGTAACTTAGGATTGCAACATATTTTTTTGCAACCTTGCTGCGATGACCTTGAGGCCGGATGTCAAAGCGCAGTGAAGCGAAGCGAGACTTTGAAGTACTCTTGCATTAACAAACTGTCTTCATGCTCTCTTTCTCTGTGTGTGTGTGTGTGTGTGTGTGTAAAGCTTTGAAAACAACCCCTACAACTTTGCGGAACGAGGATCGCAAAGGAATGCATACAAATGTACTTCATATTTCAAATAGCACTTACATTAATTATCATTAAAAAAAGAACACATTCCATTATGGCCAAACAATTATTAATAGCCAAAGCACCCAATTTATTTCCAAAGAACCTAGCAGTTAAAACAGGCCACAAAAGCACAGTTGTGTACATGACACGCTTGTGTATTGGAACTCCGCGTTACGTATTACGGATAACGTACTACAAGTACGTTTTTGCTACCCACCAAGTGATACGATGGGCCGGGGAGGGGAGGTGCAGCGGCTGCGAACAATGCAAATGTTAAAATACGTACCCAAGTCAAAGCAAAAAGCATCAGCAAAAATTAGGTGAAATGGTGAATGAACTTGCCCGCCTTTTGTTTTAGTTTAGGCCAACATATTTACACACACACACACACACATGCGCATACTTCCATAGAGTTAGACGCTGTAAGCTACAAGCTACAAGCCGCCCAAATGGACCAGTCAAACCACTTGGACAGCGTGCAAACACGCGACTGTAAAACGAGACCAGCTCTGAAAAGTACGTGAATTAGTAAACACTAAAAATGTGTAAGCAAATGTACAAAGAAATCAGCTGAGCTCGTGAAAGAGAAAAATAGAGAGAGAGAGAGAGAGCAATAAGGAAAGAGAGCTTTTGCGAAGTTCTGTGCAAAAATATCAAACAATCATTTGTCATTTACATTTTAAAGCTCTGATTGAGCATTTCCGAGCAGCTGTTGCTTTCCCGATCCGATCTCGTTGTACCGATCTCGCTTGCTCTCTTTGCAGCTGTCTGGCTCATTAGTTGCGTGTGTGTTTTGTTTGTGTTTTGGGTGGGTGGTGGTGAAACGGCGCCGTGTGTTGCTTTCTTACTTTGACGCTTGGCGGTGACACACTGCAATATTTTTTTTTTGTCTTTTCTCCATTTTCGAACGGAAGTCTTTGGCTGTCTGCCTCTAATGAGACGACCATCGAATTAACGGTTTTATGCGCTTTGACAACACCAGTTAAAACCAAATACATGCATAAATAACTGCTTTCTTACATAGATACGTATGTAGCTGGTCAGTTGATCAGTTTTTGCAACAGTTTGCGAGCCACTGTGCTTGGGTCAGAAAACTGTAATCTAATTGAATTTGTTATAAATTAAATGTTTGTATAAACAGGTCTTGATTCATATTTGATTGAATATTATTAAATATCTTTTTGTGTACAAATAAAACCTATAATCACAAATGATTTTAATTGCACTTTGGGTTGCTTACTTTCAATGAACACACCCATACACACACATACACATACACGCACACATGTCCACACATTGTTTTTTCCAAATGTTTTTAATAATATGTTATTAATATGCTCACTTCGATTTACTTCCTGTTTTATTTGTAATTATTTTGCACCCACACCGACAGCAAATTTAATAATTACAATAATAAATTGAATATATGCATGTTTGCATGTGCATACATAAATACATAAATACATAAATACATACATACATACATACATAAATACATACTCCTATATGAATAAATTTTGAGTTGCTTTTGCGTTTTGGTTTTCTCTCATTAATTATGCCAACGATGCGGAGGCTTTTCATTCGAAAAGGAAGCTTTCCAGTTCGTTTAATTTCATTACGTTTACAGGCTAGAATTAATTTGATAACCAACAACAACAACAACAAGATTTTTGCTGCCGAAGGCCAATTCATTTTTATGTTTGCTGGCCTGGCCCAAAAGGGGATGTGGAAAAGGAAATGATTGCCATCGTTTTGCCAAGTTCTTGCCAATTATGCAATATCATCCCCCCAACCATCTTCCCTTCCTCATTCCTCCTGCAGCGCCCTCGGCACTTGTCTATTTTATGTATATATGCACATATATTTGTCTCCCTCTCTCTCTTTCTCTCTGTCTTTGTCAATCTCTGTGCAGTTCCTACCTGTCGTCATCCTGTGGTTGGCCGCCTGCAGATTTGCATTCTTCGTCATTAGCCAAGCTTTGTTGTTCCCTTTGTTGACTTGTCCATTGACTTTCTTATGGAATTTGTTGTCTTTGAAATTACAGAATGCTGTAGCTACAAAATAAAATAGAAACACGAGAAAGAGTAATGAAATAAAAGAGTAACCACACATAAAATTGTTAAATTTTGGTTTGCATTTCATGTATATATTTATGATGTTTGATGTATGTATATATTTATGAGTATTGTTTTTGTAAGAGCATCGCCAGGTTGGCTGGTCAACTCTGCGCAGATTTTGCTTGCAGCTCTGTTGTTGTTTCTTGTTTGCGTTCTTTTTTTTTCGCGTGCCTATTTACGTTACGCTTGACAAACTGGCAAACTGGCCAAGAGGCGCATTCAGTATTTATTTATTTTTTTTTTTTTGTTGCTGGTCATTCCATATATGTATTGTTCTTCTCCCCGGATTCTTTGGTCACCTTCACGTTTGAGAGCCACTGGCCGCCACATGCACACACGTATGCATGACATGCAAAGTTTGATGGCAACTGATTACTCCGCTTGCGCGCTGCTTGCAATTGTGTTTGGTTTGTTTGTTTGTTTGTTGCCGCTCTCCAACGTCAAAGCCATACATTAACTGTTCAATTCGCTCTCAATTGCGTTCTCTCTCTGTCGCTCTCTGCCGCTGTTCACCTGTCGCGCTGCACGATCGGCGCCGCCGCCGCCGCCGCATCGGCGCGTCGCAACGTTTTGGCTTTGGTGTGTGCGAAGCGACTTCAGTTTTAAAACGAAACGCGAGCGCAGCGCACTTCGCTCATTGCTTTGCTCGCTTACTCGTTGCGTCGCCGTCGTCGTCGTCGTCGCTGTCGTCGTCGCCGTCGCCGTCGCCGCCGTCGTTGGTTCGTAGTTCGTTCGTGTCTACGATTCTAGTTGGTGCTGTTGTTGTTGTTGTTGTTGTTGTTATAGTTGTGTTTTTTGCGCTAGTTACGCAGTTTTTTTTTGTTTATTTAGTTTTTAGCTGCTGTCATTTATTTAACACAACAAGTGCGCATAATTGTTGTTGTTGTTGTTGGTTTTTTCATCGCTTTTTTGTGTGTGTGTGTGTTTTTTTTTTGTACTGTTGTTAACAAGTGTTTGCCAAGGCAATTTTTGTGAGTGTACGAATGGTTATACTACGAATCAATTTAAATTGTAGCTTTAAACAATATTTAAAATGAACTTTTTTCTGTTTTTTTGTTTTTTGTTATCTAAATTTGAGACGTGTGTTATCTAAACACATATATGTATGTATATATGAGTACCTATATATCTATATGCTACATATTAATGCAGATAGCGAATATTCTTGGTAAATGATGTATAATTTACATACTATCCCCGCTGGTTGGTTGGAGGCGGATCTGAATAGATTCTTATTATTCGGTTTCTTCCTCCTCTGCTTAGCAGTGCTTAGCTTCCCATGACGCCAATTTCCAGTGCAGCAGGAAATGTCGCTAGTGTGAGCAACAGAGACAGAGACAGACAGTGTGTGAGAGAGAGAGACAGATAGAGAGGGGACACATTGTGAAGGCGGTCGGCTAAACGAAAGGAAGAATTTCAAGTGCTGTGTCTCTGTCTTCTTTCCCGGACATTATCATCATCATTATGTTTTTCCATTCTTCGTTTCATTTGCTCACATTTCGATGGCTTCTTTTTGTTGTGTGTCTACCTAAATAGGAGTCACAGTTCGTGAGGATCTTTTGTCTGTGTTTTTCTTCTTTGTTTTTCCTCCAGCAATAAATACACACACTCCCACACTCACACACACATCAACATACACACACGCACACACACACGCACACATACAATGATTGGGTTTTCAATTAAGCGCGACAGCAAATAAATCTATTTGGGTCTCTGATTACGCAGCTGGGCAGGCAGCAACAGCAGCAGTAGTAGCAGCAGCAGCAGCCTTGAGACTGAGACCGACTTTCACTTGTGAGGAATGCAACAAACAACAAACACCATGCAACATGTAACCAGCAAGTAACAACTTACAACTAACAACATCAGCCTGTTGTTGCCTGTTCCACATGGTACAGTTCTTGTTCTGTGTTCGCTGGCCTTGAAAACTTGTTAACTCGTTCTGACTGAACTGACCCAGTGTGCAACTTTTCCACATGCCAAAAACACAAATCATACATATTAAATATATATATATATATGTTGTATATAAAAAATGCAATTGCTTTACTTGCAGAATTGCAAAGATATCACAAGAAAGAGATTTGGCCGCTATTTTAACATATTCTTATTATTTATAGACTATCCAGATAGAGAGTGGTGGAGAGAGAGAGGGGAAAAAGGAGAAAGGCCTTTGTTTTAGCTGGTTTTCATGTGACGCCAAGTTGTTTATTTTGTACTGACTTTTGCTAATCTAATCATTTTTAGTTGTGGGTCCTTCATTGATAAAATAACCAAATGCTGACTAAACATGGAAACAATTTAGGTTTTACTGATAAAATATTTGTGTTTGTGTCTCGGTTTGGGTTTCGGTTTTGGGGTTTAACCCAAATATTTGCAGGCTCAATGAAAATTGAAAAATATGTTAAGCTCCTATTATTTCAGTGAAAACTTTTAAATCACACATAAATTCAAACAAAAGCACAGGCATTCGAATTCTAGTGAATCACAATAAGTCTTAGTATTTTGATTAATTATTATTCATAGTTCTTTAACTTGAAGTTGTATGTAAGAGAAGAATATTTGTTGTTGTTGGTATTTTACACAAGCACACTTTGAGTGCATTCATGAGTTTTCATGGCTTTCCACAAAATCGATATAAATCGATTTCTGTGTATAAGCAACAAGGGAGTTTTGTTAGCGCTGTGTGCAGAGTATTTCCTAGACGGTCACACTCGATTACTCGATTATGTTCAGCTAATGCTGTGTGTGATTTTGTCTATTGTTTCCACAGAATACGTATTACCAAAAACCCTTTGGCCAAATCTTGTCTCGCAACTCGCAACTGACAACTGGCAACCGGCAACGGGCAACAATTGGCAACGCAAATAAAACGCAACCAGTTAACAAAGCTCACGGCTCACGGCTCATGGCTTACGGGATTCGGCTCACGGCTTACGTCTTTTGGCTAACAGCTCAGTCAGGGCACATTGGACATTGGGCAAAGACAACAACAACAAAACAGCAACAACAATAGCAACTATTAAAACAAAGAGCTAAAACATAAACACCATTAAAACTGCCACATTAAATGCTCAACTCAAAATGCACAGTTAAATGCTCAAGCGGTCAACTCACGTCATCTTTTGACTGATCTTCCCGCTCAGCCCCCCCGCTCCCAGCCTCGTCCACATTCCGTCCGCAAAACGCACTCGCTCTGATTAACTGTACTCCTCGACTCTCTTGGCCAAGCGATAAACATCGATAAAGGCTGTGGCAAAAGTGTCGCCAACTCGCATTGTGGCAGAGAGAAGACGAGAGAAAGACAGAGTGAGAAGGAGAGAGATTGAGAGCGAGAGAGAGAGAAAAGGATGAGGTGTAATGAAAAGAGTGAAAGTGACAGTGAACTCGATTGACCCTTTGCGTTATCTTCCGTATACTCTACACACCCGATGCCCGCAAACGAGTTGCTTCTCTTCATTCCCAATCGCATTTTGTTAGGCGTGAGACAGAGAGAGAGAGATAGATAGAGAGAGAGAGAGAAAGGGAGAGGAGCACTATGCATTATTTATCGATTAGATTGCTTGCAAATGGCTTGCAAATTGATTACAACTAGAGATTAAAGATTACCACATCAAAACTTGTACGTGAGATAATAGCTAAAGGGTACTTTATAAATGGACATCAATGTCAATCAAAAGTGAATTATTACTCAATATCCAATGTGCAGTTAGATCTCTTAAAGTTTGTGGAAAAATCGTATTAAGATTAAGCGATATTTATGTGCTCTATAAGCTTATAGCTTTGATTGCTGATAGAAACAGCAATTAAAATATTTAACTTGCCTAAATGGAATATCCTTCGACACACAAATTGTATGTAAGGATATACAGGATTCCATTTCAAGTCCTTAAAAAATATGTAACAGGCCGAAGCATTCCTCTTCAAGCCGATTTTTGACATACATATAAATTTCGAATAATCATCCAACATTCGATCTAACCATATCCGGTTCTCCGTCTGTATAAACAAGTCGATATTAGAGACTATCAGAGCCGACGACTTACATTTTTTAATGTAAATTTTCATATAAGCATATCCAATGAATTTAATTTAATCGATAAAAATCGATAACCGATAGCAATAAATTCGACGATTTCCTAGAGTATTACAGATAACATTTTATTGATCTGTGAAGAAAGCAGCACGATAATTGAAGCAAGCACGGATATATATATGTGTGTTTAAGTGTACATACGAATACACACATACATATATACATATCCAAAAGTTAAATTGCCACTTCAGGGTATTTGTTAGTCGTGTCTATCCCAAATGGGTCTCAGTCAGCTGACTGTTTCTACATTTGACTTGCCCCAAAAGGGCGAAGTTACTTACTCTTTATTGTTGTTTGTTGTTGTTATTGTTATTGTTGTTGTTGTTGTCGTTTCACTTTCGTCTTGTAATTATAATTGGCCACCGTTTCTTAGCTGTTTTTATTTTCTGTGAAATTAAGCAAAAGCCGCTCATTTAAATCAATTAAATGTGTGTTACTCAATCAGCGGCGCCGAAGTTCACTCAACTTTTAGGGGGCTCCAAACACTCACATGTATGTGTGTGTACATAGCTAACCGGTTCATAGTATAAACAGATATGTGTGTGTGTGTGTGTGTGTGTGTGTGTGTGTGTGTGTGTGTGTGTGTGTGTGTGTGTGTGTGTGTGTGTGTGTGTGTGTGTGTGTGTGTGTGTGTGTGTGTGTGTGTGTGTGTGTGTGTGTGTGTGTGTGTGTGTGTACCAACAACCATTTGCTGCTGTCTATGTTACCTTTTTCCACATTCTCCAAAAAAAAACGTTAAAGCGCTCCTTTTTTTTTGGCAGTCGCAATTACGAGTAAACTTTTTAAGAGGCTTTTGTTGTTTTTCTCTTTTTTTTTTAAGTATATCACATATATATATATATATTTATATATATGGTTTTTTAAGTATTTTTTTTTGTTTTTGTTTTTTGTTGCTATTGCTGTAACTCTAAGTGCAGCTTGTGGGACTCCACTTAAATGACGACATGCCAAAGAAAGTTATTCATCGAGTTGTTGCTGTGTTTTCCATGTTCATTCATTGCATGCTCCAAAGTTACAACCACTCCAAATGAAGTTGACGAAATGTTGGGAAATGTTTAGAAAACCCACACTAAATTTTTCAACTGTGCGTTTATCAAAAATAATGTCTGACAGGCAATTTGTTAAACCAAAAGCAAGTTAATCAAAGTTAAATACAGATTTTAAGGGCGAAAACAATTCATCATCTAAGCCCATTCCATATATAGCATATGCATATATTTATCATTTATTTATGAGTATATATATATATATATATATATATATTTAAATAAAGTGTTAGATAGAAAAACTCTTAATACCAGCAAAATATCAATTGATTATGAAGAAGAAACTTTCAAATAACCAATCTTTTTGAAGAAACCATAGAATTGGATACATTTTTCCTATTTAATCTGACTTTAGTTTAACTCAACCAATAATGGAAGCTGGTCTCGCTAGCTTTTGGGAAAATGTGTACAAAATCAATTCATGGCTGTGACATTTGGAAAACATTTTCTCCAATTCGACAAAAGCATAAGAATTTTCTTCAGAAACTTGGAGAAAGCTTTATTGAAACGTTTGTCTAACATTAAGTGTCATCATTAATTCACTGGCATCTATCGCTGCTGCCACAAATTAATGATTGTCTCCACATCGAACGAAAAAGACGCAAGCAGAGAAGAGTGCAGCAAGCCGCAAGAAGCAAGTGGCAAGCAGCAAGAAGCAAGACGCAAGAAGAGAAGCAACGATGAGTGTGTAAACTTCATTGATCGATTTATGGAGTTTTTTGTTGTTGTTGTTGCGAAACTTGTTTAGTCATCATCTTCATCAAGTGAGCAATAACAACTCCGTCTGGTTTTGGTTCCTCTTGGCGATTCGTTGCCAAGTGTTTAACAAGTTCTTTGGATTAGTTTTGCGTGTGAACCATAAACATTATTTGCCCATATGCCACCGGTACCTAGGCAGGCACTCAGCCTGGTCTAGCTGCTCAACCACTACCACAACCACCTCTACCTACCTGTTGTTGTACCCAGATGTGCCCGCTCCATTGTTCATCTACTCTTGCGGGTCTCTCAGTCTGAAGGCCCAGCACCTCGGCAAATTAAGTGCACTTTCATATGAAAGCAAACGGAAAAATCAGAGCAAAAGTTGATGAGCCGCTAAGTTAGTCTCCACACGGCACTCTCCATGCTCTATGATCTATATATTTATATGTGTGTGTATATATATATATATATATATATATATATAAAGTTGTGCAGTCTTGTGGGAACCCATAGTCAGCCAAGCTTCCAACTTGATTTGTTGCCCTGTGATCGCAATTATAACTGCGCTTTCTTGTCCATCTTTTGTTGCAACAATAATTGTTGTTGTCACATACACATATTAACTCTGTTGTTTGTGTCATTTGTTTTGTGGAATATCTTTTTGATAATGCCCTGCCCCCTTCCGCTTCCCTCCACGACGCATCATTGTTTCGCACACATGTGGAGAAATGCTGTTGCGAAATTAGCTGTTGAGTGGTCGCTGACTAAGCTGTGAACCACCATTTCAACCAACCCACCCACCCACCAACACCAACAAGCAAAGCGCATCACGCAACCACTCGACTGATTATGCGTAGTCACAAATTGTGCTCCAGTTAACAGAGCTCGACTGGCAGTTACCCTATAATAGGCAAAGTTGAGTAATAAATTAAAAGAAAAAAAAAAAAAAGAAACTTTTCTAAGTTGAATGAAAAAATTGAGATGTGCCCACGTCGAACCCTCAGTTTACCGATTGTGAAGTGCTTTATGTTTTTATATAATATTTTTTTATCAGTTTTTAATGGGGTTATGCGTTCTGGCACTATTTTGGGTAAAATTAAAAATTGTTCTAGTAGGTTCTAGTTGGCCCTAATTGGGTATTCTATCGGATTCTATCCTTGTCTTTTTGGCACTTGATTCTCAATATTGTAGTGTTTGGGCTGGATGTGTAACCTTTCGTAAAGTGGGGTGGCTTAACCGTTGTGGTGAATATCTAAAAAAAACAGGGTATCATTTCATTGTCACGCCATGCAAAATTCTTTGTTTCCCGATGATACAACGATGGGTTACAATTTGGCATGTCGAGACAATGATACCCCTTTCAAGATTTCCTCTGAACAATGCCGTTATTGTCTGCCTAGTGGTACAGGGTATAAATATGGTATGGGAGACAATAAGACATTGCGATTATAACTCACATTGGCCACTAGAAAGCGTTGACATTAATCACCCCAAATGGGAAAATCTCCTGGCATTGATTTTCCATTGTTTTGCGACACGAGTTGCGAGATAAGCAAGCGGCGTCAGCAATTAAAGGTTAATCAAATAAATACATTCATTTTGTTTACAGTTACTTTTCCATATATATTACTATAACAGGGCCAACAAAAATTGTCTCGAATTGTTAGTCATAGCTGTGTATCAGCTGATAACAAAAACAAAGTAAAAACAAAAAAAAAAAAAAAGAACACGATCTGAATTGGCCGCTAATTAACTGTGTACACACATTTATCTCTCCTTAATCATTAATCACACACACTATATATATATATATATATATATATATATATATATATATATATACGCAAATCGGAAGATCTCGCGGAGAGCATTTGAAAGGTGCACTGTGCCTGGGCGAGCCTAATAGAGTGGCTCCTTTCACCTGGCCTCTCATCTATGCGAGGGTCGCTCAAACTCTCCAATTTTATCAGTTTATAGCTGATAAAGAGTAGATGAACAGATGTACATACATCCATCCACAAATGATGTAAGCATTGCTTATCCAATTGCTTATCCCTTTCCTGCTTAAGAGGAGTCAGTTAGATGAATGCTTCGCTTGGTTAAAGTGTATCCAAGTTGTTTGTATCTGCTGCAAATTGTATCAGTTGGTAACACAATGTGATCATAAATTAGTTGCATGCTACTTTTTGGCATCGCTTTTGGACTTTATGAGTGCATCTCGTGCATTCACAAACACATTCACATTCACATTCAAACATTCACACACGGCTTGAACTCACTGCTGGTAACATGCTCGTTGCATGCCTTTTGCTACACTTCATTATGTTTATGAGAGTGTTGTGTGTGTGTGTGTGTCTGTGAGTGTGAGTGTGTGTGTGTGAGTGTGTGTGTGAGTGTGTGTGTGAGTGTGTATTTTTCCGGCACCCCCTTTTGCATAATGATATGTAATTTGGCCTTTCTTTTTTCATTATTTTTTGCTTACTTGCATATTTCTTGTTATTAGTTTCTTTTTATATGCCACATGGCGTTGCAGAGGCAGAGTATTAAAGTTAAAGTTTAACACATCTGTGCCTCTTTCGATGCAAGGGTATTTAAACTTCGGAGTGTGTCGACAATTAAATTCGTATTTCTTGTTAGATTTCAAACTACTTTTTTTTTTCGTCCTCGTCTGATTGCAAATTATTATACAAAAAATCTGACGAAGCGAAACGAAAGAGTCGTCGTCGTCGTCACACTCAAGTCTTAAGGATGTGGGTGTGGTTTCTCTCCATCTCACTCTATCTGTGTCTCTCTCTCTCTCTTTCTCTCTCTCTCTTTCTCTCTCTTGCACACTTGCTTAAAAGTATTCCTTTTCTTCAACTGCATCTCGCACACAGTTTACATGACATTTTATGCAAATTTATGTTGTGTTGGCCTCATATTTTAGCTGATTTTGCGCATGCATTTCTGGATTCAATTTTCAACGCCCCCCCCCCCCCTTACTTCAGCAACGAGAGGGGGGAGAGGGAGGGAGGATCGAGTCTATTGTCGTCTCATTAAAATATACATAAATTCATGCATTACATTAGCAGTGATTGTGGTTGTTCTTGTAATCATGTAGTTTCTATGCACAACGCCTCTTTGTTGAATGACGAAGGATTTGTATACCCTGCACCCATTAGTTTATATAATGGGGTAGCATCAGCAACCGAGTCGATCCATTTCAGAACAGATTTTAGTCGATATGTGTGTATCTTATTTGTATTTCGGTTGGTACAGGGTGTCTGCTAGTTGGGCATAAAGGGGCATTGCATATTCCTTGTGTGTGCATTAAATCATTTTTACCTCATTTTAATTAATATTTCAAATGTACTCCGATGAAATATTAGGTATTTGTTTGAATGAATGTGTGGATAGCTTATTGAATACATAATGAATCAAGGCCAAGCAAATGGTAATTCAAATGCGCTAAGCATTTAGTTCTTGTTATTATTATTATTCGATTGTTTCTATTTTCTACTTACTGAATATTGAATATATACGAATTTATCTCTATATATTTGTATCTAGATTAAATGTTGTGTATTTTCTAAAGTTTGCCAAACAATCTTTACTTGATAAAATTGTTATGCATTTTGGCAGCACACATTTGTCATCAATTTCCATCAAGTTGTGCTAATTAACGTCGATATATACCTATATATATATATATATATATATATATATATGTACATGTACATGTATATATGTATATGTATATATATGTATATATTTATTTTTTCATTAACTGCTGTTTGCGTCTAAAATGTGTCTAGTAGGCAAATAAATTGCAACCGCTCAAATTCCCCCGTCTTCCCACACCAACTCACCCACCCACCCCTGCCCCACCCCTTTCCCCACCCCTTTCCCCACCCTCGGCGACAGAAGCTGTGAGTTTTATGCCTGAGTGCGTTTACTTAGCTACCAAATGTGCGAATTGTTGTTGCTGTTGTTGTTGTTGTTGTTGCAGTAGTCGTTGTTGTTGCTGTTGTTGTTGTTGTGCGTCAGTCAACGTTGCCTTTATTACAGCTACAGGTGTGTCTGTGCAACAAGTACGTGCATGATCAATGTGAATTCGTGTACGAATTCAGTTCAAGCTGTTGCTTTTGCCAGATGCAGGTCCCCCTCTCAGCTGTCTATATATACACATATATACTTATACATATATATATATATATATATATATATATATATATATGCATATACACGTACTTACTTCGCATATTTAATTTAATGTAAACTTTGCACGAACAGCAGAGACGACAAATGCATTCATAGAAAATGTAGCAGCAGCAATGCAAAAATGTGGGAAAGTCAGTCTGCAACACAACAAGAATGCTCGATTGGAGTTCGGGGAGTGAGGGTGGTGCGGGTGGTGCGGGTGGTGCTCGAGTGGTGCTGCATATCTCTGCATTCGCTTGTGCTGCAGGCGCTAACTTGGTAACTTTCATAATCAATCATTTTTATTGTAATCGATCATTTTGTTGATTATTTCGTAAACGCATTGAACCCCCAACTGCTAGATGATGTCATCTAATTAAATTAAATCTTTTGTTTATTCTTGTGCTTGTTATATTTGTTTATTGCCTGCTTTTGTTTCATTATAGAAAAGTTCGTCATAATATGCAAAAATGCAGACTTTTTCAGCTGGAAACTTGTGTTTCATAGATTTTGCAGTGGAACGAAATGGAAATTCCTAAGTTAATTAGGTGCAAAAGTTAGCTGATTTCTGTCTTTCGACGTTTTCTGTTTTTCAATTCGATGACTAAGTAAGAATTTCTGTTCAATTAAGTGTGTTCGATAAAGGCGAATGGCTTCTGCATTGCAAGAATGATTGCATCGATAAGACGACGTCTGTTGCCACACTCCACTCCACTCCACTCCACGCCACGCCACGCCACTCGTCGTTGGCGATAAAACAACAATGCTCGCGTGCCCCAACCTTCAAGCAACGACAATAACAACAACAACAACTATAACAATAACAATAACAAATATAGTGTTAATAATAAATATATATAATGTGATATTTAGAGTTTCGAAACGGTGCAATGTTCCTCAGCGCTTTACATGTCGAGCATTTCAAAAAAAGCAAATGCAACCAACAAATTTCAATGAAAATGTGTGAAAATGTGAATTAACGAACAATCAACGAACATTACTAACAAACGACAACAACAACAACAAATAACAAGAAGAGCAACTAAACAATTACCAAAGACAACGAGGAAGCGCCACCGACGAGGAGCAGGTGGGGGAAGGAATGTTCGACGTGCCGCCCAAGTGTCCAGCGCTGGCTAACAAATTGAGCGGTCTATTTGGCTGGCGCCACACCTACAAAGTGGCCGCCAAGCATGAGGGCATACCACATGGCACCCTCCACAAATCCTACTCCCTGACGCTGCCCAAGCGACCCCCATCGCCGAGCTATGCTTGCGTGAAGGTAACTCTCACTCTCCCCACACAGCTCAGCTCGATCTAAACTGATCGGTTTTGGACATATCAAATGATATGGCGCGCCTATTTATCGTACTACATATATATATATATATATATACACCCACATAGTTTGCTCGCGAGATGTTTATGATATACGATCCGCATTTTCAACGATCGCATCAATTCCATTGTCAAATAAACACTAATAAACAATCAAATATAAAATAAATAAGAAATAAAAAAAACAAAAAAAAAAATCTGCAATCGATGATCGATCTTTAAATGATTTGCATTGCTATTCAACAATGAAATAAACTCTGTCAAATTCAATTAATACAATTTCACAATCTATAGAATTTTATAGTGCTTTTTTTGTTTATTCATATTTTTAACTTTTCCGAAATATACCGAAACATATATTTTTTGAAGTACTGCAAAAGCCTCTGTCCATATTTGATGTGAGCAACTAGGAATGCTAAATGAATCAGTGTTTGCCAATTTTCAGCAGACTTTTCCGGCCATCAGCAAAGGTTGTTTGTTCCTCACTTTTACTCCCATTGGCATCGATAGACTGCTATGCCGGCCCAGGCTCTCTTTGACCCATTAAACCGAGAACAACAACAGCAACAACGGGCAGTTTGTCCATTCTGTTGTTATTTCATTTTATATGCTGCAAGGTGGCAATTAAAAATGGGGAGGGGGAACAAAAATTTAAGCGAAAATTGAAAAATAACCTTCCGAAATTGTTGCGCCAAGTTGACGTTCCAATTCTCCAGTTCAGGGAACGAAGCGCACGCTCCGCTGATTCCATGACTGGTTTCACGGCATGATGCAACTGTTGTTATTGTTGTTGGCCAGTTTTCGGCATTTGGCATTTGTGTTTTTGTATTTGGAATTCAATGGAATGCCAAGCAACAACGCCAACTTGATTCGCTTGCCTTTTTTTTTATTCGTTTTGTGTTTTTTTTTTTTTTTGGCAGGCTGATGGTCGTCGCCTCAGCATCGGCGCTTAGTCATAGTCTCTAAATGGCTATCTACGAAATAGATCTTATAGGCAGCGGAGTCGCATACCACCTCAGTTGCGCCAGTGGCTGAAAACCAAAACAAAACAAAAGACAGCACATGGCCAATTGGGCAATTGTCTCTGAGCAACTCCCCCGTCCTCCATCCCGGAAGCGCAATACGCCAGCTGCATTCTCCCAGGCTCGGCTTGAAATGCAAGCTGCTCTCGATATCTTTTTTGTTGCCACAAAAAACAAAAAAAAAACTTCCGCAACGAAGTGAGACGGAAAGCAACATTGATGCATACATAGATAGATTCTTATATTCATATCGTATAAAACATGTTTGTATGTCGTTTGAGCCACGCCCCTTTTCTTTTCATCAAGAATCAATCGTCAAATTCAGTTGCAGAAGTTATCAAAGGAGTTTGTTGATGTAGTTGCGTATCAATCAGCTATTGCGTGTGTACAAAAAGCTCTCCATTGCAATTTGAAGCGTAGGTGTGCAAAACTCGAAAAGCTCTTTTCAAACGGTAAATGCAAAAGCTGCACCAAAAAAAAAAAACAAAAAAAAAAGAGGATGTGCTCTCGACTTTTCCCAGTTTAATATAATTTTTAACATAATTAATAATAAAAAAAAAAATAATAATCTACTTATAATGGAATTTCTGTTCAAGTTGAATTCATTGTTTTTGTTTCATTGCAGGAAGCGGATTCCTGGGTGGCCGTGCACCATCTGCAAACACAGTCGGGCATCTTGGATCCAGATGATTGTGTGCGCGATGTGGCCGACGATCGCGAACAGATACTGGCTCACTTTGAGGACTCGGGACCCGATCCGGGCGTGCCGCAGGGCGGCGGCGATGGCGCCTCAGGCAGCTCATCGGTGGGCACCGGTTCGCCGGACATCTTTCGCGATCCCACAAACACAGAGGCGCCCACGCGTGATCTTTCCACGCCGCACATCGAGGTGACCAGCACAACGTCCGGCCCAATGGCCGGCTTGGGCGTCGGGCTAATGGTGCGACGCAGCAGTGATCCCAATCTGCTCGCCTCTCTCAAGTCGGAGGGCGGCAACAAACGGTGGTCGGCGGCGGCGCCTCACTATGCCGGCGGCGATTCACCGGAACGCCTTGTGCTGGACAAGGCTGGCGGTCATTTGTCGCCACAGTGGGAGGAGGACGACGATACCGCAGTGCAGCTGAAGGAACAGCTGCAGCAACAGCAGCAACAGCAACAACAACAGCAGCAGCAGCAGCAACATCCACAACATGCAACAACAACGACGGGCGGTCATCAGCCATTTGCCCGGTCGGGTCGGCTATCGATGCAGTTCCTGGGCGATGGCAACGGCTACAAGTGGATCGAGGCGGCCGAGAAGCTGCAGCATCAGCAGCACCAGCAGACGATGCCCACATCGCTGCCCAATAGCGCCTATTCGAGCAAATCGCTGCCGCGCGAAAGCAAACGGAAGGAGCCCCTCGGCCAGGCATACGAGTCCATAAGGGAGAAGGAGGGCGAGATGCTGCTCATCATCAACGAGTATGGGAGTCCGCTGGGCTTGACTGCCATGCCGGACAAGGAGCATGGCGGCGGGCTGCTCGTCCAGCACGTGGAGCCCGGCAGTCGGGCCGAACGCGGGCGTTTGCGTCGCGAGGATCGCATACTCGAGATTAATGGCCTCAAGCTGATCGGGCTCAGTGAGTCACAGGTGCAGGATCAGCTGCGTCGCGCACTCGAGTGCTCCGAGTTGAGGGTGCGTGTGCTGCGCGGCGATCAGCATCGTCGCCATCAGCAGCAGCAGCAACAGCGACGCGACTCCAAAGTTGCCGAAATGGTGGAAGTGGCAACCGTTTCGCCCACTCGCAAACCGCATGCGGCACCGGTGGGCACCTCCCTGCAGGTGGCCAACACACGCAAACTTGGCCGCAAAATCGAGATTCTGCTTAAGAAGGGTCCCAATGGCTTGGGCTTCTCGGTGACGACACGCGACAATCCGGCTGGCGGACATTGTCCCATTTACATTAAGAACATATTGCCGCGTGGTGCGGCCATCGAAGATGGACGCCTTAAGCCCGGCGATCGTCTGCTCGAGGTCGATGGCACCCCCATGACCGGCAAGACCCAAACCGATGTGGTCGCCATATTGCGTGGCATGCCAGCCGGCGCCACAGTCCGCATTGTCGTCTCCCGGCAACAGGAGCTGGCCGAGCTGCCCGTTGGTGGTGTAAGTGATTTAGTGTGATTTATTTGCATATATATATGTGTTATTACAATTGAAATCGTTGCAGCCGGCGTCATCCGATCCAGTGGAGGAGGTGGCGCCAATCGTTGCTGCTCCAGTTACCATACCAATTCCGGTGCAAAAGTCGAGCAGCGCCCGCTCGCTCTTCCAGCAGCAGCAGATGCAGCAGCAAGCACAGCTCAATGAATCTCAGCATTTTATTGATGCGGGCAGCGAGTCAGCGGCATCCAATGTAAGTCAAAAGCCAAAAGCTTATGAGGATTAGAACTGTTTTGTAATCCTTACCAACCATCTGTGTTGCATTTGTATCCACAGGACAGCCTGCCGCCGAGCAGCAGCAGCTGGCATTCGCGAGAGGAGCTAACATTGCATATACCCGTCCACGATACGGAGAAGGCCGGCCTGGGTGTCAGTGTGAAGGGCAAGACGTGCTCCAATCTAAACGCGTCGACGGCCAGCGCCAGCAGCGCCATTAAGCACGACGGTGATCTGGGCATATTTGTAAAGAATGTCATCCACGGTGGCGCCGCATCGCGCGACGGCCGCCTGCGGATGAACGATCAACTGTTGAGCGTCAATGGGGTATCGCTGCGTGGCCAGAACAATGCCGAGGCGATGGAGACGCTGCGTCGCGCCATGGTCAACAATCCGGGCAAACATCCGGGCACCATTACACTGCTAGTCGGACGCAAGATCCTACGCTCGGCCAGCTCCAATGATATACTGGAGCATAGCCATTGCCATATCAACAGCAACAGCAACAGCAGCAGCAACTGCAACAGCAACAGCAGCAGCAGCGGCAACATTAACAACAACAACAACAACAGCAGCTCCAATGCCAGCGACAACTCGGGTGCCACAGTTATTTATCTCAGCCCGGAGAAGCGGGAACCGCGTGCCAATGGAAATGGACCAGGCAGCGCCGGCAGCGATATGAATAGGTAAGTGGAGAAGTGGAAGAAGAAGCAGAAGCAGAAGGAGAAGGAAAAGATTAGGAGTTCAAAGTTGAATAATAGCTTAATGCATCTGAGAGATAGAATTGTTTATTTATTTATTTAATGTCAAAAAGTAAACAATTGAATTAGGTTCAAATTAAAATAAAATTTAAAATTATTTATAAATTATAAAGTAGGAAATATAAGAAAATAAAAAAATAAAAAAGAAAAATGGGGATATCAAAAAAAATAAAAATAAAAAATAATTTGAATTATGAATTATGGCACAAAATGGGTCGTTTAAAATTGAGTACTTAATTATAGAAATGGAAGACTCTGAATTGATAACAATATTTTTGGCTATATACAACTTTGTGTACAGTGAACTTACCTAAGACGAACTGGAATCAATTCAGAAATTAAGATTCGTGTTGAGACACCAAACAAGTCATTTTGTAATTGGGTCAATTTGCTGACCTAAATAATGGAGCCATAAATTTAATCCCAGCTTGCGCTTAATCTCAGTTTTACTCATATTTTCAACCATTTGCAGATGGAGCAATCCCGTTTTGGATCGTCTAACCGGTGGCATTTGCTCCACAAACTCAACGCAGCCAGCACAGCAACAGCAACAGCAGCAGCAGCAACAGCAGCAGCAACAATCGCAATCGCAGTCACAGTCACAGCAGCGTCGTTTGCCAGCACCGCCGCTGGGTGGTGGCCAAAATGGGGGATTGCGCAACGAGAGCTACTACATGGCCACCAATGATAACTGGTCGCCAGCGCCGTTGCAATTGCTCAATGGACATGGCAACACGGCGCTGCTCATCGAGGACGATGCGGAGCCCATGTCACCGTGAGTATTCAACGATTAATTACAGATTATTGTGATCCTCCATTGTTGTTGTTGGTATCCCTTTGCAGGACGCTGCCGGTGCGCGCACACGATGCCCAGCACTGCAACACGAGCAGCGCGAACACATCGCTAACGAGCGGCGCCGGCATGGGACAGAGCGGAGTGGGTGGCGCTGGCACAACGGGCGCCGGTGTGGCCAATTTTGATGCCACATACTCGTCCCAGCTGAGCCTGGAGACAAACAATTCGGGCGTGGAGCATTTCTCGCGTGATGCGCTCGGTCGGCGCAGCATCTCGGAGAAGCATCATGCGGCGCTGGATGCCCGCGAGACGGGCACCTATCAGCGCAACAAGAAGCTGCGCGAGGAGCGCGAACGCGAACGCCGCATTCAGCTAACCAAATCGGCCGTCTACGGCGGCTCTATCGAATCGCTGACGGCCCGCATTGCCAGCGCCAATGCCCAAATGGCGGCGGCAGCAGCAGCGGCGGGCTACAAGCACAGCAAGACCAGTTCGCATATTGAGCAGAGGGCGCAGCAGCAGCAGCTGCTCCTGGCCGCCGAGGCGGAGGCGCGTGATCAACTGGGCGATTTGGGGCCATCGCTGGGTTTGAAGAAGTCCTCGTCGCTGGAGTCGCTACAAACGATGGTCCAGGAACTGCAAATGTCCGATGAGCCGCGCGGCCATCAAGCGTTGCGTGCGCCACGAGGACGCGGACGCGAGGATAGCCTGCGTGCCGCCGTCGTCAGCGAGCCGGATGCCAACAGTGAGTAAAACGCTAACCAATTCACTTGACTTGACTGACAAACCACTCTTTTTAGAGCCGCGCAAGACCTGGCTGTTGGAGGAGGGCGATCACGAGGGCGGCTTCGCTTCGCAGCGCAATGGACCCTTCCAGAGCTCCCTGAACGATGGCAAACATGGCAGCAAGTCGCGCGCCAAAAAGCCAAGCATTTTACGGGGCATTGGACACATGTTTCGCTTTGGCAAGAATCGCAAGGATGGCGTTGCGCCCGTTGACGCCTATGCCACATCCTCGATTGTATCATCGACGCCAACCAATTCTTCGCAGTCGCAGCAGTTGCAGCAACAACAACAGCAGCAACAGCAGCAGCAGCAGCAACAGCAGCAGCAAATTCCAACAGCTGCTCTGGCAGCATTGGAACGGAACGGGAAACCGCCAGCATATCAGCCACCACCGCCGCTGCCAGCGCCAAATGCTGCTGGTGGTGGTGGTGCGCCAGGCGGTGCAGCATCAACAGCTGGAGGCGGTGGAGGCGGAGGTGGGAGTACGCTTAATGGTGGCATACATCAGAATGATATATTCAATCATCGCTATCAGCATTATGCCAACTATGAAGATCTGCATCAGCATCAGATTAGGTGAGAGGCTGTGCCTGGTTACATTCATGTTATATATATATATGTATATATATACATATTTAGGTGCAGGTGCTGGTTAACATATGTACAGATTATATATTATTTACATCTGGCTTTTGTCTGTTCATCTAAGTAATTTTATGATTCATTTCCTCCAAATGCTATCTTTGTCTCTGAAGCAGTCAGCAGGACAAATTCGATCGTTGGCACAAGATCAGTTTTATATATTTATGATATTCTATATATATATATATATATGTATATATAAATAAATAAAATAGATTAAAATGTGCAGAAAACAAGCCAAGTTTCAAGTTTCAATAGCAGAAATTGGTATTAAGTTAAGTTAGTCTAATTAGTCTAGTTGGTTAGTTGTTGAACAGATTGAATTGAACAGATATATATTTTTGTGGCTATTACTGTTTTGTGCGTGTTTCATGTCTCTCTCTCTCTCTCTCTCTTTCCCTCTCACTGTCTCTTTCTTTGTCTAATTTGTGTACCATTTATGTATGTTTCTTTCACTCACTTGTTCATACACTACTCACACAACAACAACAACAACAACACTGCGACAACAACAACAACAACCACAAACAAAATCACATTTCATGCCACATATTCTAACAACAGTGACGGCGTTGAAGAGACGCTCTCCGAGTCGACACTCGAATGCATGCGACAGCAGGTGATCAGGCAGCGCATCAAGGTCGAGGCCGAAAGGTAACACACTCACACTCACACACACACACGCACACGCACGCGCACACACACGCACGCACACCCAAACTAACACACAGCTTTGGTTATTAAGTAGAGTATATGCCGCACACACACCCCCGCACACCCCCCCGCACACACATACCCATTTGTATAATATTCGAACTGTGCTTCTTGGCTTCCGTTTTGCAGTCGCCGCCATCAGCATTACCATTCGCAGCGCAGCGCCCGCTCGCAGGACATCAGTATGCATTCCTCATCACACAGTCCACAGCAGCCGCCGCTGCCACCGGGCCCCGCCGCCGCAGCAGCAGCTGTGCATCAGCAGTCCAATGGGATGCGACCCCTGAGCAGCTACTATGAGTACGATACGGTGCAACAGCAGCAGCAGCAGCAGCAGCAGCGTGTTGGCAGCATCAAGCACAGCCATAGTCATGGACATGGACTGGGCCACCACAATGGCAACTCTTCCTCGCCGATAAATGTGAATGTGGCACAGCCGCACTGGAAGGCAGCGGCGCTCAACGGTTACTCGCCGGCCTCGTTGAACAGCAGTGCACGGAGTCGCGGTCCGTTTGTCACACAGGTGACCATACGCGAGCAGAGCGGCATCCCCCAGTTGCAATCGCAGCAGTCACAGCAGTCACATCAGCCCACATATCAGACGGTGCAGAAGCTGTCGACAGCGGCACAGCCGCAATCGCAATATGGCAGCGCCGCCGGCGCCCAGCCGCATGCATCCAAGGTGTGACTATAGGTGCTGGCGCGTGCGCGCGCCACACGCGACATCCTCGTGGATAGCCAGCACAGCCACAGCCACAGCCGCCACACGGAGCTGAGCGAGGTGGAGGTCTTTTACTATGCCACCGAGTGCTGAGACGGGACACACTTTGGGGACAGTTCGCATTTGTGAGACGCAAGCGGCCGGCAAAGCAATCAATCAACTGGCAACCAGTTTCTTTATTCCTTTCATTCATTTTCTTGCTAAGAAATAAGTAAAATAAAATGGAATATTTGTTTATCATTTGACATGGGCAATTGTGCCCACACACACACACACATACACACACACACACACACACACACACAAACACACACATATATATATATATATGCTTATAGTTAAGTCCATTCAAAAATACATAAAACAATGAAAGTATTCCATGGAAAGCGCAAATTGTTGAGCAGAAACAACAAAATACAAATATCAAATGTTAAATTAAAAAAGGGAAAAACTAAAAACAATGCGCTGCGCTTAAATTAAGTAACACTTATTGTATTAATCGCTAAGTCTAAGTCAAAGACCGTGTAAATAACGATTACATCTAGTTTTTTAGGAAGACGATGTGTGAAGAAGACGATGCAAGCGTAGAAAGGCAAAAGAGAAAAATATTATTTCATAAAAATAAATATTAACTTACTTAACAAAATATGGGCTGCATTCAAGTCTCAAAAAGCAATACACCCACATAACGGGATATTTGTTAAAATGTTGAAAGATAAATTCATTAATTTTGTATAAACGCAAATCACTTGAAATTGTATTAGGCGCTTCAACCAAGCCAAAATCATGTTGTAAATATATATAGCAGACATATACATATTATACATAACACACACACATATATATATATATATATATATATATTTACCTATATATTATTTATATACAAAAATATTCGTTTTTTTTCGTAGCTTTAAAGCAGGCGCCATTTTGTAAGCAAAAGTAAAAATTTAAAAGTGGAATACATTTTTTTTTTTTTAAAGATACACGCAACATATGTAATCTTTATGTAAGCATAACTTATATTTAAACATTAATTAATATGCTTTAGGATTAAGTGACAACATTGTGCAGCTAAAACTGGCAACAACAAATAAAATCAAGACAACTTCAAATTAGTTCGTATAAACATAATCCACACACATACGATACATATTGTAAATTTTGTGTATTTTGTGTATTTTGTATATTTGCAAAATTCAGTTGCGAAATAAATATTTTAAGTTTCTATATATCAAAATAACAATTGTGTGTGTTTCTCAATTTTTTGATGATAACTAAAACCTATAGATTTTCATAACATAAGAAATGGAGTCGCTACAAAGCACAGTTCTTAAAAATATTTCAAAGATTTAATTAGATTTAATTTAATGGATTTTATTCTTTTTTATACTATTATACCAAAAAGGTATAATAGTATATTGGTTTTGTGCAATGTCCGTCATGCTGTCTGTCCGTCCGTCCGTCTGTCCGTCTGTCCGTCCGTCCGTCTGTCCGTCTGTCCGTCCGTATGAACGCGCGTTCCTCCGACACCCTTAGAGATAGAGACTTGAAACTTGAAACGTATACTGGAAAGTTCCCCTTAAAAGTTAAAGTGTCTTGGGTTTGGACCTACGTCCACTAGGGAGCTAGAAAATCGATAAATTCGATTTTAGCAAATCGATAAATCCCCATATCTCTTACAATTTAATGGCTACAGTCACCAATTTTGGTTGGTAGGTTGTTGGCGAGGTCCTTGAAAGATCGGCATGTGCCACGCCCACCTCCGACGCCCCCATCACCCCCGCCCCTAAAATTTTCAAATGGCTATATCTTCCGCAGTTTTTGAGTAGGGAACGTCAAATTTGGTAGGTATATTACTGGTAGTTGCCTTTAAGAACCGATAACAAATTTGTGGTGCCACGCCCACACCTGCGCCTATAATCGACAATTCCGATTCTAAATCGATAACTCCGTATATCTCCGAACATTTTAAAGATAGAGTAACCAAACTTGGAAGGTAATTTGCTGGTAACCTCCTCCAAAGTTTGGCATACAAATTTTTGGACCACGCCCACATCCGCCGCCCCCAGGAACTTCGTCCCTAGAAATTTAAAATGTGCATATCTGCCGTAATTTGCAAGCTAGAGTCGCAAAATTTTGCAGCTATGTTACTGGTAGCTCCCCCAAAGATCGATAAAAAATTGGATGGCCACGCCCACTCCATCTACCTAAACCGATACACCTGTTGGTGTAAATCGATAACCCCATATATCTCACGCAATTTGAAAACTTAAGTCACCAAATTTTAAAGGTATATTGCTAGTAACACCCTTCATAAATGTGGAAAAAAAATTTTGGACCACGCCCACTCCCGCCCACAAAAAATGATAAATGCCTGTATCTCCCGCAATTTAAGAGCTACAGTTACCAAACTTAGAAGGTATAATACTAAGATCGAACTCCAAAATTTTTTGGGCCACGCCCACTCCCGCCCCCAAAACCGATAAACGCCCATTTCCCCCACAATTCAAGTATTTCTTAACTGTACACAAATTAAGGTATAATAGTATTCCGCTGTCGGTTACGTCCGACTGCAACGTTCTATCTTGTTTTATGTTGGTTAAATGAGCAGCATTTCCTGTGCGCTTAACAAATCCACCAAATTTTTAGACTTAACTGACTTTGCAACTATGCCACTTAAATTGAAATATTTATATAGATTTTGAACGAGTTATCGGATTTCGATAATACAATAATACAAATCGATACGTTTTTGAGGCACAATTTTTAGACCTGTCGCAATATTTTGTACAATTCTAATTTAGACAAAAACCTTGCAACAGATATGTGACATAGTGTATATCTGATATAGGCTGATAGTATATATCTGATATAGGCCGATTTATTTCCTCATCGCATCGCAATTGCGTTTTGATAAGTTTTTCGATGTTGTTGTTGATCCGGTTGAGTTTTTAAATTTTGATATATTCTTTTGCGCTGCTGCTGGCATCCGTCGAGGCACCAGGGTAAGTTTGGATACAACTTTGGATGTCGCGGTCACTGCTTGCTTCGATGTTGATGCCACTGCTTCCGAGGGCCGTTTCTTGGACGTTGGGAGCACAATCGGTGTTAGCAGAGTAAAGTTCTTCAGCGATTCGAGGCTGGGCGTTTTGTTCCAGCGTTCGCTATGGTTGTGAATTTGAGAGAAGAAATCAAATCAATGGGGGAATCAACATTTGGCAGAACATGAAACAAGTGTGAAAGTTTGAATAATGAATCTGTAGTATTGTAGTATATATGTATGACCCATCTGGGCAAAAGAGATTAACTTACTCGGGCATTCCGTTGAGTGGTATGATCACGTCCAGCACATCGTCAATCAGACGGGTCTTCAGTGTGCAATCATTCTTGGTGGTCGAGTGAATCGATGGCGATGTATTGATCTCGATGAGCCATGGCTTCAGATTATTATCAATGATGATATCATAGCCGTAAAGCTCGAAGCAATGCCGATCGTTGGACATTACCGGCGCCACAGCGTCCAGTGAGTGGCGGATCGTCTCCGAAATGCGTCGGGAGAGCTGCTTGGAAACGCCCTCGCCACGTATGCTATCCAAATAGAGATACAGATTCTGTATGGACCACTTGCCACCATGTTTGGTATTGTACTCTTTCTGCCAATGCCACAGAATTAATAGTTAAATGAGCATCGAACTGATGAAACTTACATTATTCTTTTGTATGCTAACATTTGTGAGATGCATATAGATATTCTCGATGTCGGCTTGATCGTATCTCTGTGTGCAGAAGCGGCAGAATCCCTCATTGTACAGATAGGCCTTGATCGGATTGAAGGTGGTGACCAACACGTACAGCCGGAGATCGAACTTCTTGCCGCCAATCAGTAGGGGATTCTCAATGTATTTGGAGATGATGCAGGTGTCGCGATGGAAGTATGGACACAACTTGCGTGCCTCATATGCGAATCTCTTCAGCATGGACAGTTTGTTGATCAAATAGATGCCAACACCTTGCGACTTATGCGATGGCTTCACGATCCAGGTGCTGGCCGGATTCTTGTGAAATTCCTGCACAAACAGATTGTAATCGGAGGGCAGCACAAATGTGATCGGGATTATGTCCAGATGCATATATCGTGTGCCACCATTGCCCAGTTTCGTTTGCATAGGATGTTGGTCGGCCAGTGCGTTGCCCTTGCGCTCCAGATCCTTGCGGTACCTCTTTATATTCTTCACAAGCAGATCCTTGCGCGACAACTCGATCGAGTTGGGAAAGTGGTTGATCATTCTGCAAAAGACATATCGATTACATTTGTGAATTGATCCTGATCTTGATATGGAAAGTAACTTTGTGATTTTGAATAACTTTGGAAAATTCGCAGTTTACTGTCTATAGAAATGTACTCACTGATCGGAACGCATGCGATAGGGACAATCGACCCCAAAGATGTAGCGACAATTCTGGGTGTAGGCCCAGTACAGATTCCATTCGCCATCAAAGGCGGACACTCTCTGCCAGCCCCGTTTCTGAAAGTTACTGATCAAAGCCGTCTTATCACAATCGGTGCTATAATATATACATTGCTGATCCTTGCGCGGCCCGCGCTTCATCCTGAACACCAGTCCAAGGATCGGCGGCGGCATCTTCAATTTGCTATTGCTGCTGCTCGACTCTATATTTTCACATTTCCTAGTTTTTTTTATCTTTTTATATGTTTTTTTCATATCTGGAAATTTCGTGTTCATTGAAGTGGTGTAAAACTGTTCAATCTGTTTCGGACATTAAAAAACGGAGAATTTTGAAATTGATTTATAGTTAAAAAAAAAAAAAATAAAATGTAAGCCTGCTGCCTTAATAAAAACAAAAATCTTATATTTTAAATGCAAAAGTCAAACTTATTTTTGAGAATAAAATTAAATAAAAGCAAAATTATGTTGAGCAGATGCCAAGGTAAAAAGATACTGAAACTGATTAGATACTTTTAGGAAGTGCAGCCAAGATTTGCTTTAAGCCAATTAGTCAGTTACATACTTAATTATATATAGCAAAGAGAGCAAAGAGAGAGAGCGAAAGAGAGAGAGAGAGAGAGAGGGAGAGATGGAGAAACTGAGTAGAACTGGAGAAAGAATTAGGAATTGGGAGGAAAACATTATAATAGGTGCAATGTTGGATTTGAGGCCGATCTTAACTTTGATTGATTGCTTTAGCTTTTTGGTGATCATCTAACGATCAATGCCACATCTGCTTTGTGGCACAACAAAGAACCACTTCATATTCATATTGACACGGATATTGTGCAGCATTGCATATAGAAATTGATGAGCTGTGCAAACAATTGGGAATTGTTGATCAAGTATTTGCATGATCGCTGATCATTAGATCCCATTATGTACGTATATATATAAGTATGTATATATATACATATATCGACACACAGATGATCAATGGAAAACGAAAGTGTTAATTCTATTTAACGCTCATTAACAATTACAATAGTAGCATTCTCTATGGGTTTTGCGCCAAAGATGAGCACATCTGAGTTTTTACTTTTTATTTTCATATTTTCATATTTGTTTTATGGGTTTGGGTTCCGGCTTTGACCAGGGGTTCTAAGGGTAAGCACCGCGTGGCAACTGACCACAACTGAGCAAATTGACTTTGACATATTTTAAGCAGTTCGCAATGAGGTTTAGTTGGTTAGTTGGTTGCTCATTAAGCAATTCACACCAATTGGCCAATGCCCGCCAAAAGGGCACAAGAACAATAGCCAACCATTGTGCGTGCCCCTCGAGCTGTTTCCTATAAATGCTCGTCGACGGTCAGCAAAGTTCAACAGTCAGTCAGCGTCCACTTAACTGCAGAAATCGAACAACCGCATCTTTGGATACCTTTAGCTTGAAGAAACAACATGAAGATCTCTGCTATCACGTTGCCCGTACTCTTGGTAGCCACGCTGGTGGCGCCCAATGAGGCCACCTTTGGCAAGCTGGGACTGGTTATTGGCGGCGCTGGAGGTGGAGGCTATGGTGGCGCCTATCCTTATGCCGCTTCCGGCGTTGGCTACGGCGGTGGCTATGGCGGTGGCTACGGTGGCGGCTACGGCGGTGGCTACGGCGGTGGCTACGGCGGTGGCTACGGCGGTGGCTATAACTATGGCGGCGATAATGTGGTTAAGGTCATCAAGGTATCGGTGCTGCCAGGTGGTAGCTATGGGGGTGGCTATGGAGGCGGCTATGGAGGCGGCTATGGAGGCGGCTATGGAGGCAGCTATGGCAGTGGTGGCTTTGTTGGCGCTGTGCCAACAATTTCCACATCAGCTGTGGTCACACCCGTTGTCACTTCTGTGGCCTCAACGCCAGTCATTGCCGGCGGTGCTGGCTATGTGGGCGGCATTGGTGGTGGCATTGGAGGTGGTATTGGAGGTGGTTATGGTGGCATCGGTGGCATCGGTGGCATCGGTGGCTTCGGTGGCGGAGCTCCATTACCTGTATCGTACGGTTTTGGCTCTGGCTATGGTGCCGGCGGCGGCTTTGGACTTGGATTTGGTGCGCCAGCCGCTTTGGGCGGCGGCGGTTGGTGCTAGGCAGCGATGACTCTGACGGATGAAAGCGATTTGTTTCTATTTTTGTAACATTTAATTATTAGATTTTTTTTTTTTTGTAACTATAAATAAACGAAATTTAATAAAATGAGAAAAAACCTGTAAAGTATTTATTAAATCTGACGGATTTGTGTGAAAAAATAGTTAAGAGACTAAAATGATAATAGTAATAACAGATTATTGCATCGCAACTCAAGTATGCTCAAGTATGGTATTGTTGGAAAATTAGATATGTCGATATTTATTTTGGGAACTCGCACAATTGAATTTCATTATGCGGCGATTACCAAATCTGTTAGCCAAACAATGAGCACAGGCCAGAAGATGTGCCACAATGCGTTGACCTTCAATTTAAAACGAAGCGAGAAATGAAATTGAGAGCCGGAGAGCAGCAAAGAGGCACAGAGGCATGGAGGCATGGAGTCATGGAGGTTGACAGCATCACGCACTCTGTGGACACATTCACTTAGCTCACAATGGTCAAATGTTAATGAAGTGCCAAACAGGCACAGGCACAGGCCAAACCCAAAAACCCAATCCCAAACTCAAAATTGAATTGTGGCCCAAGAATATTGTACGCCAGCTGCCTACAAATTGCCTCAAGTCGCAAGTCGCAAGTCGCAAGGTGCTAAACTTGAAATATTGCAATATGGAAATTAACTATGATTTCATTTTTGCCAAGTTACCCAAGAGAAGCCAATAACTAAAGAGGCTTAAAGCAACCGAATCTTTTTAAGAGCTGGTATCAATTTAATTTTAAATATAGCATTTAATGGAATTTCTTAGCCCTATTATTAACAAAGTGCAATAAATAGATATTAATGAATATGTATTCAAAAACAAATAATAAAAAAAAGTATTCAAAAAATTATAATAAAATAAAGAATTCTTAAACATGCTTCTGTTTAGCTGATTTCATTTGTTTCTACTCTCTGCAGCTGGAAATTTGATGTAGGAATTTAGCCACAATTCAAATATGTTGTAAATAATGAAAATGTTGCACACGTTGCCAAAGACTCACAGGCACCTGTTGGCAATTTGCATACACGTTTTCGGCCAAAACGAGCAGTTGTCTATCTACAATGTAACAAATGGGCGAAGGGCCTTTAACTGATTTGATACCTGCCCCGAAATCGAGGCTAAGCCCGCCCTTTGAGAAGCGGACGTGGTTCGCGTTGTTGTTTCGAGTTGACTTGGGATCTGTTTGCACAGCATTTTGCTCGCTCGGTTAGCACATCCAATATCCAACATCCAAATCCACATCCAACATCCACAGTCACAGTCACAGTCGCAGTCACATTCACAGCCAAAGTCAAAAGCAGTAGCTACGTGTAGCCATGCACGAGATCTTGAGTGAATGAATGACAATATGTGTATGCTCCTCTACAGGTACTATATACATATTCATATGTACATTGTATATACAATGAGCACATAACAACATTGCTATGTAAAAGACTATATATGTATATATAATGTGTGTGTGTCTGTAAATATGTGAAGCTATGTGCACTGCCCAAAAATGTACACACATCTTTATATTGGAAGCAATTGGCAGCAATCCAATCAAGTGCGAAATTTCAGTGTAATGTTTACGGCTTTTATATGACAATCTGTTGTACAATTTATTGCAAAAAATAGAAAATATATATTGAAGATCGCATACACTTGAAATATGATTAACAATTTAAAAGATCAACCGATTCGGAATAAGTTGTAGCGATTCAAAGTCGATCATTTATGGCGAGGTAAACAATTCTAAAGTGTTTTGTAGTCCTGAGATGCGCCTAGAATCAGTAAGATAGTCTTAAAGTATTTCTTATAAATCTTATAAATAATTTAGTATTTTTTAATTTATTTATAATTTTAATTTTATTTTATATTTAATTTAATTCAAATTTGTAATTTTTTGTATTTTTGGTGTCGACTGACTTTAGTTGACAATAAATAAATATAATAAATAAAAGTCAAGTGAAACTGACAAAAAAATAGATCTATGTATTTTCTGGGGAGGGGTTTTCTTATAAATAATATCTTCATACCAAATTTCTTAATTTGGTAAAATTCAATTATGTTTTCTTTTTTTATAAAAGAATTCAACAGCAAATCTCAATTTACAAATATTTTTTTTTTTTATAAAATGTTATTCAAATTTCACTTTACGCTTCAAATTAGAGTTGTCTTCTTGTATTTGTTTTTTGGGTTCTTTTTTGTCTGATGTTGTTAGTATAATAAATATAAATAATATAAATGGATTTCTGGTACCGCAAATTTTAGTTCGTTTGTTTTTTTTTTTTGAGAGAGAAATAAAGATATGAGATCTGAAAGTCTGAAGCATTTATTCAAGAGATCGAAAGACAGCATACATATTTGGCATTAATTAAAAATTATCAATACTCACTGCTAATCAAGAGCAATACACTGAAATCGACTATATTCAAAATATATTCATACTTATTAATTGAATTTAGTATTCTCATATATGTATATCTTAACTTTGAAGAATGATATAGTTATAGTCTAGTCAGATCTTTTAATTAAAGCCATCGCTTGATAGAGGAACTCAGTCACCGGGAAATTGTGTAATGCAGCTGTCAAAGCAATTTTAGGTTTAAATATATGTAAAAAGTATTTAAATACTTGGAAATTTCTCTGAGTGTAACAGCATTTTGGGAATTACCTGCGCTTCTTGCGAATCGTTTTGACGGCTGACGGCAAACCAAACTTATTTGCTTAGAGAGGTGAGAAAATACTTCAGTTTATGGTTAAGTAGTTGAGTTGACAAACAGACAGACAGACAGACAGACAGACAGACAGGCTGAGAGACAGATAGTTGGATAGATGGATAGCTATCCAATATGTGGATGGGGGTGGGGTGGGGCTGCTGGGATGGGTAGCCAGTTGCTGGTGGACGCGCCTTAGTTTTTGGCATTTTGGTGTGGCCCGTAAGTAACTATTTATGAATTAAGCAAACACGTTGATGAGCTCCAAAGAGTCGCTGCTGTGGCTGCTGTTGCTGGCGACGTTTTCGTCGATCGGGTCCAGCTTCAAATATAAGATTTGTATTATTAGAACTACACACACACACACACACACACACACACACACACACACAGAGCAAGGTAAGGGACTGCGACATAGTCGCGACGCCGGCTGCTGTCAGTTGGCCTATAAATTTGTGCGTATCGCCATCTGTGGACATCAGTTGAGTTGTGTCTAGACCAAGCAGCAGACGCATTCATCCCCTCCAGCAGAGCGACACGCATTTTCCACTTAGATGAAGCTATTCGTTTCCATTGTTGTTGCGCTACTGGCGCTCGGCGCACCCACCCAGGCATTCTTGGGCGCCAAGCTGGCTCTACTCCAGGCCATTACCCGCGGTGGTGGTGGTGGTGGTGGTGGTGGTGGTGGCGGTGGTTTCGGTGGTGGTGGTGGTGGTGGCGGCGGCGGCGGTGGCCACAGCTATGGCAGCGGCTATGGCAGCGGCGGTTACTCGGGTGGATACAACCAGGGCTACTACACGCAGTCCAGCCGACCAGTGTACAACAACTATGGATCTGGCTACAGCAGTGGTGGCAGCGGCAGCTACGGAGGCGGCAGCTATGGCGGTGGTTATAGCGGTGGTTATGGCGGTGGTTATGGCGGTGGCTATGGCGGTGGCTATGGCGGCGGTAATGAGCAGGTAATCAAGGTCATCAAAGTGGTGGAACAGCCTCAAAGCTACGCGCGGTCCAGTGGCAGCTATGGCGGTGGTTATGGCGGTGGTTATGGTGGTAGTTATGGTGGTGGTTATGGCGGCGGCAGCTATGCCAGCTCCGGCAGTTACTCCAGTGCCGTTTCCGCGCCCGCTGTGAGCTACTCCGCCCCAGCACCGGCACCCATCACATACTCGGCACCAGCACCAGCGCCAGCGCCAGTTAGCTATTCGGTGCCCGCACCACAGCCAGCTCCGGTGCCAATTACATACTCACTACCTGCACCACAGCCGGTGGTGCGTGTGCAGCCAGCGCCAATTCAGTACTCAGTGCCAGCACCACAGCCAGCTCCGGTGCCAATTACATACTCAGTGCCCGCACCTCAGCCGGTGGTGCGTGTGCAGCCAGCGCCAATTCAGTACTCAGTGCCCGCACCACAGCCAGCTCCGGCACCAATTACATACTCAGTGCCAGCACCACAGCCGGTGGTGCGTGTGCAGCCAGCGCCCGTTCCCATTTCATACTCGGTGCCAGCACCACAGCCGGTGCGGCCTGTGCAGCAGTATGTGAAGACCATCAAGGTCATCGTTGATGAGGACAACAGCGATGTGAACCATGTGCCCAGCCCCGTTTACGGCCCGCCCGCACCAGTTCCCAGCAGCTGGAGCAACGGTGGTGGCAGCTACAACAACGCTGGCTGGAACAACGCTGGCTGGAACAATGCTGGCGGCAGCAGCTACAGCAACAACGGTGGCGGCTGGAAGAGTGGTGGCATCTGGGAGAAGCTGGCCGCTGGCTGCTAGGCTAGTCCTTCAACCGACCGCCCGCCCGCCCCCTTGTGACCGATCGACCACAGGCAACTCAAACTGTTTATATAATTATTATTACCACTTTTTTTTTTGTTTTTTGTATAGTTCTAAACATAACTTATCGAATACATTTCGCGCTAATTGATTTTTTCCCCTGTATTCGCACCTATGATCTAAAATCTATTGCTGTGTATATACCCTGTTACCGAAAATAAAATGTCGTCCTATTGTGTAATATTCCCAAACAGGCGCCAATTATATTGACCTTAAACAGTTATGAGTATCATCAAGATTTTGAGTCGTTGCCGTTGTTTCCCAAAAAATGAGCTAATTTTCTTTTTTTCGTTGCTTATTTATTTTGTTGGTTTTGGTTTTCTGGTTTTTAAGTTTGGATCGGTTCGTTGTGTTCTACAACAATTTGAGAGAAGTTATCACCTAACTGCTAAATGTGATCAAATGCTAACAAATCCATGCCAACAACGATGACATGCATCCGGATAAGGCACGCTGCGTGCTGTGTGTGGCAAATGCCACTCAAACATAAATCATGGGAATCTTTTTGATATGTCGTAATACAATATATATACTGTATATATATATATAAATAAATATATGAAGTTCCAACAGTTCTTAACATTCACTTAATCTTCATCTAATCAACATTTAATAATCCCAACTATTGTAATTATCCAATACGCTCTCCAGTAAATATTTATAATCGATGCTCACTCGACTACAACATTCTTACTTGTTTTTATTACATTTACGCGGTACACTTTATGTTAGATATTTAAAGACAAATTGATTTCAAGCAATATTGTTCTGTGTTTATTGGCAGCAGGCACTGTATTATTGTACACATTTAAATTTTTGATTAAAATTAAGGGTATTTCTGATATTAGCCAACTTTTATAGTCATTATTTGCCACAAGTAGTCTTCACAAATGCAACTTTTTTTATTGAGTGAGTCGAGTTTACAGGTCATCATTTAGTCGTATATGCTTCCACAACTGCAACTCTGATCCCCAATTATGGCATGATTAAAACAGTTAACTTGTTAGTTCTTATCTAGAATTCTCAGTCAGTGAAGTGTTACGGGCTCAAAGGCAGACATCAGATGTCAACGGAGGACCCCAATAGGCGGTCATCCAAGACGTGCCACATCCGCTGGGCAAACATATAAATAACATTCGAGTGCCTTCCGTTGACAGTTGCCTCTTTGCTTACAATGCGCACATGTGGCGGCTACTTGATGCACCTGCTTTTACTGCTTGTGTTGGTGGCTTGTGAGGCTTTGCCACATCAGAAGTCGCAGCAACAGCAGCAGGGGCAGCAGCAGGAGCAGCAGCAGCAGAAGCAGCGACAGCGGCAACCACAACAAGGGAATGGAAACGATGCGAAACGCGTGGGCAACGGTGCGTCTGCCCCAAACAGGAATCCTAATTAATTTCTTGTGTTTTACGTGCCCACAGATTACGGTCCGGTGATACACATCAGCTCCGCCGTGCTGCAGTTGGTACCCGATGAGAAAACACAATTAGTGCTGCTGCCGCTAGCCGGGAGCAGTGGCTCCAGTGGCTCCAGTAGCACCAGTAGCAGCTCATACTCCCCACTCCTGCAGCACATCTATGGACCGGATGGACTGTTGCCTACTGCACATGAGTCGCATTTGACGGTCAGCGATAATCTGGACTTCCAGGAACGGAACACAAGCCGTGTAAAATCCCATGGCCGCTAGACAGGACTATCCACAGAAAGCGATAAATAACAATAAAAAAAAATATATATATATATACAATATATATATATATATACTATATATATATATATATATTTAAGTATGTTCTTAGACCCCTACGATATGATGAGTTGTCGCTTGGTTGGGCATTAGTGCTTAAGCGAAGTCGGCTTCAATTATTATTTTTACAACAAAAGATAATTTTGATTTCCCAATTTTCTACAAATAAAAATAAAGTTAATAAAAAATTAAATTAGTGTTGGCAGTATAAAAGTTTTGATTTAATTATTTTTAGATCATTTTTTAATATATGCTTTAAGAACAAATAAATTATGTACAAATTAAATTTTTATTTCTGAACAATACTTTTGTCTGGAATTTAATTTTTTTTAAAAAAAAATTATTTTATTTATTAACTATTAATCATTTGACTCGAAGGTCAGGTCACAAAGAAATGTATTGTTATTTTTATTAGTTTCTTAGAATATAAACCAGGAATTTTTCAATACAATTCTTTTTGGAAATACTATTCATTATTATCTGTCAAAATAATTGGAAATTTTCATTATTATATAGAAATGGAATGTTCCAATTGGGATTTCAATAAAGAAAAAGTAATAAGAAAGTGAATACAAATTATGTACATACATATGTAGCTTAAAATTGTAATACAAAAATGTGAATACAATGTAAATATATAGTTTAAAACTATTTATGAATTCTGATTTAATTGATTAAGTTACGAAATGTGTGTTATGTGTGTTCAAGCCTATCCATAACCGATGAGCCCGCCGTCTATTGTGTAGCGCAGACCTCAGCTTGGTTGGGAAGAACCCGATCTTGCAAAAGTGCTCGAGACTTTTATTTTATACATCCATGTATGTCTGTATGTGCATTTATAGGTATGTATATCGTTCGTTTGTTTTTTATACCCTAAGCCTTAACTGAAAGAGGGTATAATGGTGTGTTCAAATATATGTAACAGGCAGAAAGAAGCATCGGCGAATGTACAGTAGTATATTCTATATCAGCATTTACAGCTGAGTAGTACTAGCCATGCTTTTCTCGTTGACCGTTTTGTCTGGTTGTCTGTTTGTCTAGAGATGTAGTTTAGTATACCATACTCATATGAAGCTTATTTAATTTCGATTACTTTACATGTATTTCTTACATCTGTTTTTTAAAGTGATTTCAGTTTGGCGTTTGCGAAATAACTGTACAATCAACAAAAAAAAACAAGAGAGAATGTTGCAGTCGGACGTAACCGACGATACCATAAGTCGTTTGCAGCCAAGAAATACTGTCCAAGTTTTCCTTTCAGATTGAGGTAGATATAAGATAGTAACATTTCTTTAAAGTTTGGCAACTGTAGCTCGTAAATTACGGAAGATATGAGCTTTTCGATATTTTGGTGGTTGAGAAAAAATTTTAGAGCAGGTTGCTAATAATCTTCCTTCCAAGTTTGATAACTGTAGCTATTAAATTGGCAGAGATATTTATCGGGTTTTTGGGACAGGGAGTAGGCGCGCCAAAAAAAAAAAATGTTGTAGTTCGATCTTAGTAGTATACCTTCTAAGTTTGGTAACAGTACCTGTTAACCTATGGGCATTTATCGGTTTTTGGGGGCGAGAGTGGGCGTGGTCCAAAATTGGTCCCCCACATTTTTGAAGGGTGTTACTAGCAATAACTTCTCAAATTTGGTGACTTAAGCTTTAAGATTGCGTGAGATATAAGGTCTTATCGATTTAAACCAACGGTTTTCTCGTCGAACTCTTAGGGGAGTTACCTGTAACAAACTTTCAAAATTTGGTGACAAATTATCTTACAAATTATGAAAATTATGCGCATTTCCCTGGGGGCGGCGGTGTGGCGTGGTCAAAGAAGTTGTACGCCGATCCTTGAATGAGGTTACTCCATTTTTAAAATTGTTGGAGATATACGGATTTATCGATATGCAGTTTCCGAAATGTCGGCATTGTCGATTATGGGCGCAGGTGTGGGCGTGGGAACACAAATTTGCTAACAATTCTTAAAGGCAAACCAGTAATATACCTACCAAATTTGACATATCCAATTCAAAAACCGCGGAAGATATAGTAATTTAAAAGTTTTATGGGAGGCGGTGCTGGGGTAGTTGTAGGTGGGCGTGTCATATGCCAATTTTTGAAGGACATCGTCAACAATCTACCAACAAAAATTGGTGCTTGTAGCCATACAATTGTGGGATATATGTGGCTTTATAGATTTGCGAATGAAAACGAAAAGACCGATGACAGGTACATATTTTAACCACCAAAATGAAATTAACCACCCTTATAAACTGGGGTTTCCCCACCTGCTAGGTCGGGTTATGTAAAAAAGTACCTACGTTTATGGTCACAGTTTATTTTGAACAGTTACATTATGAAAACCTGGGTGCCGTAAAACCCGGATTTTTTACGTCAGGTTGAATATTTTCGGTATAAATAGACCAATCCTTTGTAGTCAGTTCAGTTAATTCCTGCATCTCGGGTGCAACCAGCCAACATGGACTATGGGCAAAAGGACTACCATTGAACAACGGAAACTCATCTTGGAAAACTTAAATATCATATATTCACATCCCCAAATGCCCGAGTACCACGGTAGAAGCCATTTATAAGCAAACAAAACATAAAGACTAGGATGTCGTTCGCCAAAACCCACTTGGAGTTCTGGTATACGGTCATATTTGAAGATCAGTCCAAATTCAACATTTTTGGCTCGGACGGTCGGAATTATGTGTGGCGACAGTCCAATCCTGTGCTGATCACCAAGAACTTAAAGGAAGTGTCCAAGTATGGCCATCTATCTCGGCAGCTGGCGTCGAAAATTTCGGTGGTTATTGAAACAACAATGGACAATAATATGTACCTCAAGTGCCGAGAAGCTAGGAGTCCGACGTACTTTCCGGATCTACCAGAACAACGACCCAAGCATAAGTCCGGAATAGTACAGTCCTTGCTTAGATCGAGCTGCCCCCTTATGATAATTCCACCGGACCAGTATCCAGTTTTTAATTTAGTGCTGTCGGCCTTCAGCGTTGCCACATGAAGAATTCCGGCTTGGCTCTTCAAATTGGCGGGCATTTTTCTAATTAAAATTTAAAAAAAGTTCGCTACTGTTTGGGATCGTAATTTCTAGATCAAATTTGAGGCCTTCAATTAAGCTTATCGCCTGACTGCAGTTGCCTATTTATAATTTAAATTCTGCCTATGCATAACCACTATAATCAAGGCATCTTTAAATTAATTGCGCAGCATGACCCTGGTCGATGAGCTTAGATTAAATTATTTTGTAAAAATACCCGAAAGTCAATCGGAAAGTACCGTCGCGCTGAGCGATGTTGCAATTGCCCTTATTGACGTACAACGTGGATGTTAATACACATACATATATAGTAATATGATTCTATCCATCTACCTATCTATCTACCCCATCTATCTATCTACCTAGATAAATAGACAATTAGAAAATTATTAATAGCTACCAAACTAAGTGCACAGTTAGTGTGCATATGTATGTATATAAAGCAGCAACATTTAATTGGTTCAAGCCGGTGCCTTGCCCGACAAAATTGCAATAACTGCAATAAAATAAATATACAAAAATACATAATTAAGTTCTCTATGCCATTTTCTACACACACACACACACACACACACACACACACACACACAAAAGTTACTTCGACTAGAATCGTCTGCTCATTTGCATTTCAAATAGATCGCAAAAAATTTATATTCTGAAAGGGGATTCGGATAGGGTTGCCCGTTGTGGGATCTACAAAAACCGGATTTGGCATGCAAATAATTCAATTGTTCGATTAAGAAATAAGCAAAAAGCAAAAACTCAGAGTAAATTATGATGACAGTTGAGTTGACTGTCGCTTCTTGCCTGCATCTCCTGCAGGTCGACTAAAAGGCGGTAGGCAGTATACGGATGGTTATATATATATTACATATGTATATATATATACATATGTATGTGTGTATGTACTTAGGCCCCTACGATACGATGAGTTGTCGCTGGGTTGGGCATTAGTGCTTAAGTTGCATTAATCAAATCACTAGCGACGAATTATTCTAAAGGTTCTGCGGTCTAAGCGACGGTGCCTCTGCGATAACCTGTTACAAATATAATCTATAAATACATGTATGTATATATATATAATATATATATATATATATTATATATATTATATTATATATATATGTATATATATTATATATTGAATTGGTAAAAGCGGACAGCAAAGTCGGCTTCTATTATTATTTTTACAACTCAAGATAATTTTGATTTCCTAGTTTTCTACAAATAAAAATAAAGTTAATAAAAAAATTAAAGGCAGTATAAAAGTTTTGATTTAATTATGATTAGATAATTTTTAAAACTATGCTTTAAGAACACATAAATAATTGTAATACAAAAATGTGAATACAATGAAAATGTTTAAAACTATTTATGAATTCTGATTTAATTGATTAAGTTACGAAATGTGTGTTATGTGTGTTCAAGCCTATCCATAACCGATGAGCCCGCCGCCTATTGTGTAGCGCAGACCTCAGCTTGGTTGGGAAGAACCCGATCTTGCAAAAGTGCTCGAGACTTTTATTTTATACGTCCATGTATGTCTGTATGTGCATTTATAGGTATGTATATCGTTCGTTTGTTTTTTATACCCTAAGCCTTAACTGAAAGAGGGTATAATGGTGTGTTCAAATATATGTAACAGGCAGAAAGAAGCATCTCCGAATGTACAGTAGTATATTCTATATCAGCATTAACAGCTGAGTAGTACTAGGATTCCGACGTACTTTTCGGATCTACCAGAACAACAACCCAAGCATAAGTCCGGAATAGTACAGTCCTGGATTAGATCGAACTGATAATTCCACCGGACCAGTCTCCAGATTTAAATGTAATTGCAAATTTGTGGGCTCTGCTGGAAAATAATAGCCGGAAACAGTATTTCCAGCAAAAAGGATCTCTAAAATGCTCTGCTGGATGAGTGGAGTAAAATCTGCCCAAAAACTACCCGGAAACTGATATATTTCATGAATAACAGGATACGGTAAGTTGTTAAGGCTAAAGAATAACATACAGAGCATTAACATCATTATTCAAGCTTTTATACGATTAATATGTTACTTTTTTAAGACTGTTCGAAATAAGCTTTGACTATATTTTGGTTATGTTTTCAGTTTTTGTTTAATTTTATTTGATTAATTAATATTTTAATAAAAACTAAAGTTCCTTTTTCAAACGTGATATAACATGAAACAAATTTACATTTAAACATTTTGCGTTTGTTTCCTTGCTTAGACTTTATAGCACTTAAAATTGTCGAAATAAGCTTTGAGACACTGTATGTATCTTACAGCTTGACGAGGGGTATCTCGTAAGTCGAGTTCTCTCTACACATATTTCTTTGCAACTGTCGCTTAATCGTATAGTCACCGGTAATGGCAAAATTAGCCTGAGAGTGGGAGAGAGAGAGAGCGAGAGGGAGGGAGGCAATTTAAAGAAAAGCAAAAAGAAAAAACAAATCAAAACAAAACAGAACACAACAAAAACAGAAACAGAAAAATTCGAATATAATAGCAAATAGAGCAAAAATAAAATTCCGTTGGAGGGACTAGGCTATAAAAGCGCCGGCCGGCAAGCTGAACTCCACAGTTGAGCCAGAGCGATGATGGGATCAGCGACAACGACTTGGATTCTGTCAGCGGCAACGCTGCTGCTGATGCTACACTGCAGCGATGTTGCCGCCGATGAGCCCATTTGTAAGTGCCAAAAAATGTTGTTGCAGAATATTATAGTTCTACATCTACATTTGACATCAATTTAAATCCACCAATTCTCTGGCAGATCGGCTGTGTGTGCCGCAAATCTATTTCAGCGATTGCCAGAAACTTCTGGCAGATCCATCGGAAGCGGGCATACGTATGGAGTGCGTGTCGGGACGGGATCGTGTCGACTGCCTGGAGATGATCGAACAGCGGAAGGCAGATGTGGTGGCCAGCGAGCCAGAGGACATGTATATGGCGTATCATCGCAAGAACGAGGATTATCGTGTCATCTCCGAGATACGCACCCAGGACGACAAGAATGGTGAGTGCTCTTAGAAGTGATATATTTAAATCAGGTAAAGCTGTTGTGAATTATATCAAATGTATTTATATGGGTACACATACATATGAAATTGTGCCGAATTCAGAAGCTAAAAACGATATAAAAACCGGAAATATTTTTTCAAAAAAGGCACGTTAAGTTAAGGTGTAAAAAGAAAGAAAAACTACGTCACTTGTGAAGTGTTTACTACAAGTATTTCGAATCAAAACGGAAAATGTATTTATTTAAAAAATAATCATTGGATAGTTTTCATAAATAAGTACTTTAAAATATATTTTATTTTTTTTTTAACTGTGCGCAGAAAAAAGTTGTTTAGTCAAACTAATTATTGATCAGCTGTTGATCTCATCTTATGTTGACAACTCTGTTAACCTTCACTAACATACGTAAAAAACATCGATAGTATCGATTATCGTTTAGTGAAGAAGAAGAAGAAGAAGCGCACTTTTTCGTGTCGGCAAAATAAAGATTTAAAAAAATTTTTAAAATCACCGTGCAGACTTGTTGTTTCATGCTTGCATAAAAAACGCTTTATGCACCCAATAATGGTATTAAATGAATTATCCGAATATGAAGTGAAAGTCTTGTTGAACATGCGTCTGTTTTTTTTTGTTTATATTTTGCAGCCGACTTCCGCTATGAGGGCATTATTTTGGTGAAGAAATCATCGCCGATTCACACGTTGCAGGAGCTGCGCGGTGCCAAGTCGTGCCACACGGGCTTTGGCCGGAATGTCGGCTACCGGATTCCGATCACAAAGCTGAAAAACACGCACATTTTAAAAGTTTCCGCCGATCCACAGATCTCGGCTACAGAACGAGAGCTGAAAGCGCTGTCCGAGTTCTTTACGCAGTCGTGTCTGGTGGGCAACTACTCGGCGCATCCAGATACGGATCGCCTGCTGAAGAAAAAGTATTCGAATTTGTGCGCACTGTGCGAGAAGCCGGCGCAGTGCAACTATCCGGACATATACAGTGGCTACGATGGAGCTATACGCTGCCTGGACAAAGGAAGCGGCGAGGTAGCCTTTTCCAAGGTGCAGTACATCAAGAAATATTTTGGTCTGACCGGCAGCGCAGATGCGCCCGCCGCTGAAGGTAAGGCCGAGGACTTTGAGTATCTGTGCGAGGATGGCACCCGTCGACCAATCACCGGACCGGCTTGCTCCTGGGCTCAGCGCCCTTGGAGCGGCTATATTTCCAACGAGCTGGCCGTGCATGGCTCGGAGAAGCTGCATCAATTGCAGTCGCGCCTAGAGCGATTCTTTGACAACGGACTGCATGCGGAAAATAAGCAGGCCGCCGCCCATCTGCTCATCCAGCCGAACGCCGCATATCACAGCAAGCAGAATGCCATCGATCCCAAGGTGTATCTGGAGCGTGCTGGCTACAAGGATGTGATTGAGCGTGATGGCAGCGCCATACGCAAACTGCGCCTCTGCGTCCAGCGGGATACGGAGTTCTCTAAGTGCCAGGCGCTTCAGCGTGCCGCCTATGCACGTGATGCCCGCCCCGAGCTCGAATGCGTCCAATCCACAGACTGCATTCAGGCCCTGACCAACAGCAAGGCCGATATGCTGATCGCTCCGGCGGAAAGCTATGCAGAAGCTCTGGCGCAGAAGTTGCTGCCGTTGGTCTTCGAGCAGCTGAAGCCCGAAGAGATGCTGGTGGCCGTTGCCCCACCCACTCTAAATCGCGACGCACTGCAAAAGGCGCCACTGTAAGACCAAAACTGCTGTCAGAATTCTTTTAATAATTTCTCTCTATGACTGTTTCTTTCTCTCTCTTTGCTGTCCAGACACTATGACGGAAACTGTGAACGTGCTCGGTTGAGCGCCGCCCTTTTGAACAAGCGCCGCAGCCTGGAATGGTGCAACGTATCGCCGAGCACTGAGCAGGAGGTGCTGATTGTGCCTGCCAAGCAGTTGGAGCAGCACAAGGACTGGCAGCTCGTCTGCCCCACTCTGGATCGTCGTCCCGTCACCGACTTTGCCGACTGCAATGTTGAGGTGCAGCTGCCACGCGCGATATTTGCGCGAGTCGACACCACGCCCGTCGAGCAGGAGACCATCAAGCATCTGTTTGCTCTAATCTCCGACAGATTTGGCGCCCACGGTAAATTCGTCGATGTCTTTGCGCTCTTTGGCGAGTACCGGAAGGGAGAGCAGAATGTGCTCTTTGATGTAAGTGTTTACAATCTATTCCAATCAAATCGCATTGAAGCTCTCATCTTATCCTCTCTCTCTCTCTCTCTCTCTCTGTGCCACCTGCAGGACAATGCTAGCGAGCTGGTCACTGAGGTGAAGAACCATTTACAGAACGAGCACATCTACAACGACCTTAAGTGCGATGGCAACAAGATTGCCAAGCTTTAAAAAATATAACCAATGCTTCACACATTTGTGTCATTTGTAACTCTAGATATGCATACTATTTTTTTCTTTCTTTTGAATAAATATTAGAGCAAACATATGAATTAGCCTCCAATTGAGCAAGCTGAGCATTTGTGGTAGTAAGCTGAATCTGTTAAATTCGACACAACATATAGTGACGACAAGACCAACGGCAGGTACATGTATTGACCACCGAAATGAATATATGCCCCTAATAAACTGGAATTTCCCCAACCGTTAGGTCGAGTTATGTAAAAAAGTACCGCTATTTAGGATGAAAGGTTATTTCGGTCGGTTACATTATTTGTAAAATAATGTAAAACCCGGATTTTTCTACCTAAAGTTGAATTTTTTCGGTCTAGACCAATCCTCCATAGTCAGTTTAGTTTTTTCAACAAGGACCATGGGCAAACTGACTACCATTGAGCAAAAGAATCTCATCCTGGAACACTTAAAAATCGGATATTCATATCGCCAAATAGCTAAGAAGGTAACTCTAAGCACCTCAACTGTATTTTACCTCATTTGGAGTTTTGTCGACGACAATCAGACAGAGGACAAGGGCGGAATGGCACCAAAGCCGAGTTTTACCGAGCAGGACGAGCCGAGGATCATCAAGAAAATATGGGGAAATCTTAAGTTATCGGCTCAAAAACTGACTCAACAGGTGCGGGATAAAATAAGGAAAAAGTTCAATATGGGAACTGTGCTCCAAGTTCTGCGCAACCATGACTTTAATGCCCGAGAACAACAGGAAAAGAAATGTATAAAAGCAAAAAATATAGGGTCTAGGATGACGTTCGTCAAAATACACTTGGGCAAGGATTTGGAGTTCTGGAATATAAGTACAAATTCAACATTTTTTGCCCGGACGGATGGAATTATGTGTGGCGACAGTCCAATACTGAGCTGGATCCCAAACACTTAAAGGCTACAGTGATTTGTGATTATTGAAACAACAATGGACAGGAATGTGTACTTCGATATGCTAAAGGAAAATTTACTACAAAGTGCAGAGAAGCTAGAATCCGACGTACTTTCCGGATCTACCAGGACAAAGACCCCAAGCATAAGTCCGGAATAGTACAGTCCTGCCTTATCTGGAACTGTTCCCGCATCATCATTCCACCGGCCCAGTCTCCAGTTATAAATGTTATTGAGAATTTGTGTGCTCTGCTGGGAAATAACATCCGGAATCACAACATATCCAGCAAACAAGATCTCAAAAATGCTCTGCTGGAGAAGTGGAGCAAGATCAGAAACTACCCGGAAGCTGGTATCTTCCATGAATAATAGGTTAAGCGAAGCTGTTCAGGCTAAAGGATATTATACCAAGTATTAACATCCTTATTTAAACTTTTATACGCTTGCAAATGTATTTTGGATATGTTTTCAGTTTTTGACTAAATTTTAATTAATTAATTAATGTTTTAATAAAAACTAAAGTTTCTTTTTCAAATGTGATATAAATGTTATATCAAAGCATTTTGCGTGTTTTTCCTTGTTTAATCTTTAAAGTACTTTAAAATTTTTGCTAGACACTGGTCGAAGTAAGCTTGTCGTCACTGTATCTGCAAACACATACATACATATGTATGTACATGTATAAGTACATAGGGCTCATGCGGCTGTTTGCTTTGAGTTTTCATGTTTTGTTTTGATTTCTGTTTTGTTTGTTATACCCTGTCCAAGGTATTATAATTTTGAGATGAAACGTATACGATGAAAACGTATGTACATATGTATGTGTATGAAGTGTATGTCGAAGTCGGCCAGATCAGATCACTATATCATATAGAAAAGCTCACATTACCAAGGGAACAATCGGCGGGATGGTTTGAACTTTTAATGGTATTTAGATGTGAGCAACTGATGGTAGGGTATTCGGCATTCTTCATAATGCTTATCTTTGTTGTTTCGAATTTTTTGTTTGTCACACAAGGCCAATTGCTCTCCTCACATGCTTCTTTTTGTTTCTAGATTTTATTTATTAATCCTTCATTAGCAAATGATTTAAGTAAGCTTCGACGCTCGTTGCGAATAAACAAACTTGAACTATGCCAGCTCAAAGCAAACGCCAGAACTCACTCTCACACACACATTCACACACTCACACACTCACACATTCACACACTTTCGCATATATAAATAAATTAAAAACTTTGTTTACCAGTTGTGCTTCTTATTCGCTCGTTTCATTAAAGTTTCTTTTTTTGTTCAAATCTGTTTGTAACAATTGGTTACGCGAGGGCTGCCATTTAGTAATGTAAAAAGATGTCTTCATTAATTGTACATTCTAAAGATTTTTGGACTTATGACGATCGGACAATAAACACATACATTTATATGTATGTATGTACATATGTATGTACATGAGTTACATATTAAATATGCAGTAGATAGCGTGATTTTCGTTAATAATTAAAATGGTCTTATTTACGCATTTTGCACTGTATTCATATTCACGTCAGGCAAGCTTAATCCACGCTTACATCACGCGCCCAGCACTAGCACTGGCACGCATACATACATACACACGTGTGTGTACAGAATGATGTACATGCATATGTACACATGTTTTTAGTAGAGCCACGTGTGAAACTAAACTAAAACAAATGATTCGTCAAGCTACCCTCGCTTATTGTGGTTGTTGTTGTTTATTTTGAGTATAATCTTACACACAAAGCGACCACGCAGCGCTTACAAAATTATAATGAAAAAAACAAGTCCGCTGATAAATCATAAATGAAATAATTGCTTAAGCAGGTCGTTGATAAGACAACATTTTTGGCTGTCCATCAAATGAGCTGCAGGTGTGTGTGTGTGTGTATGTACACCTATGCAAATGTATATGTACATATGCATGTATACAATGCCATCGCCTAGATTTTAGAACCTACGACAACAAATAGGACACGTTGCATGCAGCACGTACGCACTTTCAGAGAGCTGACAATGACACCAACCACAAAAAATACAAATTCAGACACACACAGAGATATTTATACACATGCATACATATAGACATTCGCACGCAAGCGCAAACACAGAGTTGCAGTAAGCAGATGAAAAGCAACAGTAAAAAATATCAGAGCTTCCGCTTGTGGGGCGATGCGTCGTGTTAAAATCAGCACATATGTATGTATGTATGTATGTACATATACAAAGCAACAGCAGCAGCAGCAACCGATTCAACAATCCGGCGCGCAGGCCCTCATATTGCACCGCTGTTATCTCAGCGGAGCGCAGCCAGCAATAAAAATTAAAATACCAGTATTGAAAACTTTCAACTGTGTGTTTATTGTTGCTGTGTTGTTGTTGTTGTTGTCGTGCAGCAGGCATGCAGACAACCATGAGGCGCTACACGTACGCCAAAAATTAAATGGCGTTGCGGAAATCTCGAACATACTAAATAGAAAACCTTGACAAGAGCAAAATACGCATAAACTGCGCGAAAAAAAAAAAATCGAAAACTCCAACCATGAAAAAGAGGCAGACAGAAGAAGAACATCTGTTTTGGAACAACGAATATTTCTTACTCTTTCCCGTAAATCAATTCTATTTTTATGTTGACCGATTGTTCCTACAGGAGTTGTATATCTGATAATACCACTTACAATTTCTGAGTTTGGTTTGAATGCAAACAAGTTTTGCGTTATTTCGAATTTTGCTTACACTCATTGAGTTTAGACAGCGTTTTAATATTATCAACTTAACATTGTTCATGGAAAAAGTCATCTCCGAATTGCAGACAGCATCTCGAAATTATAACTGCTTAAGCAAGGGTATCAAAACAATAACAGATGTCAATCCAAATTACGAGAAAAAACAAAACACGAGCTACATGCGTATTATGTACATACAGTTGTGTGGATCGAGTACTTGAATATATTTATGTACTTATTTAGTTGCGAAAACAAATAGCTTATAATGTGTTCTTATACGAGGATAATCAAAACAGTTGATGTTTAATTTATTTACATTGTATGTAAATTGATTGCATTCACTTTGGCTGAACTGGGCCGGGTATTGTTACGTGATGTTTTGGTAGTCAGCCAACGACGATGCCCGCGTTGTTCTTGTTCACGTCCCCATGCAGTCACACGCACACATAGAGACACCCATGCACACTAACACTAACAGAATTCAGTCCGAGTGCATTGCACTTCGAATGCAACAGCAAGTGAATGCCGCCTGTAGACGCTTTTCAGCGTGTAAGCCAACTTGCAATTGGTTGTGAAAAGGACAAAAGTACATACAAACATACATTGTATATGTACATATGTATGTGTGTGTATACAGTGTGCATCTGTATGCATATCAGCTGATGCACTACAGCTGTTAAATGTCGTGAAGTCATCTTTCTCCTCATTTTGTACATGTTTAAATGTATGTGTGTTCATACTGAAACTGTTAGCTACAGCTGCTGCAGGATCGCTGATATTGACTACATAGAATTGCTTTAGACAGACACATACATCCATGCATACTCTTGTATATATGCATAAGTATACATGTATAATGTTGGTGTGGTAAATATTTGCTTGTGTGCGCTTGTGCGTGAGGTAATGAAGTAGAAGTAGAACAAAATAACAACACAAAACTGAAAACAGAAAACTTGCTCGGCCGTTCGACTGTTACAGTTTGCTTTAACTGTGTGTATACATAAAAATATGTATGTATGTATGTACAGTGTATGTGTGTACGTGTGTTTGTATGTACACAAGGCTGGTGCATTGAAAGCGTTCGTTCATCAGACATTTGGTCACATCGACTGACCTAAATAACTTTTTTATTTACTTTATCAATAAGCATATTAACTACGGCATATTTATCTAAATGTAGATAAATTTGTGCATCTATTAGTTTAATTTCTCTTCACACAATATACATATGCAACGGCTTCAAAGTCACTGACCGGCATGCAACATCTGTTGTTGTGTTGGTAATAATGCAGACTGCATATACATATACATACATATGTACATATATACATACATACATATATACATATGTATGTGCTTGTGTGCACGTTTGTATTTTATATTTCTGGTAGCAGTGCCGCTTCTATGCTTCGTACTCCTCTCTTTACATATCCAACACAAACACACACACACCCCTGATTCTGTAACAGAGCCGCCGCCGTCGTCGATGTTTTCATTGCTTTTCGACGCAACGGCTGTTGTTAAAACGATTTCGAACGCGCAAGCGAACGGTTGTGTTTAACGGAAAGAAGACGAAGAAGTTGAAGAAGAAGATAAAAGAAAAGCAAAGTGTAATACGCAAAAGCAAATAAAACTGCAACTTTTTTTTGTATATTGTTCGTTTGTTAAGTGTGTGTGTGACTTAAAACCGGTTGTTAAATGCACCCTGCAACTGAAAATATAAACATAAAAGTAACAATAATATTAGCAGCAGCCAAGCAGCGCAGTCAGCTTGAACATTATTTGTCGCCTGATATACACACATAAGCGACAAGAGCAGAGACAACAAACAATATTCAAATTTTATTGTTAACACTGATAGCAGAACAACAATAACAGCAGCAACAGCAGTAAGCATGGCTTTCTCCATTGTAAGCCGCGGTCTTTTGCGCACTTCGAGAGAAATCCTGGAACGCAATATGGCCGCAACGGTGGGTGCTTTGCAGCAGCAGCAGCAACAGTCCATTTCCACCTTGGCGCTTCCAATGAGCGATTGCAGCAATAATGTAAGCGCTTTTCTTACATACATATGTACATACTTACAATATGCGTGTGTTAATTTAATTATAAAGAGCCCAAGAGAAGCGCTTAACAAGTTAGAGAGAGAGAGAGAGGGAGAGAGAAAAAAAGGGTAGAATGGGACATCTGTTGTTACAAGAAAAATTGGGACAGGGTATATGATGTGTGAGCGAGACAGAAAGCGAGGCTTGAGAAATATTGTATTGCGTGACACGCTTACGTGAAAATGTTGAAAAAAGATCACTTAAAAATAGTTATTATGTGAATATAAAAAATATATATAGATAAGGATTGAGAAAACTATGCACATACCACCTACCCCCTCACTAGAGCAGCACAGCAATCAATACTGCAACAACAATAACATTTCCTCTACTTTCCTACCATCCCTCGAAAAAGTAGGACTGAGAAAACTGTAAAAACTCACTCGGTGTGTGCTGAAACGGGAGGAATGCACTAATAAGAATAACAGCTCCGAAAATAAAGTTGCGGATTGTTTTTGTTTGTGTGATTAGTCGCGACGCAAACCTATGTGGATTTGGGCTAGCAAATGCTAGCACCATCTAGCAGCTTGAATTGTTTTTATTGTTGTTGTTGTTGACCTGTTGCTCGACTTTTTTTTATGCCTTCCGCTTTCAACACACAACTAAGTTTTATGCAAATCAAGAGTTGTTTGATTTGAGGATTACCTGTTTTTGGGTTTGTTTCTGCCTCTCGGATACATTATTTGCAATTTGGTATTTAAATGTGAGAAACTTGTTTTGCAGACGCTTACACTCTGTAATGATATCATCATATTGAGACCAAATATCATTTCCACCATTATCTTGAACATACAACACAATTTCAGCTCCCTGAACTTGTTGACAACTTTAACGCTTGTAATTAAAAACAAAGCAAAAAGAAAAAAAAAAAAAAAAAAACTTATCTCTGACAAACTGTCGACAAACCAAAACTCATTAAAATGTACAACAAATGATTTGATTTTGCATTTATGAATAGCTGCGATTCCTGGGATACGAATTAAAATCAAACTAAATTGTTTCTATTTAAACTTTTCTTGAGTTTGTCTCGCAATCAGTCACAAGGTCAAGCAGTGGAGTCAAGAAAACATGGTGAACTTTTCCACACAGCGATTGTCAAACTGTAACGGCTGTTAAAGCCGATACGTGCTCTGTTATGGAGGGAGTCAGCTTTTTTTGTTGTCAAAAACCAGTCGGTCCACAACAAGAATCTAGAACTGACCTTAAAAGTAACAATAACAACATCGCATGTAAATTACGGGCAGCAGTTTATGGTATTATTGTTTCTATTTGTTTAAACGTATGAAGGGCAGAGCGCAGCATGAGCGCCAAAATTGTGTAACATTAACAGACTTGATTTATGTAATTGTTTGTTGCTTTTGTAATATTATCGAGCGACCGAGCCAGAGCAAGCAGTACGCACACCAGATCAAGCAGTTGAAACAATCATAAGTTGTAAATTGAATTAAAGAATTAACTAAAGTTTTTATTGTGTATTGCTTGCAGCGGCTAGCTAATGGTGCCACACATACATCATCATGGCAGCAGGCCGTGCTTCGCCCACCTCCATCCGTACTGCAATCTGTTCGCGAATATTCAAAGAAAAACGCTGGAACAGCCACTAAACGGCGCGAGGAAAGCGACAGCGATTCTGATTCAGATGATGAGTTTGAGAGACGCCGCCGAAATGCTAATGTGAAGCGCAGCGAACGGGTGAGTGAACTAAAAGAGGCCTTTCAACCGCCAGCCACGTGGCCTGAACTCGAATTGTGAATTTGAATTTTTGTTTATTTGTTTTTTATTTGTTTGTTTGAAGCGTGTTTTTTTGTTGTCCGTTTTTGGTTAAATGTGGTTTTTGAACTTACGGTTTGAGTCTGGGCTACTTCTTAATGATATTGTGAATTGTTCAAGCAAGCAGTTGAAGGAGCTCCTTGAATGGAAGGACTGCTTTGCGTAAAGCAGTGACTAAACTAGACTTGGCATTGCTATCCAGTAAGCAGTTAACCGCAGCAAGCAGTTTATCAGTTTACGTTAGCATTTGAATTTCTTATTGGTATCGTTAATCTTTTTCATGAAATTGATTGTTTGGCTTTCGCTTCTTTTTAGGGCGACTCTGAATTCTGGCGCCGCAAGATGCGAACGTTGCATCGCATAATGGATGTAAATCACGACGGTGTCATCTCGTACGATGACTTCAACTTGCTGGCCAAACGGTTCAGCGACTTGGGCCACTTGTCGCCAGAGGTGGCCGCCGAATTCACCGATGTAATTAAACAAACGTGGGAGGAACAGTTTGGGGAGATAACTCCGTACAATCTGGTGACTGCTGAGCAGTTTCTGACCGACTTGCATCATCGACTGAATGACAAGAAAATGGCGAAGCGCATTGGGCGCTTTTTGCCCTATTTGTTTAAGGTAAATGTTTTGTAAATGCTTAAGTTGTATAATTTGCTTACAATTAATTGAATTGAATTGCTTTGCAGGCCGTTGACTTTGATCACAGTGGCCACTTGGATCTCGAACAATATAAGCTCTTCTTCCGCTGTCTGGGACTGACCGAGGAGGATGCTGCCATTTCATTCGCTGTGATAGACAAGAATGGCGATGGCCAATTGTCGCTCAAGGAGTTTGTACATTTGGGCCGCCAATTCTTTTTAACCGAAGACGATACGAAAATATCGAAAATGTTCTGGGGCCCATTGATCGCTGATCATTGACGCGTTGCAGCCACTGCTGTAGATAAACATGTTCGCGATGTCAACAACAACAACACGAAGCCAATGCTGCCAACAACAACAACAACAACAACTAACACCATTAAAACGATTCCAACACGCACGCAGGTGGCGTGCGGCAGTTGGCCGTATCTACAGCATGTGGCGCTGCACAAATCGGGACCATTCAACAGGCAAACGACAGTGGACAGCAGCTGCCGCTACAACATCGGCGGCAACTGCAACAATTTGATCACAATTCGGAACATGAACATTTACGATTATTTACGTCAACATTTCAAACCGGCCAGCAGCAAACGCAATCGCAAAAGCTACTCAAACTGCGATAATGAGCTGCATCTGCCCAATCCCAAGGTGCGCAAGCACAACTACAACAACTATCAGAAGCAGCAACAGCGGCAGCAACAGCAGCAGCAACAGCAGCAGCAGCAGCAACAGCAGCAGCATCAGCACGAGAAGCGTGGCAAGCATGGGCCAAATTCTAGTACTACGCCTAACTATGATATAAGAATTTTTTTTTATGTTAATTCTCTAATCTTATTCACAATGTCGTGTCATCAATACGAGGGCGATGAGTTCAAGCATTTTATCGTTTGCCACATCAGAGAATTCGATCGGTTGCGGCGCAAGGCGCGCAAGCGACGCAAACGCAAAATGAAACCAGCAACTGATGAATTGTCATTATAAATTGAAACAACAACAGTAGCAACTGTGAGAAGATTCTGATGTCTTAATTGATACTATATACTCTACACATAATATATATATATATACGTATACGTAACGATGGTATGATAACAAAAATAAACAAAAAATCAAATTCAAAGTATAATTTTGACAATCGATCAATTGATTTTGATATTAGCTGAAAGTAGAAGGAACACCTTATAGACTATATATATATATATATATATATATACCTTATATATATATAAAAATAATAGTCGAAATATTTAAAACTAAATGAGTCCCTTTTTCTTAGCATTTTTAGCTTATCTAAAAACTTTCCATTAAATTGTCGCATATTTTATGATGATAAAGTGGGCGTGGCAAACATTGAACTATCTAGTTTTTAGTGATATAAAGCTACGGAATTTATCTGTTTATTTATATATTCATTTCTTGTATTGAGATAAAATTTACAATATTTTCCATATTTTATATAAATGCATGTGATCGATAATAGCCCACGAATATCGATAAATATCGATAGCAATAAAAGACACAATTTGTAAGTTCGAATTTGTATATAACATAAAGAGATAAATATCGTCAAGATCGATAAGATATAGTGATATACTATATAAACATATCATATAGGAGGAATCAAACCAAAGCAAACGGTCTCGCAGATTTTATTAACGATAAAATGGACACATCTATATAGGCTATATTTTGTGGGATCAATTTAGAAGCAGTCATCAATGGGGGGCAGCTCCGCCGAGCACAAGCGGAAAGCGGCCCAGGCCGACCAGCCTCGCGTGTCGAGAATCTTCCGGGCACATTGAACGGAACTGGTGATGTCATCGGTCAACAGATCGCTGCAGCTCACGGAGCAGGCATTTTGGGAGTAGCGCTTATTGCTGGGCTTGCACCAGTGATTGCCAATCTGGAAGATGCCGTAATTGTCGGAGCCAAACACTTCGGTGCGATAGGCGCTCTCGTGCTTGGCAAGGCAGGACCACCTGGCCAACTGATCGAGCGGAACGCCCAGGTTGGCCATCTCTAGTGCCAACGAGCAGCGATCCATGGTGCGACCGAAAGCTGGCCAGGCACAGGCCACAGCAACGAAAGCAGCGATGAGACGTGGATGAGTGCGACATCCTGTCATCCTTTCTATGTAGAATTCTTTCCAATTCGCAGTGTTGACTTAATAATTTTGTGGTAGAAGACCCACTTGGAAGAAATGCCAGGTCTTCAGCTGATCTCAGTTAGCGTTCTTCAACTTGGCTCAGAGTCTACTAACTGCTTGCTGTAATCAATATTTCATGGCTATAAAATCAAAACGCTTAACGACGTTTTCAAGCCGGTTTTTTTTAGTTGAACAACTTTGCTGGTGCACAAATCGGAGTGAAGAAGGAATACTGCTGGCAAGAAGTTGCCAAACCTGAGTGGATACAGTCACTCCCTCCTCCACCTACTCCTCCACCTCCACCTCCTCCTCCACCTCCACCTCCTCCTCCAAGTCCTCATTTACCTCTCGATTATACAAATCACATATCACAATTTTAACTTGGCTTCAAATGTGCTTAAAGAATCCAAACCTGACTCTTAAATTGAGATTTTAATAATGTATACAAAAATTGTGATTGGATAATGTATATATATATTCCTGATCAGCATCAAATGTCGAGTCGATTAAGACAGATACTTTAAATGCTGCATAAAAGTTATCATGGATCAAGTTTATTTCAAGCTTATCGATATTTTTGAACGCTTCAACAATCGATATCAGAAGTCAATTAAAGACTCAATGCTAATGGTACAGCCATATGTAAAACCGATTTTTATTTTGATACAATATCTTTCTGATCATTATCTGAATGCAACAAATCTAAACCGACTTAGCTTAAATTAAAAATGTTTATCAGGGAGGAGTTAGCATTTAATTCAAGAGCAGTAAACAGTTGAGTTTGCGAAGAAAAAAGTGGCGACATCTTATCCTGCACCGAGCTTTGTTATTTATACATACATATATATATATATATGTATGTTTTTTTTTTGAGCAGGAGTCTGTTTAAGTGGATGCCAGGCTGCCAAAAATCAACAACGCAAATTGCATGCAAATGCAGCCGCTGCCCAACCCCCCAAGCCCTCAACCCGAAACCCCATCCTAACCGTATATGGGCAATGGAGACCGCAGCAGCTGGACACAAAAAGCCGCTGCCCACATATCACTATGTAAGCGCTGCGAGAAAGAATTTGCGATATCAACTGAAAAGTGTTTAGCCCCACGACGGCCCCGAAAGGACACAGAAAAAGCCAAAAAAAAAAATAAAAAAACGAACAACAAAAAAACGTGTCGCGCGTAAATCTCGGCAAAGAGCCCCCACACCCCACCCAGCCTGCCTGCCACTGCCACTGCCCACATTTTGTTGTCGAGCGATGTCTGTGACTCTGACCAGAGCTCATTATGCACATTTGCTGCAGGGCTACGCCCAGTTCTGTGCTTATTTCTGAATTGCTGCTTTTTTTTTTGGCATTTGTAGCTAATAATTTTAATGTTATTCAAAATTATGTATGAAAAAAATCAGTGGAAGAAGCAGCAGGGAAAAAGATGTTGAGCGACCATGTGAAAGCATTTTTTGGGGCGTCTCGCATACTCGCATACACACTCGCACACACACACACACACACTTACGTGCTTTTAAATTGCATTTGTATCTAAAAAGACATTAATTCTGTGTGTGGTTCAGAGCGCCATCTACCGCCCAGCCCGTCAAGCAGTGCGGTCTGCACCCAAACCAATTACACTGCTTCTGTGTGCACTGCATGCTTCTGTGTGTGTGTGTGTGTGTGAGCATATAGTATATACATGTATACTATATATATGTGTGTGTGTGTGTGCTTTGCGCATTTCTTACTCGCCTCAATATTTTGTAATTTAATTTTTTTTTCTTGCTACCCCACGCGAATATAGACAAAAAAAAAAAAAAAATGCCACGCACATGATGTCCCGTTGCTGCTTATCCCTTTGCCACAAGCTGCAACTGGACACATAGAAAGAGATGGAGCGAGAGAGAGAGAGAGAGAGGGAGCGAGAGCGAGAGATGAGCAAGGGAAGAGATAGAGTCACATATTGCTACATCTTTCATTATGTAAATGCACGCTTTACACATTTTTTGTTTGTTGCCTTTGGTGGTGTCCACCACTCACAAAATGCTATCCGCATTTTATTTTATTTATTTTATTTTATTTTATTTTTTTTTTATTCTATTTTATTTTTTTTTCCTATGCCTGCCTTCCACTGTTCTGGCTCCCATCAGTGGCTGGGGATTTGCGCGCGTTGTATAAAAAATAGATGACATTATATATAAATATGCATGTGTATGTATACATACATACATACACACATACATACATATGTATGCACTAGAACATTTATATACATACATGCAGACATACATACATATGTATGTAATACGAGGGCATTTTGTTTTTTTTTTTCTTCTTTGTGTCTTTTTTTAACTATTTGCAGTTTCGACGTGTTTTATCACGTTTTAAGAGCAGTTTTTAAATATTAAAAGCACGTCCTAAGTCCACATTTGGTCAACACAGCTGCTGCCCCAAGAAGAGGCACTAGAAGTTACTCAGACCATCCATCCACTCTATTCTGCCCCCAACTGTCCAATTTGACACACAACCCACAGCAGATACTTGAAGCTAAGCCTGAAGAGATCAACGAAATATATAATAAAATAGGATAAAGATCTATATATTTAAACTATATTTAAATGTTTTTGTTCATTTATCTTATATGTGTATATGCAGATACTGAATGACATACATACATATGTATGTATGTATGTACATACAGTGTCTCACACCTCATTTGGAACAGCGTCTAGCAAAAAATTCAATTACCTGCCATAAACTCATTATGCATTATTTTTCAAAAATTCCAAAGACCCATGGCAGGTACATATATTAACCACCAAAATTAATATATGACCCTAATAAACTGGGATTTCCCCACCCGCTAGGTCGGGTTATGTAAAAAAGTACCTAATTTTATGATCGCAGCTTATTTGGAACAGTTACATTCTGGACACCTGGGTGCCATAAAACCCGGATTTTTTACCTAAAGTTGGATATTTACGGTAGAAATAGACCAACCTTTTAAGTCAGTTTAGTTTTTTCCCGCATTTGGGCTGCAACCTGCCAACAAGGACAATGGCCAAACGGACTACCATTGATCAACAGAAACTCATCCTGGAACACTTCAAAATTGGATATTCATTTCGAAAAATAGCTAAAATGGTCAATCTAAACACCTCAACTGTATTCTACATCATTCGGAGTTTCGTCGACGAAAATCGGACAGAGGACAGAGGCGGAATGGCACCAAACCCGATTTTCACCGAGCAGGACGAGCCGAGGATCATCAAGATTTCAAGGGGAAATTTTAAGCTATCTGCTCAAAAACTGACTCAATAGGTGCAGGATGAAATAAGGAAAAAGACCAGTATGGGAACTGTGCTCCAAGTTCTGCGCCACCATGACTTAAATGCCCGAGAACAATGGAAAATGAAATTTGTAAAAGCAAAAACATAGGGTCTAGGATGACGTTCGTCAAAATTCACTTGGACAACGATTTGGAGTTCTGGAACACAATCATATTTGAATTTGAGTACAAATTAAAAATTGGTTCGGACGGACGGAATTATGTGTGGCGACACTCCAATACCGATCTGAGTCCCAAAAACTGAAAGGCAACAGTCAAGCACTGCGGAGGAAGTGTCCTGGTATGGGCATCTATCTCGACAGCCCGCGGCGGAAATTTTGTGTTCATTGAAACAACAATGGACAGTAATGTGTACTTCGATATACTAAAGGAAAATTTACTCCAAAGTGCCGAAAAAATAGGAATCCGACGTACTTTCCGGATCTACCAGGACAACGACCCCAGGCATAAGGCCGGAATAGTACAGTCCTGGCTTAGATCGAACTGCCCCCACATGATAATTCCACCGGCCCAGTCTCCAGACTTAAATGTTATTGAAAATATGTGGGCTCTGCTGGAAAATAATATCCGGAACCACAACATATCCTGCAAACAGGATCTCAAAATGCTCTGCTGGAGGAGTGGAGCAGGATCAGTCCAGAAACTAGTTGGAAGCTGGTATCGTCCATGAATAATAGGTTAAGCGAAGTTGTTAAGGCTAAAGGATATCATACTAAGTATTAAAATCCTTATTTAAGCTTTCATACGCCAAATATTTCACTTTTCTTAAGACTGTTTCAAATAAGCTGTGAAACGTTTTTTGGATATGTTTTCAGTTTTTGACTAATTTTAATTAATTAATTAATATTTGCATAAAAACTAAAGTTTCCTTTTAAAATGTGATATAACATTAAACTAATTGGCATTTAAACATTTTGCATTTTTTTCCTTGTTTAAACTTTATAGCACTTTAAAATTTTTGCTAGTCACTGTTCCAAATAAGGTGTGAGACACTGTATATACCCCAATTAATAACTCATCCAATTGAAAGAGTTTTTTTATTTTCCATCAATTATAATTTGTTGTTGTTTTGTATTATTTATTATTTGATTGTTAATTTTAATTGAAATAAGTTAATTTTTTGAAAATATGTGGAAAATTGTTGTATGAAACGTATTTTTCAAGAAAATATGTGCATTAATGATAATAATTAATTAATGAGAGCATGAAAGTTGCAAGAGTTAAGCATTTGATATAACGCCTCCCACATGTTGGATGTTGCAGTTGTTGCCGTTGTCGTTGTTGATGCCGCAAATGCCTTTTGCGGTTGGCATAAATTTTAATGCTAATCATAGAGATGCGACAACAGCAGTAGCAGCAGCAGAACAACAACAACAACAACAACAACAACAACAACAACAGCAATAAAAAAGACTACAAACAACGAGCACTTATCCAACGCAGGCCATAAAAAGTGCGCTAATGTTAACCCGTTGCTATCGTTTGAATTACAACATTCAGTAGCCAAGACCGCAGCCTACGAGTGTGTGTGCAACACACACACACACACACACACACACACACACACACACACACACACACACACACACACACACACACACACACACGCCACACTCCACTTGCCGCTTGCCACGTTGCGAGGACATCTTTACATATGCAGAGGCAACAATGTCTCAGCCTAAAAGTAGGCAACTTTACGTTGCTCGCATGATAATTTAATTACAGCACTGGGATTGGAGAGGGAATGAGGAGTGGGGAGTGTGAAGTGAAGGAGTGAAGGACTGAAGGAGTGGGAATCGGAGGGTGTGGGATGAGCGGATGAGTTAGTGGTGCGACGCAGCAACGCAGCATCAATCTCTGGCTTAGGCAAGACAATCTGGGCACATAGTACACCTAAGCATATCCACATTATTCCTTGCACCTCAGCCTGGAACCAAGGTGCCCAAATAGCAGCCAGTTTGCTATGGACAACACCGGGTAGGGTATATACGACCTAATATTCAGTTGGAAAGATCGAAAGATAGCACATGTTGCACGTAAGTAAAGTTGTTTTGTGAATCGAGTTATCGAATATATTATCGAAAAAAAAATAGATAAAATCTTTACTAGTTTTTATTTTACTAAAATAAATTAAATAATAAATTAATTCATTAAAATAAGTGCTTAACATTTTTAATACGCTATTTAAGTGGATTTTTTATTGAGTGCCTTGTTAATATTTTTATTTTACCCCCTAGAAATCTTATAAATCTTATAAATATTTAGTAATTTGTTATTTTATTTATAATTTTAATTTTATTTTAAATTTAATTTAATTAACATTTTTTATTTTTGGTGTCGATTGATTTTAGTTGACAATATATAAAAAAAATAAATAAATTTAATACGTAAGCCTGATTCAGCTGGCGCCCTATTAAGCCCCATTGTCTGACACATGTTATTTATAGGGTATAATTATATATTAAATTAAGCCATTTGCATGCGCGTATTTTTGGGGCAGAGGCGCTCAGCTGAGGGCCACAGCGCTGCCGCTTTTCAACCCGGTCGTGTTGTAGATTATTAAAAATTATGTCTCAAAGTAGGACATGCAACGCGCCTGGCAACTGCTACCCCACTCCCTGCTCCCTGCTCCCTGCTCCCTGCTCCCGGTTCCCAGCTGCCGGATCCAGTCACATAGGCCACATTAATGTGCTACTCAGGCAGCGCTGCGATAAGCTAAACCCACAACAGGAGCAGCAGCAGCAGCAGCAGCAGCAGCAGCAGCAGCAGCAGCAGCAGCAGCAGCAGCAGCGGCAGCAGCAGCAGCAGCGGCAGCAGCAGCAGCAGCTACCAGTTGTAAAAGTGGTAAAAATTCTCTATTTTCTATTTTCTATTTTTATTTTTTGACATTTATTATTCTGGTTTTTGTTGTTGTTGTTGTTGTTATTGTTGTTGTTGTTGTTGTTGTACAGAGGCAAGTCCACGCAAACATTTTATTTTGACGTTTAACAGTGGTTGGGGCAGTGGGTGGCACCATCAGCAGTTGCATGCACCAAATGTGAACTACAATATTTCGCCGACAACATTTGCTGGCCTACACCAAACAGAGCAAAAAGGCGGTGAGTCCCAACTTGAAGCCAAATCCCAATCCCAATCCCAATCCGAAGCAGACCAAAATGCACTTTGGGGACTTGGGGTCAAGTGTTACTCTATGTTCATATCGCGTGCGTCTTTGTTTATATATATAAATATATAAATATAAATATATACATATATATGTATATATGTATATATATATAGAGAGAGAGAGAGAGCTTGAGAATAAGATTCCGTATTTTAATTATTTATTTCAACTTAACTTTTGTTGCTAATTTTACACATTAATTTTTCATAATAATTTTGAAGTAAAATCGCTCAATTTCTATTTAAAAATTAATTTTATTTAAAAAATTAATGAAATTGAGTTATCATAAAACCCAAATCTTACATGGAATCGAACTTAAACAATATTTATTCTCTGTGCAATAAAACATATTTGTTTTCAACACAAAAACTTCAGTGCTCGTAATTGTAAATTAAATCGAAAGCTATTACGAATATATTAAGCTGATCTGTTGATCGAATTATAGTCAAAATTTTCACATACACTCTGAAAAGAAATCGTTTTGAATTGAATTGAAAAAAATCGCCTTACAACAAATTTTAATTTTAAAATTTCTGATTTTTTATATTGTTATATACATATATATATATTTTTTTTACAAACAATTGTTTATATTTGTATTCTGATAAATAGAAAATGCAACCCAAATTTAAATTAGTGTATTTTTTTTTCAGTGCACTCTGTTGCTCTGTTGGAGCATGTGGCAGAATCTTTGCAACCTTTGTAACCTCTTGTCGATGCAGCTCTTCCGTTGCACATACGACCCGTTACCCTGTTTTTACCTTGGGGAAGTCGCGCCTCAGATGTGTTTACGAAATTTATATTCCGCAATGTTTGTGGCAGTGTTTATTTATTTTTTTATTTTTATTTTTTATTTTTTTTTTACTGTACTCTTGCGAAGAGCTTGATTATTTTGTGTTGCAGTTTGTATGTGAAGGACACGTATATCCTTGTGCGTAGTTGACTCCATATCGTGTCCTGCTTGATTGTCTGTCTCCCGGCTAAAAAATCGATGATAATCAAAATTCAAATATATCGATTTCTGTATAACCTGCACTGCCATAAATCTGTCTGACGAAATATATAAATCATTTAAGTTGCTTCCAGATCATAATGAAATTTGAATAAGGGTGTTATATTTTTATATTATTATTATTTATTATTTTGTTATTAGTATTTTGGGTTATTGGTTTAATTTTTGTGTGTGTCCAGATCCTTTGCAAATGTAACAAGTGCTGTTGGATCACTTTGCACACTTGGACAATATCCGTGGGAAGTGTTCGACCAAAAGTCTAGAGTCTAAAAACTAGATAAATCCCATTTTGGTTTGTTTACTAAAAGAAAAATAAGAAAAGTTCAATTGAAATTAAGTACAATATTTTATTTACTTGTTAGGCTTACTTATAATTATTTTCACAACTTTTGGTCACTCATTAAGTTAATAAGTTTGGGCTATAAAAATATATAATTTATGTTTTTAAAGCTTGCAAATTGATTTGGAAAATATGAACTCAAAATGAGTTGCCTACACTTGGCCAAATTATAGGGTATTTTGCGAAAATGTTGTTTCTGTTATTGGCTTGAAAATGACTTTGATACAAACACTCAGAAGAAATCGTTCTGACTTTGAAAAATATCCCCAAAATGTAGAAATGCGAAACCGTTTTATTTTTTAGAATAAGCCTTTTACGACATTTACAAAATAGTAATGAAATTGGATCACTCGAAAGATTAACTATTGCTTGCTTTAGATTTTTAAAATGTTTGTAAGTCAATATTTGATTTCTATAAAAAAAACACAGATAATTGAAAAAAATTGTATACTCATAAAAATAATACGTCTCATTAATGTAACATGTAACTTTAAAGAAATGCGAATCCTTGAAAAGAAAAAAGGCTGATTTTAGGAACATTACTTTCTGAACAATAAGATGAGATGAACCCCCGCCGATGCTCTCAAATTCAGTATGATTTTGTATGCCACACAACCACACAAACCTTCTATCAACCTTGGGTCAACAAACAAAGGGTCAAAACAGTTGATTTGGCCGAGGTTTGTTTTTCCTGTTTGGCTGTTTGTTGAATGCATTCAGATGTTGATTTTTGTGGAAACACAACAGCGACGGATGCTGATGGGGGGAGGGGGGGTAGCTGGCTAATGTATTTCTAACAACGCAAAAAGTGCGTCCAGTGTGCGACTGAAACCGCAACCCGGACCCGGGTCCGGGGTGCACGGATCCAAGCGATTTGTTGACACAGCGTCGCCGCAAAAAACATTGGCGGGCAGCGTTTAATAAAATGAATGCCAAACGCGCGACCGCGAAAATCAAACAACAATAAAAAATAATAAAGAGTAGAAACAAGCCGACCCGAGGGACAGCTGAATGTTGGACTTGTGGGTGGGGTGTATGCAACAAGGGATGGGGTAATGTGGAACGCAGCAAAAGGCTGTGGCAAAACGCTGTGGCAGCATAAAAAATAGTAGTTAAACCCAATTTGTAATTTGTTTGGCCAAATCGCGCGAGTGGCGATAAAAGACAACAAAAACAATAACAACAACAGCAGCAACAGCAGCAACAACAACAACAACAGCAGCAGCAGCAGCATCAGCAGAAACAACAACAACAACAACAACAACAGCGACTGTTGCTAAACGCCATCAGAAAGCTAAAAACCGCAGCTGCCGTTGAATCCTTTTTCACACAACAGGCAACACCTGTACTTGTGTGTGTGTGTGTGTGCGTGTGTGTGTGTGTGTGTGTGTAGAGCGTGTGTAGCTGTGTCTGTGCAGACCGCGATGAGAAACGTGCCGATGCATAATCATTGAGGCCATTATCATTTATTTTACTCAAAGCCTTGTTGTTGTTGCTTTGGCCACCTGCGCTGGAAAAATCAAAAACACACGCACCAACAACACCAGTAACAGCAACAACAGCAACAACAGCAACAACAACAACAACAATAAAAACAACAGCAAGAACAGTTATTACCAGTTGCTTGGTTATCTAAGCCAGCGACTAATGCAGCAGGTGATATAAACACCTTTAGCCCTGTCCAACGCACAGTGGTTGCAAATCTTGATTTAATGGCTTAAATTCAATGCAACCGAGCTTGAAGTAAATATATATATATAACTGTACACTTAATGCTAAAAGCTAAAAGAGAGAAAGAGAGAGAGACATTGTGAGAAGATGTGAACAAAATTTAATAATAATGTCGCATCAAATTGAAATTCTGAAAAAAAAACGGGGTGCTCAAAATAGGTCTTTAATCATAATCTATTTTTCTTCTTTCTAAATATTCATTTATTTGCTTTGTTGGATTTTTACATATTGTTTAATCCGAGGATAATCTACGCATTATTTTGATTGCTCAAAGGATTCTCAAGAAATGCAAATATCTTAATATCTGGCACTTTTCTAGCCACAATTGCTAAGAGTCGCTTAGTCAAATGAGATGAGTCCTTCTGTCAAAAATTGTCAATATACAAATTATTTTTAGCCAATAAATACTGAAAACGTTTACGAATGCGACACAAAGCGGACTTGAAAACAATGTGTGTTGTTGTGAATGTCAGCTTCATGGATTCATGTTAGATTGTGACACAATCGAGATCCAAATTATATAGCCGAGTGTATTTTATTAGCTCCGTCATTAAATGTACGGCTGAAAGCGGAGAGTTGATCCACCGTACTGCACGGACCATTCTCCGGCTCTTCTTTGGGACACTTGCGCATATTTTTTTCATTTTTACGATATTTGCCTATTTGCTTAGGTCAACTATAAAAATAGCGTTGGCAAATCTAACAACTATGGCAAATGACAAAGGGGTAGATTCAAATATATATATTTATATATATATGTAAATATTATATATAAAAGCTTTAACTTTGACTTTATCAAGAATTAATGTGAAGAAAAATATTCGATTTAATAAATAAAAAAATAATAAAAAAAATATCAAAAATCATATTTATAATATATGTTCCTGATTATTCTCTGATTCCTTTCAATTCTTAATTTTATACGTTTTTGTTTTATTTTCTAAATATGCTTTTCGTTGGTTTTTTTTTACATATTTCGATATATAAGCCAGCGAAAAATATATTTAAATTATAAAATGAGGTCATCTAAATATAAATAGTTAGTTTTATTAAATTCAGTTAATTTTATTCAATTGATCAATTACGTTGTGCATTTTTTTTTTAAATTCTACGAGGCCGACAGCTAAGAATGAAAGAGAATAATTACGGCCTTCTGTTAGCCAACTACATTTCTTAATATTACCTCTTCTGACCTATTTTATGGCAGCACGTAATTGTGAATACCCTTAATTTGGTGTACATAAATAAGCTAATACATAATTGCAAAATGGAAATGGCACGAAATAATAAAAATAAAATATGACACTAAAGTGGATTGCTCTTGGCTGGCAGAAAGGACGGTATCCGTTCAGCTCGAGCTGCCTTTTAGCATTAGGAAAGATATAGAAATATATACATACATACATATATAGCTTCTATATAAGTTCATAAATTAATTAATTAAAAGCAAACCGCAAGCAGAACTGAATTATAACTGGAGGGCCAACACACAGTTGTACATTGAATAAGCATTACGAGTATTGTTAGATATTGTTAAGGGCTGAAAGGGTTGTGACAGTCGCCAGCTCGCACAACACAATCAAGGTAAATATATTTTCAAATAATACAAAGTTTATAATTCTTAATTACCACCAAAGACAGAGTGCACTAATAAAATATATGGTGCACCTCTTTTTTAATGAGCACAGATAAAAATGTATGTAACAGGCAGAAGGAAGCATCTCCGACCCCATAAAGTATATATATTATTGATCAGGATCAACAGCCGAGTCGATATAGCCCTGACCTTGTGTCCGTCCGTCTGTCAGTCTGTCCGTCTGTCCGTCCGTCCGTCCGTCCGTCTGTCCGTCTGTATGAACGCGCGGATCTCAGAGACTATAAGAGCTAGCGACTGGAAATTGGAATATAAGTTCTCGTGTACCAGGCGCAGATCAAGTTTGCTTTATTATATCGATAACTGCCTTAGTTTCTGAATTATCGATACATTTAGATTTTCGATAGCAATAAATTTCACAATTTAAGAAGCAGAGGCTTCTTATTATACATAATATGCTTATACATATTTTTGATAAATTGTCAAAATATTTGTGTGTATTCTGCAGAGCCCCGATAACTACTATGTCTGTATGTATGTATGTACAGTGGCTCACATAGGATTCTGCCCAGTGCCTAGCACCAATTTTAATTGCCTGCCATAAAGTAATTATGTAATATTTTTCAAAAATTCCAAAGACCCATGACAGGTACATATATTAACCACAAAAATTAATATATGATCCTAAAAAATTGGGATTTCCCCACCCACTAGGTCGGGTTATGTTAAAAAGTACCTAAATTATAGGTCACAAACTTTCTGCCCAGGTACTTTATGGACACCTGGGTGCCATAAAACCCGGATTTTTTGACCTAAAGTTGATTTTTTTCGGTATAAATAGACCAATCCTTCATAGTCAGTTTAGTTATATCCTGCATCTCGAGTGCAACAAACCAACAAGGACCATGGGCAAACTGACTACCATTGAACAAAGGAAACTCATCCTGGAACACTTAAAAATCGGATATTCACATCGCCAAATAGCTGAAATGGTCAATCTAGCCAAGTCAACTGTATTCCACATCATTTGGAGTTTCGTCGACGAAAATTGGACAGAGGACAAGGGCGGAATTGCACCAAACCCGATTTTCACCGAGCAGGACGAGCTAAGGATCATCAAGATTTCAAGGGGAAATCTTAAGCTATCGGCTCAAAAACTGACTCAATAGGTGCAGGATGAAATAAGGAAAAAGTTCAGTATGGGAGCTGTGCTCCAAGTTCTGCGCAACCATGACTTTAAGGCCGGAGCATCACGGAAAGAGCAATTTATATAAGCAAAAAATACAGGGTATAGGATGACGTTCGCCAAAATCCACTTGGACAAGGATTTGGAGTTCTGGAAGACAGTCATATTTGAATTTAAGCACAAAATAAACATTTTTGGCTCGGACGTACGGAATTATGTGTGGCGACACTCCAATACTGAGCTGAGTCCCAAAAACTTAAAGGCAACAGTCAAGCACTGCGGAGGAAGTGTCCTGGTATGGGCATCTATCTCGGCAGCCGGTGCCGGAAATTTTGTGATTTTTGAAACAACAATGGACAAGAATGTGTACTTTGATATACCAAAGGAAAATTTACTCCAAAGTGCCGAGAAGCTGGAATCCCTCGTACTTTCCGGATCTACCAGGACAACGACCCCAAGCATAAGGACGGAATAGTACAGTCCTGGCTTAGATTGAACTGCCCCCACGTGATGATTCCAGCGGCCCAGTCTCCAGATTTAAATGTTATTGAAAATTTGTGGGCTCTGCTGGAAAATAACATCCGGGAACACAACATATCCTGCAAACAGGATCCCCAAAATGCTCTGCAGGAGGAGTGGAGCAAGATCAGAAACTACCCGGAAGCTGGTATCTTCTATGAATAATAGGTTAAGGGAAGTTGTTAAGGCTAAAGGATATCATACTAAGTATTAACATCCTTATTCAAACTTTTATACGCCAAATATTAAACTTTTCTTAAGACTGGGCAAAATGTTTGTGACGTAAATTTTGGTTATGTTTTCAGATTTTGACTAATTTTAATTAATTAATTAATATTTTAATAAGAACTAAAGTTTGTTTTTCAAATGTGATACAACATTAAAAAAATTGGCATTTAAACATTTTGAATTTGTTTCCTTGTTTAAACTTTATAGCACTTTAAATTTTTTGCTAGGCACTGGGCAGAATCCTATGTGAGCCACTGTATATGCACGTGTTTGTAGGGTCAGTTCGGGCTTGTAGACATTTGAGTGCAAATCATCTTCAAGGAAAATTGGTCAATAAAACTGAAAAATATTTAACAACTTGGTTAATGGTATATCGTAGTCGAGCCAACTCGACTACAGCATCTTACTTGTTTCTTATTAAATTACATCGGTTAGCCACAGTTTTTATTAGCTTCTGAATGTGTGCAACAGCCTGAAGCATACTCAAGCCAATATGGACATGGATAATTTTTCAAAAAATGACATTACAAATTACTTAGATCAATATCCAAATCACGTATATTTAATAGTAATCTCGAAATACATGAAGTGCTTGGTGGTCCATATAAAAGAGGGGAAATAGCTCGAATAGCTCAAAAAATATGACATGATGACTCCCAAGAACCCGACGACGGTACTGTCACCAGATAACTAAAGAATTTCCATCAGTAAAAAATTTCCAAAAATATTTAATTACTAATAATTTCAATTTCAATTTGTCAACTTCAATATTATTATTTACATTATATAAAATCATAGAAATGGATAAAAAAAAAATAAAATAAAAAATAAGATTGACTTGAAGCATTATTATTTTATTTAATATAATAATAACCATCAATCAAATATTTGCTGGAAGCAAACTTAAGAGAAGAAGAGGAAGCAGCACATGCATAAATTTTATAGTCATTTGCGCATTTAATTAAAATTATGAGAAAAGAATGCAAAATATTTTTCACTACGGCAAATTATGTGCACAGATAGAAGTCGGGTGTGTGTGTGTGTGTGTGTGTGTACATGTATGTGTATATAAGCCATATATGGGGGAAAAAAAGTGGACAACATGGAAACAGATAAATGGACATGGGTGTGAGTGTCGCAGAAAAAAGGAATTAAAATAAAAATTGCTCATAGCAAAAATCTTGCGCTGTAATTACATCATTTATGCAGGACGAATATGTCGTTTTGTTGGCTCTCTGTAGTCGCACAACCCACTCCCCACCCCCACTTTATCCAAGGACTACGACGAAGGATGCGAGCCAAGCAGGACTCGTGTACATATGCCAAGTCCATGTGTGTGTGTGTGTGTGTGTGTGTGGTTGTGTGTGTTTGTGTTGCTCCCACTAAGCGTGCGTGTGGCAAATGCCTTTCAAATAAATACGAAACGGTCAGCGGAATAATAATCAGCAGCATCAGCAGCGACGACGGCGACGACGACGGCGATGACGACGACGGCGACGACGACGACGACGATGTGACCAGCCGCTGTCTCAGTGACAAGGCGACACGTACATCGTATAACGCAGCTAAAAAGAGATCAGCGTTACGTTGTCTGCAACAGGAAACGGATATGCACACACACACACACACACACACACACACACACACACACACATACACACATACACACACACACTCACACACTCACACACAGAGAGCGCTGCGAATCGATGCCAAAGTGGCGAAAAAAAACCAACGCTGCTCATGGGATCTTTCCAGAGCAGAACAAATAGCCATTAAAATTATATAAAAGAAAAATAGTAATCTTGTTGATATAAATATTAATATTAATCTATTTAATTATATAAAAAAAAAACATAAATTAAATAATATTATAAATTATATTATTGCTGTATCAAGTTTGCTTTTAAGAATTGTATTTTAAATTAATTTTTTCTCTTTTTGTACTTTTGCATCGACTAATAAAAGTCGACATTTGTTAAATAAATATATATATATAAATATATAATTAATATTTTTGTTAAACATCTAAAATTGGTTGTAGGTTGATCAAGAAAAGCGGCACTTTGGCTATTCAGGGAACATACACAGAGAACATCTCTCTCTCTCTCTCTCTCTCTGATGGTCCCTTATTCATATCCTCCGACTCATTTAGTCCTAGTTTCTTACTCACTCACACACATTCATTATTAAGCGCTGGCTGTGGCACGACCACACGTTGCACTAGGCACACATTTAATATGAGAAAGCGTTTTTAATTTTTTATGCGTCCATTTTTTCTATGCTATGTGAAATAAAAAATTATGTATAAAAAAAAAACTCTGTTACTGGATGCCCATCTTTCGGGGGTGACCCGGACCCGGCCGCAGCCTTCACATGCTCCACATGGCAGTCACTGTCCAGAGATTCGCTGATGTCGCTGCGATACTTCCGCCAATGTGGCACAAACCAAAAAAAAAAAAAACTAAAAAATAAAATAAAATAAAAATAATAAATAAGAGCCGGCGATGAGCAGCCAAGTCGCACACCGCACTCCAGATGCCCTTTCCGAATTATTTTTATTTATTTTTTAAACTATATTTGCAATCTGAGCTTGTCAAATTGTTGAGAGCTGCGATAAGCAGAAATGAACCCGATCTGGTATCTCAATTTCTCATATAATATTTATAATAATGCAATAAATTTGCAAAATGATTCGAAAGGCTTCGAAAAGTTTTCCAAAAAAAAAAAAAATATCTGAAAGAACGCAAAATTGTTAAGAAAAAACAACTCAATTTTCGACCGATTTTTCATAAGCTCTGCATTTTAGGGACAGACTTTTAAATCTGACTAATAATACATGTACACACAAATATACATATGTATATATATGATAATGCTGAAATTTGATATTGGTAAAGTCTGCTTCTAGGCGAAAATTATAATATTCTCGGCAAAGGGTATCCAAATCTGAATATGCTAAAAAACAAAAAATAAGAACAAATTATAAATGTATTGCAAAAAAATTGCTATATATTTGTGTACTCGTTCTCGTACATAGAATTGTAAAGGAGCACTAATTTTGTAAGGACTCGCGCGCGAAGGACGGACACACACACACACACACACACACACACACACACACACATACACACATACACCCATACATATGCCCAGGCGGAGGAGCATGTGGCGCATAAGTAAACGACGCACTATGGGCAAAAAATCATTCTAGCAGATATAATATTGTAGCAAAGACCATAGGAATACATATATACATATATAGACATATAGAAGATATATAGATATATCGCGATAGTCTTTGGTTGGAGCTACGAATCGATGGTTAGCGAAAAGAAAATGTCTGCAAAACCCTTTTTGTTTTTTAATTTAAATATGGCTGGCCAAGATCGAATCACAATATCAGATATCTGACTGACGAAGAACGAATGATGGAAAAATCAAAAATCCAAATAAATTTATTTATAGACCAAAAGAAAGATTTTTTTTTGTAATACACTCACCACCACTTAAAAAGGACACTCCAGAAATCTGTTTTCTATAGTCAAGCATAACAGTTATAGAAATTATGTTTCTAATTTAAATATATTTAATTGTTTTAATTTGATGTAATATCAAGAGAAGAAAGTTTCAGATATATTATGTAAGTGGACGGAGTTTTCAAGAAAAGTTTGGACTGATATTTCAAAAATGTACTCGATATATATCGATAACAATTGGTGAAAGTTTAAATAGAATTTTATTAGCCGCTAAATCGATTTTTCCGACCATAGTGCGACGGCGACGTTGACATAAAAAATGTTCAACACACAGATACACATCACACACACACACACACACACACACACATGCGTATGAGTTAATGTGCAAGAGCCGTGGAGTAGGGAGTGATGGTTTCTTAGGGGGCTGGAGTGGTGGAGACGGGGTTTTTCCATGCTAAATGGCCGCTGGTCAGAAGCGGCGTACAAATGACGGCTTCCGCTTGTGCATATTAAGCGTGAAGGATAATAATTGTACACACACACTCACACACACACACACACACACACACACATGCATATGCGGTATATATAAAGTATAATTTTTTTCATAATACGCATTTTTTTCATACAAAACTGGGTATTAATATTACTTACGGTTAAAAATAAAAACGAGTCTTCTGTCTGACATACCGGGGAGAAGCGCTAAAAAACACACACACGGAGGCAGAGACAGAGAGAGAGAGAGGAGAGAGAGAGAGAGAGAGAGAGAGGGAGAGAGAGGGGAAGGGGGAGAGTGAAGAAAGAGAAGCGCAGAAGCTGTTATTAAAATGTAGCAAAGGCAAATAGTTGGCAGTTGTGGTTTACAGCGTCACAGGATGCTGTCAGCTGCCTCAACACTATCGCATCCCTGGATAACGCAGGACACTCATCTACCCAATTTGTTAACAATTTTATGCACAAAGTGTGATGGGCTTGTGAAGGTAACCAAAGTTCAAGCGAGTCCTTGATACGATTAAACACTTAACTGGCAAGTTGGACAGCTAATAAAACAAAGTTTTTTTTTTTATTATTTTTTTGTTTTTGTTTTAATTAAATGTATCTCGCAAAAAAAGTAGATTTAAGTATAACGATACCCAGTTATATATTTGAGATAATGTCAAATTTGAAATCTTGTTCAACTTGCACAAATTATTCGAACTGACGAATGTAATGGAATCTAAAGGTTTTATACAAAATACAAAACTGATGTAGAAATTGTATTAATTTTTCCATTTGCAAGGGCTCGCTCCTGTTGCAAGCTGACTCCTTGAATTTGCAACCACACCCAAACTCAAACTCAAATTCTAATTCAAAAGTCAAAGGCAAGGCAAGTGGCATTTGGCTATCTGCTGTCTCCTGTCTCCTGTCCCCTGTCTCCTGTCTCCTGCTGGTTAGCCAATTCGAGAATGTTGAGGCTAATCACATACAATTCAATTCGTTTTACAATTTCAACTAATTTCCATTTCAATTAACTTGCTAAAATGTAATTTAGAGAGAGCGCTGCACTGCAATAGCCGAAGGATGCCCCCAAACCTGAGCTGGCCCCCAGAAACCGCGCTGGTTGTGGAGGAGTTGCAGGTGCAGGTGCAGGTGCAGGTGGAGGAGGAGGAGGAGGAGGAGGAGGTCTGTAGACGCACAATGACGATGTGCCTCCTAATGCACTCTGACAGCAGCAGGACAGTCCGCATTGAAGACTGACAGGTGGAGTAGCACGAGTGGTACGAGTGGCGCGCAGTGGTTGTTGCATGGGGCACCAACTCGTACATATAGCTAACGGCACAAATCTGTGCGGTTGGTAAACGCTCAAAATCGTAATTGGACTACAACTGTAAAATCAAACAACTGACTACTCGTTGCCTGCCCAACAGCTCGACACGCCTCTGTTGGCCTGGCTAACTGACTAGCTGGCTGGCTGTCTGACTGACTGGCTGGCTGACTGGTTGACTGGCTAGCTGGTTGGTTGGTTTGCTGGTTTGCTGGCTGGTTGTCTGGCAGGCTGACTAGACCGACAGGTGAATCACCACAGCGCAAACAGAGCTCATCGTGTTTTTGGGCGCGCACTGACGAACTGACAAAAGCATAAGCGAATCATTCACATGGCTGCATTTTGCACATACACACAGACATCCACACCAACACACACACACACACACACACACACCAACACACACACACAGATACACCTATACACCTGATTCTGCCATTCAGCTCACCCAGTTCTCAAGTCCTCAATGTGGGTGGACACTTTTGTGTGTGTTTAAGGCGAACGCGCAACAGTTGAAGGCAGCCATTAAGTCAGTTGCAGTTGCAGTTGCAGTTTCAGTTGAAGTTGCAGTTGCAGTTGCATTGCGAATTGCCTCGTTGACCAGTAATCAACATTTCAATTACATTGTATATTTTACTATACTTATACTATATACATACTATTTACTCCCCTTGGACAAACGCACCAAATATCAATTTACTCACAAAAATGTATGATTTTTATTTAACATAATTTTCAAAAAAATTCAAAATTTTAAAATTTTAATCATTTTAAGTCTTATTGCATAGAAAATATCAATTTTCATATAAAATTTTATTTTATTTTATTTTATTTTATTTATTTTTTTATTTTCTTACTACTTATTATTGGTCTGATTGGATTTCTTTGAGTTTTTCCCCCATTCATGCAACAAATGTTGGAATATTTTGTATTTTAACCCCAGCAATCTTCTAAATTTTATAAATATTTTATTATTTTTTAATTTAAATTTTGCAGTTTTGTATTTTTGTTGTCGATAGATTTTAGTTGACAATAAATAAATAAATAAAAACTTGCCCGTTTTAAAATACGTTTTCCAACTTATCAGCTCAGAAATTTTACGGCCTGACATATTTTTTGCCCGACTTTGCCAATATATATATTCTATATATGTATATATATTCATATATCTTTTTAGAGTCAAACCAAAACTTATAGTAATCATTTCTAGTGTTTTTGCTTAAATAAATAAACATATTTATTGAAAAAACTATCCTATTGAGAAAAATCAACAGCTTAACTTAAAATAGATCGACAGTTTAACAAAAAATCTATATATATTCAGGGGCATATGCAGGTAGGGGCAGGTGTGGGGTGGGGTGTTTGGTTGCCCCCCTTCCAAAATCACTCTACGGGGTCAACAAGTGGTTGGGATTACAATTTGATGTGTTTCCAACTATCGATGACTTGAATACATCAAATGGGGACATAATCAATATTTTCTCAGCACTTTGAAATTTTGTTTTTTTTTTGTTTTTAATGTTACTTGGATTAAGTGAAACGGCTGCGTCTTATTTATGACAGTGACTTAATCTGTGCACCCTCATCGCCACTTCCCCGTACGTGTGTCAAAGAGAACCTATCTGGTGTTCAGATGAAATACTTTTAGCGATGAACGAGTTCTGCAGAACCATATACGACAGCAAAAAATAGAAAGAGAGAAAGGGAAAGAGAGAGAGTGATAGATAGATAGATAGAGAGAGAGAGAGAGAGAGAGAGAGAGAGAGACTTAAAAAAAAAAACTGAAACAAGGCAAAGTTTCGCATAGCTGGCAACGGCAATGACAATGTTTCCTCTGCGTGTAACTTTTGCTCAAGGATTTATAGTTGTTATGCTAGGGACTGGAGAAGGGGGGGAAGGGTTCGGTGTTGCAGGAGTGGTAGATGGGAAGGCTTGGCTGGCTGGCTGGCTGGCTGGCTGGGTGCCTGACTGCTTGGCTCTAGCTAAACCGAGTTGTCATGCCAACGTATCATAGGCACGGCATTACCGCCAGTTGGAAGCTGGATATGGATGTGGATGTGGATGCATAAGGCGGGATGATTGCTGCCAGTGCGACTGGGATCTGGGCCCGAGTCCTTGGTATGTGTGCGTACTCCGACGTCGTCGCCGCCGCCGCCGCCGCCTCAAAAGCCATTTGTGCTTAATTGCGTGTAGGGCAACTAATGAGCGGAGTTATATACCGACCAGGACCAGAACCAGCACCAGGACCAGAACCTAAGCGACGAAGCGCGCCTGTTTATAATTTTCAAAATAAAATACAAAAAGCAAAAGCAAAAAAAAGAAAGGGGAGAAAGATATAAAAATAGAAATTATGTGTAAGCATAGAGGTGGATGTGTAGGACAGGACAGGACAGCAGTCGCTGGCATTTATTTATAACCCAGCGACAGCGACAGCAACACAGCGGATATATTTTTTCAAATAAAATGTAACATTAATTTGCGAATGGGTCTCTCCCCTTTCGAAAGTTTTGCATTTGAATAATGCGTGCCAAAGGGTTTCGCGAGTTGCCAACGCGACGACGTCCTCCCGACGTCCAGTCCGGGCCAGGGCCATTAAGCGCAAAATTATATTGGCCAAAAAGCATTGTAAATTACAACAAATGCGGCGCCAAGGTGTTAATATCGAAGCTGACAATGGACCCCCCCCCCCCCCCCCCCCAAAATACAAATAAATAAAAAAACACCCATCTTCGCAAATACACTTTACAGTTATCCCCAGTCTAAAAAAGGTCTCTAATATCGGTAAAAAAAAATATATATGCAATGAATTAATTTCAATAATGATTTTTATTCGAATTATTTGCAACCAGTAACTTTATTTAATCGATATTAAACTGTAATAATGCTAGGAGCTACGAGGGGAATGCGAGAGACCGATCGAGAAAACCCAACTGAAGGTTGAACAGCAAAAGGCAGACTCGATCTCTTTGTCGATTCAGAAATTATTCCAAGATAAAATTTAATATATATCAGAGCTACACTAGACCTCTACCAGACAAGTCCAGACTGTCCATGACCACCGAACCCTTCGAACCTACCCAATCCAGAGAAACCCCAAAATCAGTTGAAACTGGTTGGAGTGGATCAGTAACTGATTCATATGGTAAGACTTGTTTCTGTTTCTGGTTTGGTTTGAGAAGCTATGGGGGAGCAGTAGCAGCTGCTGCTCGGATTTCCCGGCTGGCCAGGACGGACCTTCTTACGAATGTAATTTTTATTTACACAATTTTAAGCTAATATTATGTTCGAGCCACGCCCAAAGCCGGGCAAAAAAGAAAAAATGGGAAAATATAAAAAAACGCCGGCGAATTTGTCCCAAAAGAGGATTAATGAAATAAAATTATCTCTTTTTTGGCGTAACGCGAACCACTCTCGTTGCGACAGTGGCTGGTTGGTAAATGGGAGGGGCAAATGGGAGGCAGGATTGTGGGTGGGGCTTGGACTTGAAGCAGATGTGGGTAGATTGTTGGTATATGCGTTCTATGCGTACTTTTCCTTCAACTCTTTGAAATATGCAGTATCAGTAAATATATTATCATCTTTTTTGTTTAACAGGGTGTCTCGATATCATCAAACTCATTACTAATTCTAAGCAAGGGTATTGTATCAACTTTGGAGTGTCTTATATAACTTTTGTGCTTTTGACCGAAATGCATATTTTCACCATTTGGCACCATTCATTTTGTCCTCTCTCTCAACTGAGCGGTTAGGATTTTTGGTGTATGGGAGAGGATTACTGAATGACATTCGCAGACCACGTTTACAAATCTTTTCTCTGTCGTGTCTGGGAATATTTGCATCTCGCTTGCGCTTTCAGTGGGTCTCTTGTCAGAGCCTTTTATGCCCCTGCATTGGACTACTGTATCACATTGCTTCTATATTGAAAATCAGCTGATGGACAGCGATCTGCAGACATATGTAAGATATGCCTAAAATAGCTGTTTTTTTTTTTTTTTTCGTAAAGTATATACATTCTTGATCAGCATCACCCAACCATATCCCACTCATGGTCTTTTCTCATTTTGTTAGCTTACTTTAAAGCTTTTATGTTTAAGCTTGGCATTAAACAATTTTTATGGATAGTATATAGATCGGATTTAAAGTATATACTAGATATATGGAGGTGCCATAGAAACATTCGGATGAATTACAAGTATTCATTTGTGGGACATATAAATTCATTTTCTTGAATGTACAAATTTATAGTAATTTTTTCTAATTTTTGAATAAAATTTAGATGCCAACATATTATTTCCGGTCTACAAGGGTGTCTAATCTTCGACTTGTCAAAGTTAATCGTTCTTTCTTGCTTTATTTTTGCTTTTGGTTTTTCCTTTTTTCCGTTTTCACAACAATTCTCATGTTTTAGCATTTTTAAATGCTTTCAAATTAAGTAGCACGCGATGGGTTCGCCAGAAGTAGAACAAAAATTTGTTGTTACGGACTTGCCTGGAATTGGATTGGGGATTGGGATTGCTAACGGTAATGTAAGGAAAGGTAACGAACGGTACGTGCTCAAAGGGTTGCACAAATAATACAAGAATATACAAATAAAAAGAAAAGAAGAAAAACAAAAACAAAATAAAAAGTAAATTGCATATAAATAAAAAAGTCTATTGCCTTAAATATTTTTTTTCGGAGTTCTGTGAGTGGAGAGGGGCGTTTATTGCCTACTCCTCCTCCTTCTCCCCCTCCTCCTAAAACTAAGGATTAAGGGACAATATGGGGGTGTCAGGTGCTTATACGCCTATAATTGGCAAAACAAGGATACGAATGGGACCACTCGATTATTCCCCCAAATAAACTAAAAGGTGGTAAAATAATTACAAAAAAAAAATAATAATAATAAAAAAATAATTTTAATTATTATAGAAATAAAAATGAAAATTTATTACTCAAATTTCTTGACTACATCAGGAAAATTCAACGAAATAAAATGTTGAACTTCGAATAAAAAATAACTAAAAAATATGTATAAAAGTTAATGGGCAATTTTGATAACTCGTTTCGCAAAATGATTCGCTTCGCAGTCCAGTGGCTAAAAGTGAGCATATTTTGAAAATTAATTCAATTAAACGAAAGTGTGGCTTGCAACTTGCTGACACAAGAATATCAAATGTTGGCCTGGGCAAAAGTTTGGGTTAAGACCGTTCCTGGGCAGATCTAACGAATTAATGGTCCGAGACTTGTCGCTTTCGTTAGTAGAAGAAGAAGAAGTAGAAGTTTATTCTTTCAAACAATGGCCAAGAAAATTTGAAAAACTCGTGCATCATTTCGGGCGACAAATGACTACCGACTGACTGTCAGTCTATCTGTCTATCTGTCTGTCATTCTGGATTTGGATTTGGGTTTGGGTTTGGGTTTGGCGTTTGGGGTTTGTGCGTTTGGCTTTCGACTCAATGCTGCTGATGTTGGCTAAATGGAATATATAAATGTTATTCATTCATTCATTTATGCAAAACTTGTAATAATGACAACAACTCGGGCATGCCCCCAACACCCAACCCACTCCACTCCCCTCCCCACCATATTCTCAAACCCAAGGATTCGTGAAATCCGTGCAAGCGCAAAAAATTTGTTGACTCTGAAAGATTTTCATGGCGCTCCAGCGATGGTCCTGTCAAAATTTTCTGTGTACGCGCGCTAAAAATTGTTCTGCCAAGGTGTGCTCCAATGGCTTTCTCCGGGATGATGATGATGATGCGTGATGCCAGGCGACTGACTATTAAGGCCACCCCAAACCCTACCCATTTGCAAAAACATAACATCTTGCTGTGTGTTGTTGTGCGGTTGTGTGCGGTAATAAAATTCTTAATGTGCCATTAAATCCTTCCACTGGCAACGTCATCAGCGCGTCATGACTTTTGTGAGCCGCCACCAAAAACGACACAACAACAACACCAACAGCAACAGCAACACCAACAGCAACACCAACAACGACAACGACAACGACAACGTCGACAACTTCGCTGGCTGGGGAGCTGTCTTGGAATTCCGCCAAGCCAAAGAAATCTAACGAAAATTTTGCTACGAAATGGCACGTAAATAAATTGCAAAGATTTGTCGTCTGTTGAGCATGCGGACCTGGCAGCACCACCACCAGCAACAACACCACCAACAAAAACAACAACAACAACAACAACAATTGGAATGAGAATAACACCTGCCCCATAGACTTGAGAGTCTGTTGTGCGGCTGTTGGTTGGCTTTCTGCCTTTTGGCTTCTGCCTGCCAACCCGAAACTCGGCAAAAGGACAACAAATGAGTTAACATTTTTGGTGTCGCATTGTGAAAGCCTTGGCAATCGCTGTACCCACTGATGACAGCTCCAATCCCAACCTCAACCCCAACCCCAACCCCAATACCCCAATACTGCTCCTAACTCCAACACTTTACCACTTGCCCGTTGGCTGCTGTCATTATGATTATTGTCATTTGGTTGAGGTGTTTCAATGCATTTAGATTGCATAATTAAGTAAGGTGCGTATTTCATGGAACCCACTCCAAGTCGGATTCCAACTAGGCCATCATCCCGCCAAACCGATGATGGCCAACAGAATACGCGAATTTTCTCCAACTGTGCAACTGTGTATTTATCAAGTTGTTCAATTGCCTCTAAGAAATATTATTACACATATACCACAACAACAACGACAACAACAACAGCAAGAATCCAAGAATCCGGACAATAATAAGTAAATTAATTATTCAAAATCAATTTTTGTCGGAATTAAATTGATTCCCATTTTGTACACGCTGAACCCATTAGAAATGGGATAAAACGGGCTGGATCTGTGCAAATGTATGTAAAAGGCAGAAGGAAGCATAAATATATATATTCTTGATCAAGATCAACAGCCGAGTCGATATAGCAATGTCCGCCTGTCCGTCCGTATGTCCGTCCGTCTGTGTGAACGGATCTCAGAGACTAAAAGTGCTAGAGACTTGAAATAGACTTTAAATATAGGTTGTCGTATATCAGGTGCAGATCAAGTTATCTTTTTTGGAACGATAACTGCTTCAGTTTCACGATTATCGATACATTTCGATTTTCGATAGCAATCAATTTTACAATTTAAAAGGCAGATACTTCATATATATACACAACATAAATATACATACTATTGATCAATTGCATACATTTTATCAAGATGGGATAAGAAGCACCCAATATATTCTCATATTGATCTCATTTCTATCAGCCGTCGCAAACTTTTTAAGAGGAAATAGGCCAACAATATTAGAATACATTTAACAGTTAGGTTGAAGGTATATCGTAGTCGTGCTCACTCGACTGTAACATTCTTACTTGTTTTCAGATATTTTTGTGAGGCTCTTTTGGAAATATATATTTTAGTACTCTACGAGACTTTAATCTATGTAAATCTTGTATGCACTTTTAGCACCTGATAAGTTTATATATTTATAATTTGATTGTAAACGGCATTAATATATATTTAAAATCACGGCTTTCTTTTGAGCTTTAAATAAAAGCAAAAATATCAGGTTTTAGCCTGTCATGAAGAAAGTACAAAACAGCGAGCTGCTCTGTGTGGCGGGGAGGAGGCAAACACTTCACCCAGTTAGCCAGAAGCTGCAACAAAGCGCCACAAAATTATAAACCACTCAACCTGCATTGCTGTGGCTTGGGGAATCATTTCGATTGTTTTGCGACTGCCTGCAACTGCAACTGCCACTGCCACTGCGTCTGTGGCTGGTGCAACAGCAGCAACAACTTCGAGTATTTAATACCTGTCGTCATTAATATTCGCAGCGGCACAACAAAAGCGTCTCCTGGCCTCCGTGCCACTTGTCGATATTTAACATAATTGTGCAATTGTGCAATTGTGTTCTACACAAATACACACATCTCAACTCAGCCTAAATGTGAAATCAAAAAGAGTTCAAGTGGCTCCGTTTAAGTCGCACTGGTTTCTGTTGCAAGTGCCGCTGCCGCTCACTCAGGCAGTTAATAGCTCTGCTTGCAGCGGATGTGCAATTGCTTTGAGGCCAGGACACAGGACACAGGACACACCCCACTCCACACAGAGACCAACCTATACTATAACTATACTATGTACATGTATGTATGTGTGACGAGTTAGTTGTATGCAGCTGGGTTGCATGTTGCAGACGCCTTTTAAAGTTCAATCATTGAGATTACAAATATTATTATTATTGTTATATTAATATATTATTATTATTATTTATGATCCGCCTCAATAACTTAGTCTTCATTATATGTAAATTAGAATTTGTTGCAAGTTGACTAGATTGTCTCAAAATATTAAAATTAACTTTAGATATTAGTGAGAGATTTTTATTAAATAACAACATATTTTTATGTGGCTCGAAAGTTGTCTTATTGCCTAAGAAAAAGAATGTTTTTCGAGAATTTTCCATTTCGAGTCTGTAAACGATTTTTTTTCGTAGCAGGCTTTGCTTTCGAGAGGCTGTGTTTTCAATGGGGCTGTGTGGCTGGAGCTCATTCGTTTCGTCTCCGTTGTGCTGAACACATGTAAAAAATACAAAAAATTTCTTGATCAAATTTAAAAACCGTAAAAATTCCAGTTCCGAAAAAAACGAAAATAGAAATAAAAAAAAAAATTGTAAGTAAAAAATAATAAATGGATTGTAACCAAATAAAACAATACATTTTCATTGGCAGCACTTGAAACATGCAACGTTCATCGACCAGGTTTGCCAGCCAAATGTGGAACCGGCCAATTTTGACCCGGCTTCTGACAAACTCGACTTTCTTCGGGCAACAGATGGCCCATTCCAGTTCCAGGAAGACTCAACCGAAAGGAGGCAGCTTTGTCAGCAAGGACCGCTCCTCTCAAAGCAATCGAATTGATGTGAGTTCGCCGCGCCACACTCTGCGCGAGGATAACCTGTGGAGAGATCCGCAGCGATTGGATACAAAATGGTTGCGTACCCGGGATCCCTGGTGCTTCAAGCCCGACTTTTCCCAGACTGTGCCGTCCTCGCTGCGCTACCAGTTCATGCGCTGTCCGGATGAGCACACCCGGGAGTCCCTGAAACGTGACCAATGGGTCAATGCCGTGCGTGAATCGGCCAAAAAGCTCCGGCTGGAGTTCCTTGCCAACCAACAACGAGATCTGAAAGAAACCGAAAATCAAGCAAGCGCCAAAGTCCATTGCAGGCAGCCAAAGGCCAAAGGCGTCAATCGTAATTACCCAAGGAATGCGAAAAAATGGGGACAACTATAACGAACTTCTGTCATTTTGACTCAATCCATTCAAAATATCTATGCTAATTGAAGCCTAATTGAAAATAAAATTTAAATTAACCTGTATATTGCCAATTAAGAGATACATTTTCAAATTGGCCCAAAGAAACCAAATAATGCATTTTTCATTTAGCTTTATCAATGTGCAACTCTATTTAACAAACTTTTGAGTCCATTGAAATAGTGACTAAGCGTTTTTAGAAAATGTAGAAATTATTTTTGACACCTTTTTATAGCTCAAAACAATAGTTATCGATAGTCGGCAACAATTAATCGATTACAACAGTGTGACAGCATTTTTCTACATAGCACAAAGTAAATGCCACAAGTATTTATTTAATAGACAATTTCGTATATATTTGAAAAATGTGTACTTCTTTCTCAGTGTTACTTTGTTGCTGTGCCTGGCACTTCTTGGCAAGAATCATGGCAACACCTTCGCTACGGACATTAATTTTTACTGCTTTTGGGTTTTCAATTTGACAAAAAAGCCACGTGAACGACACCAGCACCACCAGCAGCGATGTCGACGTCGACGTCGACGTCGACGTAGCTATTTAACGACGCATAGACAATCAAACGCAAAAGGTCAAAGACAAGGGCAGTCGCAGTCGCAGACGGAGACGGAGACGGAGTCGCAGCTGCCGGAGTAGAGCAGCGGAGCAGAGACTTGTGATATATGGATGTATGCCAAAGCGAAGCCAGCACCCCCCCATCCCAGATCCCACACCACTCACACTGAACACCCGTTAAGCGGTACCCAGTTACTCGTTACCCATTAAACGGGCCAGTCGGTAACCCTTTATCGAGACGCGCAGCATGGGTTAAGTGTTGATTTAGGGTTGCAAACACAAAATTATGATTATGCCTGTGAAAACAAAAGAACAGAACAGGAGAATATATATATATATATAGTTAAGAGGGGGTGTAGGTAATGAAACCCAAGCGAAAGAAAATATATTAAAAGATATTGAGAGGAACTAATTTTCATTAAAAGGATTAAAAAGCATTTGGCAAACGGCGCTGAGAACTGCGAGCTGCGAGCTGCGAACCGAATATATAACCGCGATGGGGCTGGTTATGAATTAACATAAAAATCATAAAAATATGACACTATGTGACGTCGACCATCCACAACGACTTGATGATCATTATGCTTATCTTAATCTTTATCATCATCATCATCAACATCATCAACATCAACATCAACATCAGCAGGAAAGCGTTGGCCAGAATGTTGCTCATTATGAGCAGAGCTGGAAAGCGACCCGCAACACCGTCTAAATGGATATGGCGAGTGGCAAATGCAAAACGAGGAGAAGGAGGTGTAGGAGTTGGCATCTGGGTGGCACATTGATGGCAACGCGCGACAATCAACACGAGGCGCGCTGATAGCGCACAGCGAGCGCCAGCAACGACGACGTCGGTCGGTTTGGTTTGGTTTGGTTTTTGGGCTGGAGGATTAGTAATGGCGCCATGGCTGTATGGCTGAATGGCTGTATGGTTGGGTTAAAAGGTGGGCCAGCGCATGCCTAGCATCATTTCATGCTGCTGCTGATGATGCCGCCCGACACTCAAACCCAGACCGTAACCCAAACCCAAACCCAAACCCAAATCCACACCCAAACCCAAACCCAGTACGAAACCAGTAACATTGTTTGCTCTTTTGTGGGCGTTGCTGCGGCTGCGACTGTTGTCGATGCCAATGCCAATGCCAATGCTTATGTTTGGTGGATATGGGGGGGAGGTACTCTGATCCATCCAGCCCACCAGGCAGCCAGCTACTTAGTAACTCACCCGCAGTTTATTATTTTCAAAATATTTAAATTTTTTGGTAATAAGCGAAAAATGGTTTTAATATAGGCAAATTGAGGGGAAGGAGAAGGACAACGATGTGACTGGCTTAATCCACCTGGAGAGCTGTAGCTAGTGGAGTGGGTGATTTGTATTTGTAGAGCTATATAGATATATAGAGCTAGATATATAGATTAAGTGTGGACTTCAACTGAAAACGTAACTATGGAAACAGTGATATCCCCATCTTTGGGACAGTTGTGCAGCACTAATCTGTCTCCAAATTAGGAGGTACTGAGCAAGTAAGTCCAATTCGGATCACATTATAGGCTTACTAGGCTTGCAAAATTAGCAAAACTGGATAGAATCGACAGACACGACTGATAAAATTCTTGAAGAAGAAACAGATTTAATGGAGGAGCTACAAGTTCAGAAAGCAGCACAATGGATTTAACCAGGCCACATGAACCTAACCAATCGTAAAAATAAGCATGTAAGTAAGCATGAACAAATTATATGTACATATATAGACATTTCTTGAGATAAAAACATTCGTAGGTTATTTATTCATATGTGGGCATCGAATAATGTCCATGAAAGTAGAAAAACAGCAAACAATTATTTGGAATGTAAGTCTTTTGTTATTCTAATGAAGGAAACATTTCCAATTAAATATATATATATAAATATATATATATTATTGGTCAATATGATTGGCAGAGTCTGTCTGCTCTTTTGTGAACTAATCTCTCAATAGGAATCCTTGAGGAAACTTGCAAGAATTTGGCTGAATTATGGGCTAATCGAATAGATGTAGATAACAGTTTCAAATATACATATATATATATAATATACAAATATATTTACAGATATATATATATATATATATATATATATATATTTATATCAAGAATATTGCGTACCTTACATAAAGTACTGCTGTCTTTTATGGCAACTTGATTTTCGCTGAATGCAACAACTTTTTATGCTACATCAAAGGGAGGCCAGCAATCGAAATGGCCAAATGAAGGCTTGGACGTTTCCTTCTTGGTTCTTGGCAAATGGCAATTGTTGTGCCGTCGTCTTGCCAGGATGCCAGGATGCCAGGCAAGCCTGTGCACAAACCAAGCCGAAATTAGCCAAAAGTAATCCTTTAAGTTTAGTGCGGCAAGAATTGCACACAATTGTGAGGCATGGCAGCGTGGATACAAACAGATAGACAGACAGAGAGACAGAAAGACAGGCAGAGAGATGGACAGACAGACAGACAGACAGACAGACAGAGGCTGAGCAGGCTGGAAAGGGCCAAAATAATGCCCTTGCAGAACGCGGACCGACAGACTGGCCGTCCGTCCGGTAGCAGCACCAGCCCAGACCAGTCCACTCCAGTCCACTAACATTGTCAGCCCCGTTGATGACATTGTGTAGAATTTTGTAGTTGTGGTTGTCTTCAGCCGGCTCGCTATAAAACTTTTATAGTAAAAAGTAAATGCGACAAATGAGCAATCGAAAATTTCGCATTATAATGCAAACTGTGTGCATTTTTCGGGTTATTGTAGTCATCTTTTGGGCGAAAAGACAAACGCATACCACGAAACGACACGACACGACAGGACAGGATAGGACACGACAGGAGAAAACAGGAGAGGACAGGAGAGGAGAGGACAGCACCGGGCTGCTCGTTCCTTGACTCGAGACTCTTCTCCATTTGCATCTGTGGCAGTCGTCATTGTCGCCTTTTGCCATTCTATGCACTTAGCCTGGCATTCATTGGGCGCTACACCGCCACCAGCCTGTCCCTGCTTGGATGCACCCCTCCTTCGTTTCCTTGTTTGCCTCTATTAATAATAATAGAATTTTTGGAAATTTTGCATCCAGCACAGTGAAAGGAAAAGGAAGCTCGCCTTGCGATTTTTGCATTTGACGACAACGAACGGGTTGGTTCCTTGCTTGGTTGGTTGGTTGCTTGGTTGGTTGGTTGGTTGACAAAAACCATTGCCAATGGCACCACAGTACAACACATACCCCACCAACCACCCACCCCTTTTCCACCCATACTTTTCCCTTTGACACTGTGTTGCATAATTTAGCAGAAATGACACTGCCCCCCGCCCGCTTCTCCACCGTCCACTGTTTTATGACAATAATGCTAATAATGTTGATTATGCTCATTCCTAATACCTGAAAATGCACAAAATACTCGCATTTCGCTCATGAATTGTGTTCGTATTCTTCTAATGAACTCCCTGCTTAGCTTTTAAGAACACAATTCAAGTTTAATGAAAGCAAGAATATCAGTGAAAACTACTAAAGCTTTACTTCTAATGCTAATTGCAGATATGCAAATAATTCGGGCAATTAGTATCGATACCTTTGAAAGTTCGATTTCATTATTATTTGCGGAATACTCAGTAAATCGATTTTTATTAATAATTTGTATTATTATACTATGATACCGAAGGTATAATAGTATATTGGGTTTGTGTAATGTCCTTCATGCTGTCTGTCCGTTTGTATGAACGCAAGTTTCTTCGACACCCTTAGAGATGAAGACTTGAAGCTTGGAACATATACTTGAAAGTACCCTCAAAAAGTTTTGATCCTACTTCCACTAGGGAGCTAGAAAATCGATAAAATCGATTTACGCAAATCGATAAAGCAATATATCTCTCCTAATTTTATGGATACAGTCACCAGTCACGCCCACCACCGACGCCCCCAGCACTTTTAAATAGCTATATCTTCCGCAGTTTTTGAGTAGGGAACGTCAAAATTGGTAACCGTTAACAAATTTGTGTTGCCACGATTTTCGGACTATAATTTTGACTTATGTTCCGACCCAAAATCACGTTTTCAACTTTAAATGTACGATTGATCTAGAGGCCAAACTATGAATAAGAAGTCCTTGATTTTGGAAATGCATTGAGTTTTGACGAAGTTATGGCATTTTGAAGGTTCGACCTATGCCAATCGGCCCGCCCCATATCTTCCGTAATTTAAGAGCTACAGTTCCCGAACTTCGAAGAAAGGTTACTATCTTATATTTACCTCAAAGAGTATTTCGCTGTCGGTTACGTCCGACTGCAACGTTCTCTCTCTTTTTTTTTTTAAGGTTTAGTTTTTCTTTATGATTTGTTGGCTCTTTTATAGAAAAAATGAAATAGTTTTAAGCATTAATATTTTAACATATTCCATATTCAGTGCATCGATATTTAAATGTAAACAAATATCAAAGTTATTAAACTTAATGGATTACAGTATTTGTAGGTTTCCTCAAAGTTGTACATTTATATGATTTTCCGTTGAGCTAAGCCCAGCAGATTTTCCGGGCAGAGGTCGCACTCCACTCCATCTCCATCTCCATTTCCATTCCCCGCGTAAACACGCAATGTTTGGCCATAAAAATGCCAAAAACTCATTGACTTATGGGCCGTGGCTTGTCTCTAATTGCAACGCGTAGCCCCTTCTTGCAGCCCGCCTCGAACAGCTGGCGAACTTTGGGGCAATTGGCGCAGTTAATGTCCTTGGCTGGGCATATTAAAATTGGATTTCCAAAATATATACACATACTCGTACATATAGATATACATATACTTATACTTATTATTATTATTATTACGAGTATTACTATATCCTATCTATATGCTTATAAATTAGCATTTTGGGCGGTCGTCGGCCGTCGGCCGTTCGCCTTGGAATGCGTTATTAATGGCAAATTAAAAGCAATAAAAAACAGATGTGCTTAACGTAGCACATTTTACGCGGAACAGCAGCACTCCACCCCCACCACCACCCCCACCACCACCCCCACCAAGAGCACGGGACGAACTTATGATGCAAGTTAAGGTACTACTACTACTACTACCAGTGGAGCCCCGGAGGATGGGGGTAGCTGGGTTATAGCTCATCAGCTGTGGGCCGAGCACCTTTAGAGTCAAGAAGTTGGCGTCGTTGTCGTTATGAAAATTACTTTGCTCTCTGCTGTTTTTGCCTTGGCAATGAGGGGTTTGGGGTTGGGGTGGGTTATGTGTGTTGGGGATGCTTATAGCAATACACACACACACACACACACACAGACACATTTATGCAAAAAAGTTTTGCATTCGAAATTTGTTGGTCTGTTGCGTTGGCTGCTGTTGGCTTATGCAGTTTATCATTTGGCTCCAACCAGGTGGGTAATTTTAATTTTAAGCTTGAGTAAAGACAATATTTACTTCCACTTAAGCGACAGCGTCACACGCTTTAATGGCATTTTGATTTGAGCTGTTGTTGTTGTCGTTATTCTTACCTTTATCTTTGGCAGTTAGTTGTTGTTGTTGTTGTTGTTGTGGTTGCAACAGCTGCTGACACTTGCCTCTTGTCTCAACATTTACCAAAATAATAAAGAAATCAGTTTTTTTTTCTGTGGACAAAGCTGTTGGCCAACAAGTTGGCCATAATGCTACTTATGGTAATATACATATCTGGTGTGCAATGAGTTGCCGCTGCTTTTAAATCCCTATTGAAGCTTGTCATATCGATGTTTTATATTAGAGCTATATCGTATATACAGTGTCTGGCAGCTCATTTCGACCAGTATCTAGCAAAAATTTTAATTACCTGCCATAAACTGATTATTCATTATTTTTCAAAAGTGAAAATTTAAGCTTTTATACGCCAAATATGTAACTTTCTTAAAGACTCGTCGAACTAAGCTATTATATGTATTTTAGTTTTTGACTAATTATAATTAATTCATTAATATTTTAATAGAAACTAAAGTTTCTTTCTCAAATTTGATGTAACATTAAACAAATTGGCACTTAAACATTTTGAATTTGTTTTCTTGTTTAAACTTGATAGCACTTTAAATTTTTTGCTAGACACCGTTCAAAATGAACTGTGAGACACTGTATGTATTTTGGATATGTTTTCAGTTTTTGATAAATTTTAATAAATTAATTAATATTTTAATAAGAACTATAGTTTCTTTTTCAAATGTGATATAACATTAAACAAATTGGCATTTAAGCATTTTGCACTCCAAATTTGTTTTGTTGTCACACTGGTCGAAATAAGCTGCCAGACACTGTACATGGCAAATACGTAATATATATTAATTGAATATGAGACGTAATAATTTGCATATACCATAATTTACTAAGATTTACAAAGTTAGTTTTTTTTTTTTGTTTTTTATCATTTTTCAAAGACACAAAAATTGTGGTTGTTCATTCATTTTTGTTGTTGCCAATCCATATAAAGAAAGAGCCAAAAAACAATGAGATGCACTCGTTCACAGGAAGCTGATAAGACTTGTAAAACATTAACAAGTAGCACAAATTCACAAGATCAACAAAAAGTCATAAAAATATAGATATCTGTGTGTGTTTTTCATATAGGCACTTCAGTCGAGCCATCATCTCTATAAATTTCTCTTGTGTAACAAAAGATGTGCAAAATTGTGCGCTTGTTAACAATGCAAACGCTCGAGTCACACGCACACACATACACACACATACACACACATATATACACCCCTGATAAACACACACACACTCACTCATATACACACCCCAACCCTTTTGGCATTATAAAAATAAAAAGTTCAAGGCAAGAAAAAACAAAAGCAATTGACGCAACGCCACCGTCAGAGTAATTCAAGGCTCAAAAAGTTGTTGGCTCGTATCTCTTAGCCTCTCTCGTCTAGGCCTCGTGCAGGCAGGCAGTCAGGCAGGCAGGGGTGGGGGGGAGCTTCGTTAATGGGGCTAGCATTGCCTTACCCATGGCATTGTGTCAAAAGAAGTTAGGCAGAAGTAAGCGACGCACTAATCTCGTTTATGTAGCGTAAAATGCATGTAATTGTGTAAACACGCGAAGGTGAGAGGGGTTGGGGGGATGGGGGCATGCGGCATGCGGCATGGGGCATGGGGCAGGAGGAAGAGAGAGTGCCTGGTGCCTGGTGCGTGGTGCGTTCACTGCTGATGCACAGATAGAGCATTTGATAATTGTGTGACATCCTTGTACATGTGAAGTGGAGGATAAGCGCCATTCCAAGCAGAATGCCAAATGTACGTCGCCAGTCTGCCATTTGTTGTTGTTTTGCTAGGGATTCGCCACATGGCTTTTGGAGAACTCTGGATGCGCTACATTTTGATGGTAAAGACACATATTTAGGGACTGTTATTAGCAGTTCTTCGCCTATAATCAATCTTTAAGTGTTATCGTTTTGTCTGCCTGACTATTTTTCTTTAGCTCCAAAAAGTAACGATCAACACCTTATTGATTATAAGTAATATATATTCTCAGTCTGTTTAGCACTCCTCTGTTCAATATAGATTTTAGCTAGAATTTGTATTACTATATATTTTCTGATGCCGATATCTATTTATACATTAATTTCAGGCCTTCTTCTCTTTCAAGTATGTTTATTGATCTTCCCCACACACAGTAGGGAAAGAGTGATTGGGGAATGGGAATGGGAATGAGGATGTGGATGTGGATGAGGATGGGGATGAGGATTGGGAATAACTTTTTCGTTAAAAGGGATATGAGTGGGAACGTCAATGAGCAACAAAAATTATGAAGCTCATCAAAATGTGCGCCGAATTGTAAAATGGCCGCTTGCCTCACTTTGGGGGAGGTGTGGCAGATGGTGGCAGCTGAAGTTAGTTGCAAGTTATGTGTGCTGTGCCTTATCTGAAGCAATTAAAAAATGTTTTGTTGTTTTCGACTTCCGCAGCGAGCGAGCGATGTTGTGTCGTCTTCGTTGGCGGCGCCTTAGACAAAAGCCACCCAACCAAAAACAGCAATGAATCCCGAGTAGCATTTCTGCCCCCACATATGAAAGGGATTAGGGATTGGGAGTATGCAGACAACAATGCCAACTTGCGGCTCCTCCGACTCTGCCAGGGGGCAGCAAAACTTTTGCCTTTGTGTTGATGTGTTTATTTATGCTGACTTTCTTATGATTTCACTGATTTGCAGCGAACATTTTTCAAGGCATAAAGCAAAAGAGACTTTTTATTTTATTGAAATATCTTTTATGATATGCGTTTTCTCATAGACGATTCCCACTGAGCAATTGAGAATGTCAAAAGTATATAAACATATATGTAAATAAAATATGGCTATATATATATATATATATACATATATATTTGATATGCAACATCAGAAAAATGCTTGATGTACAAATTGAAAGTGGTTTGTGCATATTGCATATTGATATTAATGTAGATATTAGGGGACTACAGAAATAAGTATAAACTGCCAAATTTACTAAAATATCCATAATCAAATTTAACATATGTGTGAAATATGTTTTACTGCTATTAAAAATCGATCAACTCATCTATTTTTGATTTTCGTATATAGCTTTTTTTACCGTGAAAATTATCGTCAAAAAACACTCATATTTAGTTGGTACAGTTGAGAAACTTATTGTGTAGATCTTAGATGGGGTGACCATTATTAAACGGTTTAGAGTAACGCGTCCTATTCGATGTCAGGAGCTTATTTCCATACCCATTGTGGGACCTTCGACACGACTCGACTCAACTCGACTCGTTTGTGTTTGTGCGAAGGCTTTTTGTCTCTATTAAATTAATCGACGCTCATTTTTCCAACTTAACAAAACGCAGTGAAAAAAAAATAATACAAGAAAAACCAGTTGTTTAACGGACCACGAAGATTACATACCCTAACCTTACAAATGATGCAGGAACTGCCTGATATACTGATCAGATATTGGTTGTAATCTAACTGTTAACTTATGAGTTTGGCTCGCATAAAATGTTGAGATTTGTTGATTTGTTCGACAAGTGATCGGAGGCGTCTCTTCGATGAGTAACACACATTTCGACAGAGTGGCAACACTCTCTTTAGCTAGGGTATACAAATAGAAGCGATAAAACATTTGCTGGCTGGCAGCGCTGCTTTTGCTGTTGCTGTTGCATGTATTTGGCAGTGTTGCCTCACCCTATTTTACATTTGTTCATTGTTGTTTTATTTTTTCTACATTTGGTTTTTTTCTTTTCTTTGCCTTTTTTTTTTTGTTTTGCTTTTAAGTAGCACTATTTTTTAAGGATTCTGTTTTGGGTGCTGCCCCCCCCCCCCCCCCCAACCCAACTTTTGCGTCACATCTAAAACAATTTTATTTTCTGTGCGTTTTTCATGCTTATCAAATACGAAACAATCGCACACGAGGGTTGACACTGGCTGGGGTTTGTTGGGCTTTGGGTTCGGATTCGGATTCGGATACAGATACGGATGGGAGCGGGGAGGGGGAGGGGTGTTGCGGTTGCTGGAGGACGGACTGCTTGCGGCATTTATGTTTCATTTTGCATTTTTGATACGTTTTATTTTTAATTTTTTTGTCGGTTTTCTTTTCAGGCGTCACATTTAAAGTGACATTTCAATCAATCAGCTCGCGTCGCCTGGCAGCACAAGAAGAGCAATATCCAAGTTTGGTTGCCCTTAAATGCACGATTTATTGCCGACCATAGATTGCCCGATTAGCCAGTGGAATTACCAAAAAAAAAAAAAAATGTATATATTTATATAAATCTGTTGCCCTGCCCTGAAACAAATTTGAAGTTATTTTTTATATACATCCGATCCGATCGTCAAAAAGAATGGGAGTGTCATTAAAATGTGTGAGTTTACAAAACTGTGCACTTTTCAAAATTGGAACAGGCATCCATAAAGTACAATATTCTTATTCTGATTATCATTTATGATTGTTGGTCAGCGCTTTGCAAATAGCTCCCCACGGAACGCCTTGTCCCGGAATGAAGCTTTAGACAAATATACATATTATTTCCGACTGACCTCTGACCCCTGACTTTCTGACCCGTTGTTCGCTCGGTTGGTCAACTTTTTCATATCAAACAAACTACAATAATATAAAATAACAGACATTTATCTAAACGTTTAGCCATTTATTTGCGCCGAGAGTTAGATTGAAGAGATGCCACACAGCAACAGACCAAACAAAAACCTAGCAAAAAAAAAAAAACCAAAAAAAAAAAATAAATAAATTTGTTAAGAGAAAATAAAAGTATCGACCCATTAGTGAGAGTGTATGTGTGTAAAATATAAATAAAACGAAAAATGCGACAGTGCGACTAGAAGATACTCCTTGTTTTACTCAAATGCATTAAAAGGTAAATTTTAAAATATATATTTTTTTTATTTTAAATGAATTAATATTTTTCTAAGATAGAAAGTATACAAAAGTATTCAAAGAAAGGAAACGAAAAGTTCCAATTTTTAAACATTATTTTTTAATCACATTTTTTTTTTTTTTTTTTTTTGTGATTTGCAAAATATGATGTTATTTATTTTTCTGAGCATTTACAAGAATTCTGCAAGGTAGACGAGTCCAAGACGAGTCCAAGAATATAAAAGTGTAAACAAAAAATATAAGTTTATAAATATTCCATCTAGTGCTAGATTTGACCCGATTTCTATGCATTCTTAATGGGTATAGGGTATACAAAAAAGAAACGTATAAAACTAATGAAATCCTTATTAATATGGCTTGGACCTTTGCTGTTTGTTTGGTGCCCTTGTGGCGTCGTCGTCGTTGTCGACCCAACCAAATTGAATATGCAATGAATTGTAAAACGCAAAAGTTTTGCATAAAACAAAAAACAACAGCAAATAAAAAACATACTCCACCAAAAGAGAAGCTACTCAACAAATGGTCAGCTTGAAAGAACAAAAACACAAAAAAAAAACCCAAAAAAATCTACGCACATTTTTCAACGCATATTATGTAATTTTTCACATTTTCCAACAGCTTACAGCGACCCATCGACCCATTCCCACAGCTGATGAGCTGAGTTGAGCTGACTTCTACTACTTACATACATATATATATATATGTACATATATACATAAATATATATCTTTATTCTGCTTTCATTTCTTATTTTTTGGTTTTGGTTTTTTTTGGGTTTTTTTTTTTTGGGTTTTTGTATTCACAGTCCTTCTGTGTCCAGTGGGCGCTACTTTGGCCACTTTGGCTGCTGCTCGAAGCACCATGAAATTTGTCCAATCAGCTGCCTGCACTCCTGCGATTGGCTGCTTGCCTCACATTCTGGCACCGAAATCGAATCCCTGCACATAGGGTAGTCCAACGGACCCAGCTCTCAGTCCCTCCCCATGTGTGTGTGTGCGTACTCTCTTCGTATGTGTGCCTCGCTATGTGTGCGTGTGTGTGTGTGTGTGTGTGTGTGTGTGTGTGTATGTTCGTGGCCAAGTATTGATATCTGATGCGTATTCAATAGATTTCGACGCGCGCATTCACATGGGGGGTGGAAACTTGACTCGGAGCAACCCTTTTGCAACGCATCCCCTTGGCGCTCACATGTGCAACTACTCCAAGTGCGTGAGTGTGTGTTGCAACTGCAGCTAAAGTTATATGTATTCAATTTGAAAGTGTAGAAAGTGAAAATTAAATTAAATTATAAAAAAATAATATTTTCTATTCAACTTTAAATTATTAAATAAAGTGTGGGTATTTTGTTATTAATTGTAAAAATCGGAAAAATTAATGTGGTTCAATAACTCAGTGAAATAAATTTTACGTGGTAGAATTAGAAGGAGTCCATCTATAGGGAGGTGTATGAAGATAACAAACCCTAGTTACATTCCCTCTTTCTAAGCATTTCAAATGATATCTCAGCTGTTGAATCAATTATTATTCTTATATTTCATGGAACGAGATTTGATGCATATGCACAAAATATATGAATATTCCTGTTTTTTATACCCTTAACCCAATAAAAATGGGTAAAAAGGGTATAATGGTTTTGTGCAAATTTCTGTAACAAGCAGAAGTAAGCATCTCCGACTACATAAAGTATATATATTCTTGATCAGCATCAACAGCCGAGTCGATATAGCCCTGTCCGTCTGTCTGTCCGTCCGTCCGTCCGTCCGTCTGTCCGTCCGTCTGTATGAACACGCGAGAGACTATAAGAGCTAGCGACTTCAAATTTGGAATATAAGTTCTTGTGTACCAGGCGCAGATCAAGTTTGCCTTATTTTATCGATAACTTAGTCTTAGTTTCTGAATTATCGATAGATTTCGATTTCCAATAGCAATAAATTCCACAATTTAAAAGGCAGAGGCTTTTACTTTATACATAATATGCATATACATATTATTGATCAATTGCCGAAATTAAGATCGGATAAGAAACACCAAAGTTATAGTCGAAAATATATTCTCATATTGATCTCATTTCTATCAGCAGCCGCAAGCATGTTCTGTGTGCATAAAAAGGCGAGCGCATGTGTGAGAAAGAGATGGCATGATAATCGACGATAGCGTTAATATATTTGAGTGCAAATCATCTTAAAGGGAAATTTGCCAGGAAAACTAGAATATATTTAACAACTGGGTTAAAGGTATATCGTAGTCGAGTTAACTCGACTACAGCATCTTTCTTGTTAACAACTGGGTTAAGGGTATATCGTAGTCGAGCCAACTCGACTACAGCATCTTACTTGTTTCTTCATGGGTTTCAATCACTGGTGAGGATTGGATATGTTTTATATTTGCTCTAAAAATTTATTATAGCTGATTGTCCGAATGTAAAATGAATATAAATAATAAATGGAATGATTGATTTATAAAAAAAATATATATAATAATCATAATAGTAATCGATTTTTGTTGTCCTTTTCAGAATCAACAACAATGTATGAAAATAAAAGTTTATTCAATGAATATTAAATATTAAATACTCATATTCGTAAATAATAATGAATAATAGGAAACATATCCATATAAATCATTTTTACACAAAAGCAATTTAGAATAAATCGTAGCATTCTGCGAAAACAGTTTAAGTTAAGTTAACAATTGAAAATTGGTTTGAAAGAGACCAATTTGTGATATTGTGGCTCATGTCATCCACCAACAATTTGGTGTGATAATTTCTTTGGCATTTGATAAAAACATAAATATTCAAGAGGCCATTAGGCCATCTTCCTAACGGGTATTCGGCAACTGAAGAAGAGTGAATGGAGTCAGCTGAGAGCGTTGCCAATAAAAATACTTATACTTCATTAATAAACAATTATGTGTTGCGTTATTGCGCGCTAAGCGCGACGAATTAATGGCCGTTGTCGGCTTCAATAATTTTAATGTGCTCCCGGTCCGATCCCTAACACTGCCTCAATTCCCCCCCCCCACCCCTCACAGCCCACTTCTTTGCACCATGCCATTAATGCCCATTAAAATGCCAAAGTGTGCGCCATACAAAGAAGCGCCACAATGTAACGGCCATAAATTACGGCAAGCCAGGCTAAAAAATAAGAAAAATGCTTAAAAAACAACAACAACACAAACAAAAAAATTATGAACGCTTCGAAGGCGTGTGTGTGTGTGTGTGTGTGTTTGTGTGTGTGTGTATGTGTGTTTGCGTGTGTGCGTAAATATTTGCAAGTCGCCTCTCTAAACAGCGCGACAACAAAAACTATAAGCGAGCCTTTGTCGGGTGATAACACGTTACACTAGTTAACAAGATTTGGCAACAATCAAACAGCAAAACAAAGATACATTAGAAATTTAATTTAATTTAATAAATTTAATTTAATCAAATTTAATTTAATTTGTTTGATTTGAAATAAAGATTTTCGCATGCAAAACATATTCTTTGTAGCCGAGTGTAATCAGAACGAGCAATAAAAGTGTTGCTCTGATATGTGCATGTGTGTGTGTGTGTGTCAAAGGGTTTAATGTGTGTGTTTGTTTGTTTGTATGTTTGGGACCGTGTGTGGAGTGGTGGTGGGGCAGGCTGCTGTAGGTCCTGCCACATACAATTTATGTGCCTCAAAAAAGGACATAAGAACCAAAAATCAACCGACAGCTGAGCAACTGACTGAGTATCAATGCAATGAAGTCAAAGCCTTTCAGTCCCTCTCGCCTCTCTCCTGGGTGGGTATCCATAGAGCCACAATTTCCAGCCCTTCTCCTTCACTATTTTGACATTAGGCAGCGTTACATTTTAGAGATGGGAGCGTTTTATATATCGATATCGTGGAATCATACAATTTTCAATATTATAAGCGTCCATTTCACTTGCCACAAATTAATTGAAGTTAATGTTTATTATTTATTTAAGAATATAAATACTTCTGATATTCTACAATTTCGCTTTATTTTTGTAATCAAGAAGTTTGGACACTTGTGGAACAAAAATATATTATAAATATGTTTAAGTACAAGACCCCTTGTAGCTTGAGTCTAAGATTACGCTTCGAAAATGCTGCTTGGCAAATAAATAAATATTAAATATTGAATTCTTATTAATTATTATTAAATGAAATGTTTTCCAGATTTGTTGGTTTGTTTCAAATTGAAAGTGTTGCGTTCGGGTAGCAGCTGTGTGTGTGTGTGTGTGTGTGTGTGTGTGTTAAAGTTACCATCTCTATTAATAACATTCATGGCTGCTGCGACTCAAAATAATTTTATAGCATATTTTTCGGCTGTTTTTATATTTATTACATTGGGGAGTTTTCATTGTTACGCATCGGTCGTTGTCGGTCTTAGAAACTAGGCGACAAAATTTGTCTTCCAAGAAGCCACACACACACACACACACACACACACACACACACAACCACCTTGCACCACCCAGCCACAAACATGCAGACATCGCGTTGCTGTTTGGTTCGTTGTTTGTTTTAGCTTAAATTAACAAATGTGCTTTTGTGTGATAATTATAATTTTACATTACCTTTTTTTAATTGTTCAACGACACACGATGCCGGATTTGCGTGTGTGTGTGTGTGTGTGTGTGTGTGTGTGGTGGTGTGTGGGTGTGGGTGTGTATGGGCATATGCCTTGGATGCTGGCTGGGCCCAGGTAAGGTGTTAAAAAGACGTAAATAAGATGATGATGTTTCGACAGTGTTGTCTGTGTGACGGTTGTCATTATTAGTTTACCCACATCCTTCAACATCCTTCCTTCCTCTGCTCTGCCTCTTAACCACTCTAACTACTGCTGCCTTGACACACATACATTCAGTCAGCCCCAAAGGAGGGGCTCTGTGTGTGTGTGTGTGTTTGCGTGTGTGTGTATGGCATATTGGCAATTTGATCATGTTACGTGTGTGTGGCTCTCAGCGACTGTGTGTGTGTGTGTGTGTGTGTGTGTGTTATGCATTAATGGCACAGAATTTTTAATGACATGCTACGTGTTAAGTCATCTCCAGAGTGTAGCAAAAAGCCAAGCCTAATAATAATAACAACAACAACAACAACAACAACAACAACAACAACAACAACAACAACAACTGCAACTCGCACATTGTCAAGGTAATAATCGTAAGCAACAAAATTGGTAATTTTTGGAATATGTTTTCCACAGCCTCCCAACCCTGAGCCCTCAACCCGATCTCGCTCACATTCAGTTGCCCCATGCCCATCTATACAATATATATATATATATATATATATATATATATATAAAATTGTAATAAGTAAAATTATGCTCTTCCTGCGGGTTAAGTAACAACACGAACGAGTAACGAGTATTTCATTAGGACGCGCTAAAAGCTGTTGTTCAGTCCTTGCCACTTGCCACTTGCCACTTGCCGCGTTGTTGCCTAATCATAAAATAGTGTAGCTCCGTGCATATAAATGTACCCGGGCCTGGGTCATGTTGACGCTGCGGTAATAGGCTTTTTGGTTAATTAGAAATTTTATTCGAGTGTCGCCGTTGAAGACTATTAGGCATAGTGGGCCATACAATTGAGAACAACCCCTTTTTTCATTAAGACTTCATTTTTTTATTATTTTTATTTATTAATGATAATATTTATATTATTGAGTGAAAACATTGATTGTTGATTGAAACATTTCTATTTGTCTATTTTTCCTATATAGAGTAAATATGTTTATTGTGGCCAATATGCCGAATGCTATCGTTAGACGTCGATTTGCATTCGATGACCAATTTGAAAAATATTCAATATATTCTACTTAAAAGCAATTCAAAAATGTAAATTTGAAATATATATTAAATGATGGGTTTCAAATGCTGGTTTCAATTGTTGTTGTTGTGTGTGTGTGTGGCTTGAAGTCATCCAATGCATTCTTCTAGTTCGGACCAATTTGTTTCGATGGCCAAGGAAGAGATGGGGCCAAAAACGTTGCAAAATGTTTGAATTATTTGCAAGTTTTGTACAAATTAACTTTATGACCGCTGGCTAAATACAGTCAAACATGGCTCAGGTACAATGTGTATACAATACACAAAGCATAACAAGGCAAACACAAAATGCATGGCAAAAACCAGATGGTGAAGAATGAAAAAAAAAGATATATATATATATATAAATCTGCGCCGACTGTCAAGTAAAATGCAGGTGCGCTCATACATATATACATATGTATGTATGTGCCAGTGTTGGTATATCTATGAATGTGTGTGTGTGTGTTGTAAAAATTGTAAACATTCTTTTCGCTTCATTGTTAGGTGCTGTCGCTGGACATTGCAATGGGCCGACAATGAGGAGCACGATGACGCCGAGATTCAAACAGTCGCAGTCACAGTCACAGTTAGTCAGTCAGTCAGTCAGTCAGTCAGTTAGTCAGGTAGTCAGTTAGTCCAACCAATCAGCCACCCAATCAGACTAACAAGCTACTGGCTGGCTCCGGTTCAGGTAATGCTTGCATTTTAGAGCAGGTGTCCTCTCGTTACAGCTTTTCACATTTTGTTGTTTTTTTTTGTTGTTTTTTTTTTTAGTTGCTTGCTTGCTGACTGACTTTGTTTATATGGACAGCGGAGAGCCAAGGCAAAAGTGCTCGTACTTGAAAGCCAACGAGTCCAACAAGCCAACAGCCAACAGCCAACAAGCCAACAGCCAACAAGCCAACAAGCGACCAAGCGAACAGGTAAGCAAACGGCCCAAATAGAGGCTGGATAAGCGCGACGCTCGTCGAATCCCGTTGCCAAACTGCAGTAAAAACTCAATGATTTAACAATGAATGCAGCGACGGCGGTGTCTGCTTTTGGCCGGGCTTGCGACACGGCCACATCGTCGTCTATGGTCTACACAAATATGTTGATGTATCCAATGTATGTATGTATACAATGTATGTATGTATGTATGTATGTATGTATGTATGTGCGAGTGAGTATGTTGCATGCAAAAAGTGAAACAGAATGAAAGCAAAACATTGACAGACAACGGACTCTGACGATGGCTCCGGCTCCAGCTCCAGCTACGGCTACGGCTCTGGCGAAGGGCGACCCAGTGCTCCGCAGAAATATGAATGCTTCACTGGTTCAAAATGAATTAATAATCAGTAATTCTTAAACAAAAAAGATGAATATAAAAAAAATGGCAACAGAAAATACTGGGAAAAAAAAAATACAAATATACGTTGGAAATCAAAACAAAGGGACAAAACAAAAAAATTGTATTCAACTTTGGCATGACGACTATGCAATGCTTTTCCACAGAAAATTGATATAATCTTAATCAAAATCTAGTAAATAAGTATATATTTAATTTAAGATGATGAATATTTGAGTTACATTTATTCCTAGCCCCCAAATTCATTTGTGTAACTTAAACTCTAAAAATAGTACAGAAATCCCTGATCTGAAATCAAATTAAGGAAAACAAAAAAAATATATATATTTTTCACATGGCTTATTATGAATAGAGTATATAGATGATATGTCCAGCTGATGTACCTTTTACAAGTGTGGCACAAGGCGTGCAGTGTTGGGTAGAGTGGTAAAAAATGGATCGCCTTTGGGGTCTGCGCTGCAGTGACAAGTGCAGCTGCCTCGAATCGGTGGTTGGGTGGTTGAATGCCTGTCCGTCCGTCCGTCTGTCTGTTTGTCTACTTGGCGGAATGTTGTCTCGGTGGTTGACTCCGGCTGTGACTGATTGGCGTAGCTGAGCACCTGACTGATTCTTGGGATGACTGAAAAGGCCATGGATTTTAATTACAAGAAATTGTTTGCTTTTATTTACTTTTATTTTTTTATTCATTTCTTTTTTTTATATATATTTCTTTTTTTTTGTTTCCTTCATATATATGTAATACAAAGGCAGTGAAAACAAAAGCCTTACTTATAATAGATACGTATGTTTGCAGGTCCTGAAAGCCATTTGCCGGTATCGCACGGGTCCAATATCTCCTTCGCCGTTGGGCAAATTCTCAATAATCAGTAAAAAATGTGCTGCTTTCAAAATCAGTTTGAAGCCAAACCTCACTTTGATCACGTATTTCCCAGCCAAAGTGAATTACAGCAAATGTATGCTAAGCCTGGGTTAAGTTTTGACCACAAAATAATCAAGTAATGGACTCTAAGGAACCTCTTCAAGTCTTTGTGAAGTGGATTTTAAAAGCCAATTTAAATAATATTTTAACTTGTAAATCATATTGAAAATGAAAAATTATCCAAGAAATTTGTTAGCACAAAATGATTACATGTGTTGGCCGAGTCAGATCAGCCTTTAAAGATGAAGCCTCCATCTAGTAGAACTTATTACAAGTTTCCCTTAAGCCATTTGGAACCCCTTAACTTATTTTACTTCTCCAGCTAAGTATTGGATACCAGTTTGGCCACCTTAGAAAGGAATTTATCAGTAGCCTGTTGCGCTCACGCATAGCTCCTGCCAAGAATGGGAAACGGGAGGGGGATGAGGTGTTGAATAAACCATAAAACAAATTGCGTTTTATTAGCAAACGGTAAAAAAAGAAAGAAAAAACTGAAACGGCTGGCAACGTCAACAAAAAAGAAAAAAAAAGGTCAAATAAAGCAACTATTGTCACATGATTTAGCCCACTGGATTCAGTCGCAACGACGCCAACTCTTGGAGCTGAGCCCTCTGCAGGACAGTGTAGGCGGTGCTGGGGTGCGGCGGTGCAGGACTCGGTCGCATCGGTCACAATGAAAAGGGTTCGACAGGGTTGCGACATGGGGGATGCGACACAATGGCCACGGCCACAATGCCGCATAAAAAGGTGTCTCGTAATATAAAAATGGCAAAATTTATTGGACAGTTGCACGCCACCCATTTAATTTATATTTATAGAAAATAAACACTGGAGTGATTTGCCCCGAGGAGTACAAGGAAATTAAATGGAATGATAATAAAATAATACGAAGGCGCTGGCGCTGGCTTCTAACAAAGCTTCTATACACTTACAATGGGAATCATAATGTGTTATTGTAGCTTATAACTTGGCCTGAAAGATTGGCTTAGAGATATATATAGATATTATCCAGGCGGCCATGACTATATCGACTTGGCCTTTGAAGAAAATATATATCATTGGTGGAACCGCCTTCAGGGTCTAAGGAATCAAATATCAATCTATTAACAAGCTACTATAAAATCTGGCAAGGATTTGCATGATCCCTGCTCGGTGAGGGCATTTGGCCAATGTTTCAACTATGACAAACCCATGGATTGCAATTGAAATCGTTGGGCAAATAAGGGGAGGGGCTGGTTTTCTTATTGGGTGGTGCGACAATAAATTAGCTGCCCGGGCAGCGCCACTGAAACCACAAGTCTACGTTCCATAATAAAAGCGCAACAAATTAAATGTCAAGTTTCAGTTTGCGAAATGCAGGATTGCGGGGGCGTTGCTGGGGTTGGGGCACACTTGAGCACACAAAAAGCCCACTCACTTGGCCACAACCAGACCCCACTTGGTCATATTAAAAAACAATTTTCTACACACACGGACAGCCAACTCGTAAAACTTGCGACACGCGCCGCAAAAGGGCGGCGAGCAGAGAAAAGGAAAGGAAAAAAAGAGAAAAAATTGTTGGGCAAAACGCAAGAAAATTGGCTACAAAAGATGCTAATGATTTATTTAATCGATTTGACCATGAACATATGTAACGCCGTTCAACGTGTGAAAAATGACAATCCAGCTCCGACTTTTTGTGCCGTTTCGTTTGCCTTTTCCCAGCCGAGTCTGTTGATATTTTTAATAGTTTCGGTTACGCAACGTTGACAAGGGTTTGACCAATGGGCCATTAGGTCAATATTGGGACATGGGACGATGTACATGACCCGGACACGCATTCCGTACACCCCGGCGTGGTCAAGCGTAAGTCGTTTGGCCTTGCCGTGTAAATTATATTAAACGTTTGTCAATTTGTTTGTGATTTGTCTTGTCGTTAGTTGGTGTCCGCTTGCCCCAGCAGAAGGTGCAAAAGGGTTGACTGGCATGCCACATGGTTGCGCTCTATTAACTTGCCACCCTCCAGCCACAATTTTCTTGCTTATTGTGTTTATTGCGTTGAACCTAATCGTTAGCTTGTTCCGATATCCAGCACAAAGATTAACAAGATTACACATAACAATGAAATATTAAATAAAAATTTAAGATTTTTAGTTTATGTAGCCAAACAAATAAATATAATTTATCAACGTTTACAGGGTATCTGCAAGTCAGTTTTGTTTTATTTAGTGAAATTTAGAATATCAACAATTTCAGTTTAGATGGTGATCTAAGTCAATCAGGTCCATTGGATTTTCGCCTTTTTGAAAGAAACTTAAACTTAAACTCTTAAAACTGTGTTAAAAATATTTTAATTAATTAACGGCTTAATTCTATAGTCGAATGGTTTGTTTGGGCCAACATGACATTTACCAAATCTGAATGCCGTGCGATTGACGACACTCAGTGGACACCATTTGCTGCAGGAGCAGTCCGCCGTGTTGCTCTTCAGACAATGAAAAGCAAACCAAAAAAATAAATAAAAATAAAAAATAAAAAAAATAAAATAATTGGTAAAGTCGCTGAAAAAAATGACTAGCACTTGGGTGTGGTAAAAGGCGGCAAATTAATCGACTTCAATATATCAAAGACTTAAATTTCAATTTTTTTCAAATTTCCTGCCATTTAAATGCACTCCTTCGGCCAAGTGCCCAGCGACAGGATCCTATTCCCCACCCTACTAACCCTACCCCGACCCCTGCTGTCCATTCCCATTCCCAGTCTACCGCCAGCGACTCGGGCACGGCTCATTGTTATGGTTGTGTTGGTAAATGATGCGCAGCGCCTTGGTGTGGGCGTGGGCGTGGCATTGCTGCAGAAACTGTGCCAGGAATTGAATTTTTTTTTTTTATTTTTTATTTTTTTTTTACAGACCAACGACGACGAAGACGTCGCAATTCTTTAGCATTTTATTTCAATTTTTTTCTTTTTTCTATCTTATTTTGCATTTTTCAGAGCTGAGCAGCGAGTGACTGATAGAGAGGGACAGAGAGAGAGAGAGGGAGAGCAAAATGCCGAGAGAGCAAGCAGTGCGGAGCGAATGCCAGTATACAGCACATTTACTGCCTCATCTATTTAATACCATAAATAATTGCATCTAATTAAATATGCTCAAATGAAAATGTCCGCTTTTTTTCTTTAATTTTTTTTTTCTTCTCTTCTCTTTTTTTTTTTTTGCGTGCCGCTGCCGCTACGTGCGCTGCCGACGCTGGCTGCAGTTGACGCGTGATGGAGCGAATGTCATTCGAAATGAAATTCAAGTTCCAATTTGGACTAACGAACGAACGACAGACGCGAAGGCGGGCGCAAAGAAGAAATTAAGTAGCAGAGAGAGAGGGAGAGAGAGAGGGAGAGAGAGAAAGCAAGCGCGAAAAAAAAGAATACAGAATTTAATAGTTTTCAATTAGGAATCGTTTGCAGCCTTTTCTTTTGCGCTTTCGCGCTCCTTCCCCTCCCACACACACTTGACGTCGCAGCAGCAGCAGCAACAACAGTTAACGCCTGCCAACACCTAACTGCCCCGTTCTGACGACGCGTCGCGACGTCCGCTGTCACTTTGCTTGCCGCCGTCGTAAGTGTCAAGCAAATGAAGTCACGAAGTCGACGGCTCTCAGCTCAGATCCAGTTATTTGGTTCGCTCGCTGCTCGCTGCTCGCTGTTTGCTGTTGTTTCTTTTGATGCCGTTGCGTTGCCTGCGTATTTTTAATTCAACGTAAATTTTATTTTATTTTAATTTCTCTGCAATTCTTTTAACACACACACACACACACATACACTTTTTTTTTATGAACCCCAGCAGGAACATTGAGCACTGCCAATGGCGGTCCTTTCTTGAAATGACACGCTCTGCATTTGCTTACGTGACTCCACTTTAGCCGATGGTTCCTTTTTTGCTGTTTATTTCTCTTTTGTGGTATCCGAAGTTTCTACTTAATTGTAATTATTGCACACATTTCTTTAATTAAATCTTCTGTGATAAGGAACAAGCACCCCCTATTAATGTTTGTATGTGAATACATTTGCTAGTATTACTTTCATTAAAAACAAATTCTTATTCTCTTTTCGATTGTCTCCAATCTCAACTAAACTGTTGCATATATCTTTAAGAGTTATTTTGATGATCAAAATATTTTTGTACCCTTAACCCATTAAAAATGGGTAAAAAGGGTATAATGGTTTTGTGCAAATGTATGTAACAGGCAGAAGGAAGCATCTCCGACCACATAAAGTATATATATTCTTGATCAGCATCAACAGCCGAGTCGATATAGCTCTGTCCGTCTGTCCGTCCGTCCGTCCATCCGTCCGTCCGTCCGTCTGTCCGTCTGTATAAACACGCGGATCTCAGAGACTATAAGAGCTAGAGAATTTGGAAAATAAGTTCTCGTGTACCAGGCGCAGATCAAGTTTGCTTTATTTTATCGATAACTGTCTTAGTTTCTGAATTATCGATAGATTTCGATTTCCGATAGCAATAAATTCCACAATTTAAGAGGCAGAGGCTTCTACTTTATACATAATATGCATATACATACATATTATTGATCAATTGCCAAAATTTCATTAAGATCGGACAGAAACACAGAGAAACACCAAAGTTATAGTCGAAAATATATTCTCATATTGATCTCATTTCTATCAGCAGCCGCAAGCATTTTCTGTATGCATAAATAGGCGAGCGCATGTGTGAGAAAGAGATGGCATGATAATCGACGCTAGCGTCAATATATTTGTGTGTATTCTGCAGAGCCCTGATAACTAATATTTCGTGTATGTGTGTATGCATGTACGTATATGCACGTGTTTGTAGCCATTCAGTTCGGGCATTTGAGTGGAAGGCAAATTTGCCAAGAAAACTAGAATATATTTAACAACTGGGTTAAGGGTATACCGTAGTCGAGTTAACTCGACTACAGCATCTTTCTTGTTTTTTCTTCTTAATGATGCAAGTCTTAAAATATTACAAAGACAATTACTTAAAATTGGCTATATCTTAAAGGAAGGATTTTTAATAGGCCGATGTGTCTTCTAAGAAACACTTAAATATAACATTTACAAACATTGGTTCGGTTCAATAGCATTCACCCTTTAAAAGTGCAGTGAATTCTTAAGATATTTCCTCTTTCCTTTGCCAGGTTATGTGAGAATGGATGTGAATGGAACTAACCACAATACGAATTGCGATTCCATGCACACGAAATACAATAAATAAATGAGCATTGGACTGCTCCAATTTCATGCCACAATGTTGGGTGCAACAAACACGTTCAGTGTTCCGGCTTCAGCATGCATATTTATTGAGAATAAGTTTCCTGTATGTAATACAATCAATGCAAAGGCAAAAACAAGTCAAGACAGTTACTTGTTAAGTTAAATAACTTTGCAGCAGCACAACATGCCACTGGGTGGTGCAGGGTGTTGACTGTTGAGTCTGTTTGTGGAAGTGGGAGTGGATGGGTCAGTTAAATGAACGGCAGGCGCCAATGTACATAGAACTCTGCTGTACACCTGGAGTGGGACTCCCGGCGGAAGTTATTGAGTACTGTAAAGGCGCGACCTAAAACAACAACAGCAACAACAACAACAGCAACAGCTTTTGACGTTGCCACCTGCCGTCACCATTGGTTGGCGTGCAAGATTTTGGTTCGATGAATTTATTACTTTTGATGTTCAAACACGAAAACTGCTGCAGGCCATAAAACAAGCAGAGTGAGTTCCAAAAACTTTTGGACATCCACCAGGGCGGGCAACCACCCAACCCACCCAGGACAAGGCCAAGCAGCCAGGCCAGCTGAAGCCCGAGGAGTACCCAGACCAAAAACCAAACAGAATATAATGCGGCTGAACAGAGTTTGGAACAGCAAATGCTATTAAAAGTTTACATGTCTCAATAGAGTGTTAAGAGATTAGTTGGCATAAAATTGTTCGGGAATTCCAGCCAAAAGGCATTCGGCCTTGTTTACTGTGCAGGCCTGTTGCGAGGGAAGGGGCGGTACTGACAATTTGCTGAATTTCGGCTAAAATTTCAAATAGAAAATAATCTAAAGGAGGAAAATACAAGCGTCTTGTGTTGAAAGTAAATACAATTGAAGCGAAAGCGCTTTGTTTTTATACTATAATACCGAAGGTATAATCTTATACTATAATACCGAAGGTATAATAGTATATTGGGTTTGTGCAGTGTACTACGTTATGCTGTCTGTCCGTATGGATGATCAGTTGCCAAACTTCATAGTATTTCGCTGTATTGTGAAAGCTAAGGAAAATGGAGGAATATTGTAGTCGAGTGAGCTCGAAGAAGGCAGCGTTTTTTATTATAAGTTGGGTGTTATTATTCGATCCTCATGAAATTTGTGCAGTTGATCAATGTATATTAAAGATCCATTATACACTTTTTATCTCAATTTGATTGGGTTCATGGCAAGTTCAGTTTTTATTTGCTATTATTTAAAGTTCAAATTGAAGTTTACTGTGAAATAAAAATCATGAATCTTATACAATAATAAATTGTGTACATTTATTTAACTCAATGTATCAACACGTTCCAATTATGAACAATAATCAGGTTTGAAAAAACCATGATATTGCATGTGAGATAACGGTTTGAAATTAGCCGACTTAATATATAAAGAGTGTGTCTGCTGTGAGGCGATAATTATTTCAGTTAGAACACAATGACTAGTATTGTGGGTCTGCTGGTCGTTGGACTGATGCTACTGGTGAACGCCACGGCTGTGGATAAGAGCTATAGCGTGGAACTCAACTCCTTCGATAAAAACTCCGATCTTGAGAACGATGACAAATGGGTGGATTGGCACTCGCTGCGCATGAAGAAAGTGGGTCGGAATCAGTACACCTTGGACGGGGATATCGAATTCAAGAGGAATATGGGCAATGAGCAGAAAGTGAGCCACGTACATTGCATTCATGTACCTTAGATATTTTCAATATTTTCCATGAATTTCCACTCTGTGCACAGATATCAGTTCAAGTGTTCACCTACGATGAGAGCGTCAAGAAAAAGGGACTTTTGGTCATGAGTGTGAAGAAACCGTTCTGCCAGTTTGTCAACGAGGACAAGGACACATATCCGTATCTGCAGAAGGCATCAAATTTTCCCGAGCAGGGCGATTGTCCATTTCCCAAGGGTAAATACACAATCGAAAATTACGAGCTCGCAACCACATTTCTGCCCAACTATGCACCAAAACGCGATTATTTTGTGGAGCTCAATATTTTGGATAATGAAATACCCGTTGCCGGTGTTTTCGCTTCTGTCACATTGATCTAACAAACCAGCCTTTAACTTGTAATTTTGATATTCTTTTTTTTTGTTTTTGTTTTTGGGTGGATCCATTTGGCACTGCAAGCGTTTACATATAGACCTATATATAACTGTAGCTTTAGCAACCTCCATGTTCAGTTCTTAAATATAATTTTTCTTCGCTTTCAAAGACCAACACAAACCCAATGTGAAAAAACCAGATATTAAATTGAAGTATTTTAGTGAAGTTGGTTGAAGGAAAGAGCTCTGGTCGGAGGTGCAGAAAATTCTTTTAATGATGTCAATGATCTCAAATTGCGAAAAATATATTAAAAAAAAAAAAAATAGGTAAATCTGTAAATCATCTCAGCAAGTGAAATCAAATCAATACTTAAAATATATAAAAAAAATATATGCATTTCACACTCTTATCGGTTGTTGTGCACATTTTTGTGTATTAATTCATATTTGAATGATCAATTAAATAACTTCGGTTCGATGTGTAAATGCATAAGACAAATGATGTATCTTATATTACATCAAATTGATTTATTTTCATCTAGAATATATGATTGACAGAAAGAAGTACAAATTTATGATTCCTTTTAAGTAGGTACATATAGGGTTAGGCAGGACCAATCTTAGCTACTGTAATCGAAATCATTTGTTTCTTCAATCAAAATGAATGTTCTCTAATTGTTAATATATTTTATTTTTATAACCAGAATGTGTAAATTTAAATATTAAATATTATTTGTGAGCAAGACAATGTTCAAGTACATTAAATAATCTTGTCAACTAAAAATTTACGCAGTCGACAATTGAGTTTAGAGTGAGCTACTTAGGTTTCTCAAAAACTGTTTTGGTTTGGATGTGGCATCGTCTATATATATATAAATATATATATATATATATATATATATCTAAAAAAAATATCTAAGACATATTTTACAAGCAATATTCTTGCTGCCAAAAATTTGTATAAAGATGTGTGTCAAGCTTATGCTTATGTTTGAAACACATATGTTTGCATCAAAGGAACGGGGATGCAACGTGCGGCAACATTCGCGTGCGGCAACACTCGATAACATAATTATCTGTCATAATCAGTAGGCGTTGAAATGTGCAATTTGAAGTGCAATTTAATGTGCACCAACAGCCAAATGCAACAACAACAACAACAACAACAGCAACAGTAACGGATAGTACAAATGGGGGTGTTGGTGGTGTTGGCGGTGTTGTTGGTATCAGGGTTGTCATGCTGCCTGCTGGTTGGGGAGTCGTCTAAAGCATTCAGTTTGAGTTTTGAAAATTTGCATCAGATTATTGCAATAAACATAATTATGCGCGCTGCATATGATTTTTCAATTAAACACATGCAACACAACTCCCCAATTGCTGATGAGGCCCAACAACGGTTGCTGCTGCCGCAATTGCTGATGATGTGTTGCTGTGTTGGTGTTGCTGCCACGCGGGTGGTTCACGCTGACGAGGCAAATAAAAAGCCATCCGCATACATGTGATTTGCGAAAATTTGTGTGTGAGTGTGTGTGTGTGTGTGTGATTTGGGGAAGGGGTTGGATGGTTCAAGGGGTATGGGTTTTTAGGTGCGGGGAACTGATGACATGACCAACCAATTGCTGCTCGTTGCGGGTGTTTGTAATGCATATTTGTTAATTAAGTGTCGTATGTGGCTGTGTCTCTGGCTCTGCCTCTGCGAATACTATGTGTGTGTGTGTGTGTGTGTGTCGTGTGTGTGTGTCGTGTGTGTGCAATTGTAACGGTGCTTAAGTGGAATCAATGGATTGTAATGAACAGATAATCCTTTTTAGCAAAAACACAACCCACTGCAAGCCCACAACCAATCCCCATGCCCCACCCACTTGCCACACTCACAGCCCTTTTGCATGCTGTGCAACGTGAGGGTGTGGGTTGGATGGGGGAGCTGGCTATCATTATGCCCGTTATTTGGAGAGCCTTGCCATATGCTGAGCGTTGCCACTCTGCTTGTCAATGACAAATGGCACAGCGTGCAACAACGGCAGCAGTTGCAATTGCAAATTTCAATTAGACGAGGTGTTGATGCAGAAACTGAATTCACAACTTGAATTGGCATTTCCAAAATAAAAAAAAAACAAAAAAAAAACAGCTGAACCACATTTTCATGCCATCTTATTCCAACACATTGTAGCGTTTCTTTGGTATATTTAATGCTGATTGTTGCGATACTTGAATCTATAACTAAAGATGCCAAGTCTATTTAATTTAATTATGCATACATAATTTAATTATGTTTAGGTATACAATGATGACGTCATATCCGACCCTAAAAATAATTGTATTTATTTATTTATTTTTTGTCAACTTAAATCAGTCGACACAAAAAATACAAAAATAAAAATGTCAATTAAATTTAAAATAAAATAAAATAAAATAAACAAATTAAAAAATTCAAAAATTTTTATAATTTTTAAATTAAGCATGCAGTTGTGAAAAAAATAATAGCATCACTACATTAAAACAACTAAAACATATTTTGTATTTTTTTGAAATTATCATTTTAATTATAACTTCATATCATTTCCCTGTGTTTTTCGGATATTCATATAGTATAATAATAATGAATATAATAATAATAATAATTACTAATTACTTTAAAAGCTAGATGCTTTTACACAAAATTTGGAGTGAGTTGGAGACAGTAAATATAATAACTGTAATATATATTATAATGAAAATTACCAAAAAACATTCCAAATAAGTAGGTCAAAGTAACAAAACTAGACGAGAATTATGCAGATCATTGGTCGCATTCTGTGTCTATTCTTAGGGCATACAGAATTCGTTGTGGATTTGGACTTGGATTTGGATTTGGATTGCATATTGTTTTTATTAAGTCAGCACTCGTGGCAAGTTAACACTCAGTTCAAGTCAAACCTAAAGACGAGGACATTTGGGGAAACGATGCGAAGCGTTGCCAGGCCGCAAAATCTGTTTGTGATTACGCCTCCCACACACACAGGAAGAAGAAGAATAACAACATGAAGAAGAAGAAGAACAAGAAGTAGAAGGAGTGCTTGTGTGCTGAGGTGTACTGTGTATTATGTAGGTACACATATTTTTAATCATCATTAACAATAATTCGAGAAATACTTTTAATATTTTTTTCATACCTTTTTTCCGTTTTTCCGTTTTTTGTTTTTGTTTTTTTTCTTTACCTGACTCAAGATGTCGTAACGTCGACATGGAAGATGTTGGCTTGGGCGCACTTGGGTTTTGTCTTACGGAAGGGATAACAGCATGTGTGTGTGTGTGTGTGTGTGTGTGTAGGTGTGTGTTGCTTATTCCCCGCGCTACTTGCTGCCACTTCTGCCTCAATGACATTGCACTTACTGCTCTGTCGTCGCGGCAAAAAGATTTATGAAAATATTGCGTTTGCCCGGCTCTGGAGCTGTTGCCACTTGCCCACACACACACACACACACACACACACACGCATACACCCTCTCCCTTCCCCCCCGCACTCAACCACACTTCGCTGCCTCTGTCGCTGCAATGCTTGCTGGCTTCCTCAGGGATTGTGTTGCTTGCTGAAAGTGTTGGAGAGCGTGCTGGAGTGCTGCCATTGCGTCAGTGGTGGGGAGAGAGGGAAGCGGATGGGGTGGTGGGTGGTGGGGGATGTGCTTGTAGGTAGGTGTCTTTTGCTTGTGGGCAATATTAATTATTATAGGCGAGCCACCCACACAAATAAATCATAAATTAAAAGCCAAGACGCAGTGGCGGCCAAGTAAAAAGCGTCACAACCCCAACCACCCTTGTTGGCCCACCATGGCCCAACCCCATGCCCATAATAAACAATTTTTATCATTAAACGCATTTGATAATTAAAAATTGTCATTTTTTAGCAGCGCTCGCTCTTCTGAAATATCATTTTTCTCGTATATTTTTTGTATATTTCTTTCTTTTTTTTTTCTTCATGTTTTGGCTGCAAAAATATTAAATTACGAAATTGGTGTGCTTTCGGCTAGGGGGCTGAGGCAAGGGGTGTTTCGTGGACTTAAACAAAAGCAACGGCATTTATCATTTTGCCAACTGTTTGTTTGATAAGGGGACATACGACAAAAAAAAAAATAAAAAAAAATAAATAAATAAAAAAACCCAGCTAAAAACGCAAAGCACATAAATAAAAATTAATTGGTGACCAAAAGAAAAAAACCAAATAAATGAAAAAAGCACATAAATATTACTTAAAATATATTCTTAAAGCGAAAGTGACGCAAATGAAATGAAAATAAGAAAGAATGTTGCAGTCGGACGTAACCGACAGCGAAATACTATGATTCCATCATTTGTGTGCAGCCAAGAAATACTGTCCAAGAAACGCTGTCCAGATTGAGGTAGATATAAGATAGTAACCCTTCTGCGGGAGATATGGGAATTTATCGGATTTGGGGGCGGGAGTTGAAGGGTGTTACTAGCAATATACCTTTCAAATTTGATGACTTATGTTTTCAAATTGCGAGAGATATATAGTCCTATCGATTTACACCAACAGGTGTATCGGTTTATCGATCTCTTAAGGGAGTTTCCAGTAACACCTCCCAACCAAAATTGGTGACTGTATCTATAAAATTGTGGAAGGTATGTGGCTTTATCGACGTGCGAATATCGAATTTCCCTAGTGGACGTACGACTCCAATCTTGACATTTTGACTTTTGAGGGTACTTTCAAGTATATGTTCCAAGTTTCAAGTCTCTATCTCTAAGGGTGTCCAAAAAAGTTCCGTTCATCCAGACGGACAGACAGAAGCACAGACAGTATGAAGGACATTGCACAAGCCCTATATACTATTATATCTTCGGTATCATAGTATAAAAAGCGCCATTTCCAGATTTCTAAGATAACTGCTTAGTTAGTTTTCAACTGCTCGGGTTGCAAGCTCGTTTGACACTCTTTGGCAGGGTAGCTGCAACATTCGTTCCCTCTTTCCAATTCGTCCTGTTTCCCTCCCTACCTCCATCCAGAGAGCGGTTCTCATTTTTAATTGACAGTCTACTGTCTTTTATGGAGCTGTTAGGGTTTCATTTCATTCCATTTTTACATACACTTTTCGATCTTATTTCACGGAAATTGCAATTGTATTTAAACGAGTCCAACAGAATCATTCGATGTAATGCATCCTTCGCTGGAATGCTTACATTTACAGTTCTTGATTTAATTTTACTGTGGCTTTCTCTCTTCTCCCAATTTGCCAACTTTCTTGGTTTTATCTGTCTGTCTGTCTGTCAGACACCGTAACAATAATCATCCGAAGACCCTTGAAAGACAGACAGCCGGCAAAATGTGACTGGAAATGTTTTGCCAATTGATGGAGCTGTCCACCTTTAAGCAAGTGGAAATGTTATAGTCGAGTGAGCTCGACTACGAGATACCCCGAAGCCAGGTATTAAATATATTGTTCTAGTATAGTTGCCAAATTCCATTAAAACTTTGGGTGTTTCTTGTCTGATCTTGTGGAAATTTGTATACATCAATTGGGAAACTAATGGTTTTTATTGATAGACAGTTATCGATAACATAAAATATTCTTGATTTGTGAATGTTTTAGGAGAACTTTCCTTTGCCTGTTACATACTTCCAAACAAAACTATGACACCCTCTTCACTCATTTTTAATGCGCTTAGGGTATAAGAACCACCTTAAATTCGTTTCTTAAATTAATTCAACATTGCTGTAAATTGAATTAAATCGATTTTTCAAATTGCGAAGCTTACGATCTTACTATGTATATAATAATATTAAATAAATATATAGTCTAATATTACTTATACTTAGACACATTTTTGTATTAATGTTTTTATTATATTCAATGATTTTTGGAATGATTGCAAATTGTGAAAAATGCTTTGTGTAACATTTTTCAGGCAATACCATCACTCAAAAAGTGAACATTAAAAAACGAAAGTGAAAGCGAGAGTGAGAGAGATAGATGGAGAGACAGAGAAAGCGAAAGAGAGAGAGAGAGAGAGCTAACTGAAAAAGGGCAGGAAATTTAAATTACCTGCGCCGTAATTACACAAAAGAATATGCCAATAAAAATGACTTATGTATCAATTTCCTTTACGACGACTCCACAGGACGAAAACGACAACGATGATAATAATAAAAGGCAACAACAACAACAACAACAATAACAACAACAACAACGAAGGCAGAAAATTTCAATTTTATTTTTATTGCCATATTGTGTATCAAATATTTACAATTATTTGCCATGAGCCATGCCATGAAAATGAGCCATTCAGCCAGACAGACGTTGGCGGTGGGGGAGGGGGAGGGGGAGGGCGGGTGTTCAGGTGGGTTGAGGATGGGCGTGTGCATGCTGATAAATTCAAATAAATTGTGCAGTGTAACCAAGGTGAAAATGATAGCGCCTTCACAGCCAGCCCCAGCCCCAGCCCCAGCCCCAGCCCCATCTCCATCTCCCATCTCCATCTCCCTTACCCAATCCGAGGGCAGCCAGCAACCAGCAGCTAGCAGCAGGCAAAAGTTTTCGATCAAAAAGCGACCGAGAATTGCATGGAAAATGTGAAGTGGAAAATGGTTTTAGCTGTGCCTCCGAACTGAGACGCCAGCATCGTACAGCTTTTCTGTGGCATTAAAATTTTATTTTAATGTCATCGAGACGTTGATTTACAGCACCCACTGTGCGAGACAGAGACTGGGCCGATGCGGGCCAAAAGTGAGCTTGCTGGCAGCATTCAGGTGTATCAGCCGAATATAATTTTAATAATATTTTATTGCTTCGAAAAGGTGGTAATAGCGCGTTAAATGACAATCCCAAAGTCGAAGCCAATTCAACGGCTACTAAAGCCAACGAGGGCATAAACCAGTTGAAGTGCTGACAACAGCACTTCAGCAACCAGCGTCAAGGATCGATTTTCTGACTGTCTGTCTGTCTGTCAGTCTTTTCCTCTCTATTATCTTAAACAGAGTCCCTTTCATCTTCTCCTCTCTAAAAAATGTGCCTTATATCTTAAGCAGAGTCGATAAAGCCCTGATCGTAGACACATCTTTTGATGTGTACTCTTAAAAACTAATCACAATATTCAAGTTCTCGTGCTTCGCCTTTGCCACAAAATCTAAAAACAAATACATATCTTTAAACGTGGTTGTCAAATTTGACAGCTAACTTAAGATTGGCTAAGAATACTAGTTTGTGAAATAATAACAATTAGAATGCTGTCCAAGCGCAATTTTCAATCAAATCAAATCAAAGTAGTTGGAGTAGTAGTAGTAGTAGTTGAACTTGGAAGACCCAAGTGGATGTCGAGTTCCCAGGTGAGCCCATCAATTAACTTGTTAGGCAAGCCACGTAGAACAAAACAAAGGCGTAGCAAATAGCGCTAATAAGTCAATAAATCCATTTAGGCAAGAGCCAAGTGGGGAAAGCAGATCCCCAGCAAGCACCCCATAAACTGGGCACAAATGGAAGTCAAAGGTAGGTGAAAAAGTTTTGCCGGTTGCCACTTAACCGTTCAATTTGGGGTTCCGACCTTTTGGAGCTGGTGGTATCTTAGTCAGCTTTCTTCTGTGTGTGTGTGTGTGTGTGTGTGTGTGCCCTATCCCCCATGTGTGCCGTCCTGGTATCGTTGCGTTGCGTTGCGTTTCGTTCCGTTCCGTTCTATTTGGTCCTGTTCCTGCCACGTTTTTTGGTGCAAAGTTTTTGCGGCTTTTTCAATATTTTATGAGTCAAGCTTTTGCGTTAACACCTTAAGTACGCAGGGCATTGCGGTTATGGTTAGGGGGTTGCACAGTCAGCTATAGCTACTTGTATTTGTGTGTGTGTGTGTGTGTGTGGCAGGAAATAACGCGCAAGTTGTAAGTTTTAACTAGGAGCAAACAACTTTTGTCGTGGCTGCGAGGAAATGAGGGGTGGACTGTTGCGCCTGTTGAGCGAGCTGTTGCTGTTGCTGTTCCTGTTACTGTTGTTCTTCCTGCGGTTGCAATGAAGCATCGAATATTGCACACACATACACACACACACACACACACACACACACATCGTAGCAACTAAAGCACACCCATAAGCAGAGTGTAAACGTCGACAACGATTTATTTCCCAAGCAACTTAAGTGCGCCCAAACCTTGCGCGCCTTTTGCACAATGCTGTCAGCCACGCCCAAACGCCCACACACACAAATACACACACACACAAAAACACACACACACACAGAGACACATGCCTGTGGCTTGCGCTTGTGTGTGTGGAATTTTTGGCGTCGCTAACTCAATGAGTCGAAATTAAACAATGCAAAAGATTAAGTGCAGATTTGGGACTTTATCTGCTTTAGCCATAAATTGGTATTTAAGGGATACCTCACAAATGTCTATAACACATACATTTATACACACAATCTAAGAGAGAGAGAGAGAGAGAGACAGAGAGAAAGAGAGAGCGAGACAGAGCGAGAAGTTATAGTCGTTTAACTACACCTTGAAGTAGGCAGGCTGCTGCCAACAGCCAGGACAATAGATCAGCGCCCACAAATAAGGTAAGCTCCGAGTGCCGTCCACTAACCCCTCCCCATCCACCTCCCGCTACCAACCACACCCCTGCCCCATCAGCCATGGCACATTCTCATTGTTGTTTTGATAGTCGCCCAGGCCAAAAAAGTGCGCTGCAAACTTTTGTTGTTTACCAATAAACAGAAGCTGCCACCTGCAATGAGGCAACTAGCGAGTTTTCTGAGGCAGGATGTGGCACTAACTAAGTAGAGTTTGCTGCGTTCAACATGCAAAAGATTAATTGCAATCGGTGTTTTGGCATATGTTTCTGTAGTTGCCTCTGAACCAACCCCCACTCTCCACACACACACCCACACACACACACACATAGCTTTTGGCAGTTTCTTTCGTGCATTGTTTCCGCAAGTTTTTTGTTCGTGAATGAGGGCCTGAGGGGAGGTGAGTGCGGTATGAGTGCACTTGCCACTTGAGAAGGTAATTAAGTAACTATTTATGGGCAGAGAGACTGGTTGCAAGCAGCCAGACAAGACACAAAACACATGTTTCGACCGAGTTTTCGATTAAGTGAGGCACGTAAATATCGGAGCTCTCCTTTAGTTAGATTAAGTTCTCTCTGTGATATATGTACATATATATAATTTCAACTGAGTCTATATATCTAAGTATCTATCTAGGGTAGAAGCTCAAAAACGTGTTAAGATTAATTATTTTTCGAGGTACCTCAGGCATCATAATCATATTTGCATTGATTGTAATTGAAATATTATAATTAATTATATATTAATTCTTAATTCCATATTTGTTAAAATACATAAAGAGTTGATCAGTTTATAACGAGCTTTTCAGAATAGCTACTACAATTAATAATACTTTAAATATCTGAGTACATTTAAAAAAAAAATCACATTTAGAATGTAATAATAATAATAATAATATTAATAAGAATTAATAATAATATCAATTATAATAATATTGATGTTTTCAAATATTTTGAAGGAATGAACTGAAAATGGTAAATAATAAAATATTAAAAAGAAAACTTGGTACAGTGTATCATCTAGAGCAGCTCTCCCCCTCTCCCCCTCTCCCCCTCTCCCACGACTTATGGTTTCTTTCTGAAGTTATTGATATATTATATTATTTGGCATATTGTACGCTGATAGCATATTGTTTGGGAATAACTAAGCCATTAGTCTTTAAATGACTGCTTTCTTTTTCCTTTCTGTATTACACACACACACACACACACACACACACACACACACACACACACACACACACACAGATGCACACACAATAAACACTGTTTCATTGGCAACAAAGCCCGTCAGATCCGTGGCTATAATTCGATTGCCTGGTTTATGTATTTGGGAGTGGGTTGGTTGGTGGAGGGGGCAATGTCTTAATGCCATAATCACAGGGCGCCAAGACAGAACACAGCTAGATAGATGTGGCATGGCAACAACAGCAACAGCGACAACAACAATAGTAACACAAGAGAGTTTACTACAACCCCCCCACCACCACCACCACCACCACCACCCCTAATATCCCTCCCCCTACCACGCCCTGCATCAACACCATATCACTTTGATTACTTTATTATTGGTAGTTGGCATGCTGCCTGCGCCTTGCTCCGTCCTGTCCTGTCCTGTCCTGTCTACCTTGCTGCTGCTGGCCAGTGTTGTGGCCCTGGCACTCACAATGATTGTGGCACAGTTGTTGCTGCTGTCGTTGCTTGCCCCATTGTCAGTAATATCCCTGTGTTACACACACACACACACACTTTTGCCACTTTTCTTATTAACGGCAATCATATTCGAGGCGGGCTTCCCCCTCATTACACAACCCGCTCCCGTCTCCTTCTTCGGCAGTTCTTTTTCTTGTGTGTAAAAATAAATCATTTTTCTGTTTTTGTTGTTGATTTATGCGTTTGTTCGATGTGTTTGCTCTTCTTCTTCCTCATCTATTTTATATATTCCTCTCTCACTCTATATATATATATATATATGTCTATCTGTCTGCGCGTCCTTCTGCTGCACTTTGGCTACTGTTGATAATGAGCCAAATCATTTTTCGTAAGATAAATTTCCGACTCGCTGCCATATAAGTAGCTGGAAAACTTATGTTGCGACACACCACCAGCACCAGCACCACCACCATCGAACCACCACTAGAATAGTGGCTTCGCTTTGTCTGGCAAGTCATCAGAAGAGTCTCTCTCTCTGTGCATCCCCCCAATCCTTGCACAGACTCCACACCTCAGTACGACTTTGCCGTCGACAACTTCGAGTTTGGCGCGCTCCTTGAAAGCGTTATAAATCATTGACATGATTAAGCGACGGCACGACACGACATGCTTTTGTCTCTGTGTATGTGTGTGTGTGTGTGTAAGTGTGTGTGTGTGTGTAAGTGTGTTCGTGTGTGTATGTCTGGTACCGCTCCCGGCCTTGATTGTTGTACAAGTTGAACGCGGGGCTGAATGGGGCCAAATGATAATTTAATATCGAAAATTGTTTTTATTGAGTTAGTTGAAAGCCGCATCGGTCTTATGTCTGATCAGATCAGAATCTGTTCGATTGTTGCTTATGGCATCAATAAAACCCGAAGGCTCTTACGTCCCTTAAGCATCTGTGTGGCATTTGCAACTAGAGTGCAGCTAAGTTGCCTCACTCGTCCTTAAAAATGTAAACAGCAAACATTTGAAATCGAATTCGATAAAAAGAGATCGCCAAAGATACGAATAAATTAAATATATAAAAATTAAAAAATAAATCAAAAAAAAAAAAAAAAATTATAAGTGAATACAGTTATTGTGTTAAGTTAATATAGAGTTAAGATTTTGTATAATCAATCCTAAAAAATTGTATGCAACATAAGATTATATATCTGTATAAATTCTATTCAACATAGGATTATATATCTGTATAAATTACTTTTTGATTACTTTACATATTTTAATTAGCTTGCTGAAATTTACACTGTTTTTTATTTATTTATTATTTATTATGTGGATTAAAAATACTTACAGGGATATTTATTTTGTTTAAAAGAGAGTAATAAATTTATCTGATTGAATACTTGAATAAGATGTTAAAAATAATACTCGTTAAGCAACTAAATATAAATATATTAATATAATTAATTTATAATTTATATATTAATTTATAGTTTGATAAAATCCAGGATCGCTTCATCTAAATGCAGAGTTTCAAATGATATTACTTCAAAGGATAGCGTAACAGTTACTTTGGATGCTTTCATTAAGGCGTCTTACATAATGTGCCGTTGACTTAACACACAGAGCACAGTACATCGGCCAAGATACAAGAACAACATTTCTTGCAGTTCCCCAGCGCCCTTATTTAGCCACGCCCTGCCTCCCTGGTCGTGGCATGCCTCGGCATCACTCAACTCGAGCAGAAACACACATCAAACATATTTATATGTGTACTTTAAGAAACTTTGCTAATATGTTAAAACTGTTCATTGACACCAAAAAATGAGCAAAAACTCAGCGGGCGGCAGAAGTGGCAGCAACGTTGCTCTCTGTGTATGTGTGTGGGGGTCTAGAGGGGGCTAGGGGCAAGCAGCTAAGTGCCTGGCAAAAAAAAAAGAAAAAAGAAAAAAAAAGACCAAGCAAGCATAAGTGTCAGCTTGTCGAATACTGCATGTGTCTGTGTGTGTGTGTGTGCGAGTGTGTGTGTGTGTGTGCGAGTGTGTGTGTGTTTGAGTTTTGCTTGCAAGTTGTCGGAGCGAAGGCCGACTCTCATATGAGGCGCTGCTTTAAGTGATGCTTTGCCGGCTGTTTGCAGTGTTGGAAAACACAAACAAAAACTGTGAGCTTATTAAACGCCAGATTTCCCATACCCCCATACCGTTAACCATACCCATACCCATACCCATTCCCATTCCCATTCCCATTTGCATTGCTGCGAGTTCTAGACAAATAACGCAAATAGAAATAAAACTGAGGCAACATATAGAGTAGGAATCCAAGCGAAAAACTTTTGCCGCTATGCAATATTAGCTGCTAATTATGGAAGCAAAAGTCGTGAAATCCACTGCAGCTACCACCGACCCAGTTCTCGCTCTCTCCCTCCCTCTCTCATCCCTCTCTCTCCCTCCCTATCTATCTTGTGTGTCTGCCGGTAGCCTCTATAAAGCCGAACTCTATGACTCGGTATCGCCCTGTGGCAGTCTGTCAATATTTGTTGAAACACTTTCTGATAGGCAAATGGTTTTTGAATATGCCAAAAAGTTGTGCAATTGCAATTGCTTTTCCAAAAAACGACCAAAACAACTTTGGGCCCCACTATTTTATTAGAAAACTTTTCAAACAACGCGCCCGAAAATGGGGAAATGCAATGGAAAACAACCAAACTGAAAACGTAAAGCGGAATGTGAATGGCTCGTTGAAGGAGAGCATTTGGCTACGAATGTTTGACTTTATTCGCTATTTTTAATATTTATTATGACTGATTGCGGTCGCAATATTCCACATTCCCGAACACTGCACCAACCCCCCCCCCCCCCCCCACTACCCCTCTTTCCATTTCCATATCCATTTAGCTTCCCCAGGCGCAGAGGCCGCAAAATGAATGGCATAAAATATGTTTAGACAGGGGCTGGCTGCATTCACGCATTGTAATTTAAGTGAAACATAAATATTGATACAATAAATTAATTTTTGCTAAATTGAAAGATAAAGCGCTCTGTAGAATGGTCCTGAGCAGCCTGGAACAGCAACTGAGCTCCTGATTAACCCCATGAATACTTTAAACCCAATGTGTCATTGTAAAAGCGCTGGTTCGATGAGTTAAGTAATTGATATTTGACTGAATCTTGTATTTACCCATAATAATTATAAGTATCAATATAATTACTCATTTATTCAATATTATTCAAATGTAATTCACATCATTCAAAATATGTACATTATTTTAAAAATAGTGATGAGCTAAACACTTATTGACCCAGTTTTTGTCTTGATTTTTCTTTTTTAATATTTTTTCATTTTCATTATTGTTATTTTGCAATGCGATTTCCCTTTCATTTAACTTATTTATTATTCCTCATTCAAAGGCAGGGTATTTCCAAGCTGATCGCATTCGATTCTACTTCTCCCACTCCCACTCTCACTGCCACTCTCTCTCTCTCGATATTGTTTTATTTCTCTGTCACTTCCGGGAATCGTCCATGACTAACCATGTCTACAGTGAATGTCTACGCAGTTTCTATGTTCATTGTCTTTTGCGACTCTTACTTACTGCCGACATCGACAAGGAGCGCAAATAACCTGCTGGGAATTAATATTTTCATTTTTCGACAACATACCCAAGGACGACAATGAGGGCTAGTCAGAGCAGCTGCCCACCTCGTCCTCGCACTCACACTGCTCTCAATCTCCAGTCCAGGCCAACTCCAACTCACATTCATACGCTCTTCATTTGATGCTCACTCTCCGCTCTCAAAAATTTGCCAGCCATTGTCTTTAAGTAGAAAATTCAATTTGTATTTTTGCTGCTGCCTAAAAGTATGCAATGCTTTTTGTTTGCTCACATTTCGCATTTTGTTTCAATTGTAAGAAGGATTGGGGGGGATTCCAATGAAAGGTGGAATATGGGGAAAGGGGGTGCGGCTGGGTCACGACGACATTTGATGCCCCACCAGTGGCCATTGCATTTGTATTATATATATATAAAAGACAACCGCCCACTTGCCCCATGTACCGCTTGCATGCCAAAAAATGAAGTCGCAAATCTTGAGAGTTTTCCCAAAATTGCTTGCCCCGCATTCGGGCCAAACACCCCACGACTCGACATCCTTTGTGCTGTTCGCCGAACGCTTTTTGTTAATTTGAAATTCAAATTGATTTGCGACTCGAGGGTTCCAACCTGCCCTTAATCGCAAATGTTTGTTTGCTTCTCGTTATTGCGTATTGAATTTATTTGCACAAGTATTTTTTATATCTTTTTTTTATTTACTTGCAGTGCGACTAAGCAAATTAATTGGTGTAAAACGCAATTAGCCCCCAGCCTCAGGGGCTGCCGGAGCAGCAGTCAGAAGGCAGCAGAAGGCAGAAGGCAGAAGGCAGTCACGACAATTTTTGTTCAAAAAATAGTTTATGAACTATTTATGCACTTATGCCTGCAGGATGTGAAACTGGTTCGGTTCTCCGGTCCGGTCTAAGGTCAATGCTGTCAACTTGCTGTTTGTTGCCCGTTGTTGTTGGTGTTGTTGGGGGCCACAGCTATGCAAACTTTTTGCTGCATAACCTTTGGGGCCCAGTGCAGCACATAACTTCGATGATGCCTTCGACAAGAGGACAAGACCCTCACGACATGCAGCGAGACAACAAAGGCAGCTCAACAAGAAAAGCTGAGAAAAAAGACAAAACAAAAAAAATAAAACAAAAACAACGTGAAAAAACAGAGGACTGCAACTTTGCAGAAAGTTTGCAATTCTTGTGGGAACACTTGATCATAACTTGGACATTTTTCACTGATTTATTTTGTCTTGCCGCTTGCCGTAAAAAAAGTCTGCTCTGCATACTTTTAGTTTTTTTGTTTTTTTTTTGTTATGGATAAGCCAAACTGCAGCCACAACTATTGTCGGCGTCCTGATGTTGTTATTCAGGTTATGGTTTCACCGGTTGACCCAACCAGCCAACAGTTTATATCATTAAGTGGATGACTGATGCACTGAGAGCTAGTCAGGGTCAAATGCTTGCAGCGCACAAATATATATTTCCAAGAAGGACTTGTGACTGGGCACAGGATGAGCGAAAGTGGCATTCAACTAATAATAATGTTATATTATATATATTTATAATTCAAACTGATCTGTATCTAAATTGTTTTTATGTTAAATTATCAATTTTCTTCAATTACGGAATCCGTGAATCCCGACAGAATTGTTCCAGTCCGAGTTTAGGTTTGTTCCGGATAGCTTCAAAAGTGATGGATTGCTAATTCAACTGTCAGGGTTTTATTTATTTTATATATATAGCCAAGTATGATTTATTCTTTTGCTTTTGCTTTTAATCAGTTGAATTTAACTAAATGTGTCAAGTAAAACAATTTCCCAAAATTTCCCAAAGAAATCACAATTGAAGACTCAGTTGAAATGTTTATTTAAGCTCATTAAATGCTTGATTTAAGTGTTATTTGAAGCTGCTAAATGCTTATGAGCAAAGTTAGTCTACACGATTAATCAAATATTTAAGTATCACTTGCAACTGGATCGAAATCTTTCTTGAGCAACATGAGGCAAGGAACCAAGCAGACGGCAACGGGTCGTCTGAGTAAATCAATTCCCTTTAGTGGCATTTCTTTGCGTATGCGCTCTTAATCCTGGCTATCCAGGAGCTGGCAGTTAGTTTGTTGTTGATCTACACCCCCGTTCCTTTGCCACACATCTTTCTTGCAACAAGCCACGCAACATGCCGCTGATATGCCACAAATTTGTAGTTGTTGTTGTTGTAAAAACAAACACACCTTCGGGTGCTTTTTTCGGGGGGAGGCCACATTTCTAAAGTGTTGCCGTTGCTCATATGCTGGGCGGCCGAGGGGCGTTAAATAGAATGGGTAGACCGAAGGGGGGAAGGGGGGGGGGGGCGGGAAGGGAAAGGCAAACGCCAGCAGATAAAAGTTAGTTTTTTGTTGACTTCAAATGCATGCGTCTTTCACGTTACTCGACTCCACCTCCAACTCCAAATCCGACTCCGACTACGACTTGACTCGACTGTCATGTGTCTTCTTCACGTATCTACACTCACACACACACACACATATATATTTATATATACATACACATCGTGTGAATTATTAAAATCTAATAAACCACAAGATTTTATGTTACACAAAACTCGTTCGTCCTGCCAAAAAAGCGCCCGAAACACCACCAAACTCGTTGTTGTCTTCGCCAGGCAGCTAAAGTTTTTGCGGTTTTCTTTGGTTACGCTATTGAACCTTAAATTAAGTTTGAACATAACTTCCGCTCACACATACGCACACACACACAAACACACACACACTCGTACACTCGCACACTCGCACACCATACCTTGTCTTGTTTACATAGGTAAGTTTAATTTTCCTCACTTTTCGGCGTATGTTTGAAACATGTGCGTCGAGTGTGTGCTTCATGTATGTGTGCGTGTGTGTGTGTGTGTCTGTGTGTGTGTGTGTTCATAAATTTCCTTAATGTGCCAAGTGTGAAAATCTTTGCCGTTCGATGGCGCTTTTCACACGTTTGCCTTGGCCCTTTGCCATATCCTTGGTCCTAGGTCCTTGGTCCTTGGTACCTGGGCCCCGGCCCATGTTTTGTGTCGCCCGGTGAAATCAAGCGGCAATGTGTAGACTTTCAATAGGTTCGTTAAAATTTTATGATTTTCCGTGTGTGTGTCGGCTTCCCCCGTAGGTGTGGAGTGTGTGTGTGATAACAAAAAACGATGCAAGCAAACACACAACACACAAAACAAAAACAACAACAGCAACAACAGCAACAACAACAACAAGAACAACCGACAAACGTGTTGAGAAATTGTTGAGCTACTTCCGGTTTGGGGTTCCGTTTTCCGTGCCGCCTTTGAAGTTTACAAACGGTCTTAAATTTTCATCGGCTCTTGTTTATTTATTGACACGATAACATTTTTAAGTCACTTTCGGTCGCTTTCCGCAAAAGTTTTTAATGCGCTTTTATTGTTGTTTATAGAATATTTACGAGTCAATTTGTTGTGTGTTTAAGCCACAAGATTAAGAAATACTAAAAACAAAAACCAATTGCCAATTCGACTATAAGATACCCTCTTCAGCCTTAAGCCACTCTGACAGATCAACTCTCTCTCTCTCTACATTAAAGGAAACTGATTCTTTCAATTATTTTTTTTCCCAGTTTTGTAAATCTTGCTTTTTTTTCGAAACCAAAGTTTAATTTTGACGATTTCAAAATAGACCGTTAATAATCAATTTGGCCTTCAGCAAAGGGTTAGGCTGGGTAATTTCCAGTTTTTGGCCTGAGCACGTGTCTCAGCTGCTCTGCTTCTTTCCGTTTCCTGTTCTTAGTGGCACATCCTGTGCAATCTGTCTCTCTTCCCACGTTTATGCCTCTTTGCTAACTGTAATTTTGCAACTTTTTAACTGCAGCGCAACTTGGGGCGGCTGGTCTTTGACAGCTGCATATACAAGCCGATCCACACGCCTTATCTTTGTGTATGCACCCAGCCCCGCCCCTCCCGCCCCCACTCCCTACTCGCAACGCATCGGTTTCTCAGCCAGCTAACGTCAAGTCAACAGCTGATGTAATCTTCTTGCCCCGCTCATGCACTTTTACTGCATCTTTTACATGCAGAGTCAGTCAAGTTAGTAAGAAAAAAAAAAAGAAAAAAATAAAAGAAAAAAAAACTTTTGCCCAAGCAAAAGGTGTAACATGTCTGTGCTTGCCACCTTGCAACAGCAACATCAGCAGCGGCAGCTGTCAAAATGACAGTTGAAAAAACAAACGAGGCGTCCGCAGCAGCCGGGCCTTAAGAGTGGGGTTGGCGGGTGGTGCTGCTGCTGCTGGTGGTGCTGCTGGTGGTGCTGCTGGTGGTGCTGCTTCGTACGCAACATTTGATAAACTTTTCAAAAACACACACACACACACTCGCATCCACAGTAAGCTGCACATAACTGTGCATAAGACTTGCGTACTTGCAACACACTTGGTCTGCACTTGTGCAGCACATTTCTGGACGCGTGTTGCAGCTGCCAGCCAAAAAACAGCTAAACAAACTAGCAGCCAAAACCAACTGTAAACTGATGGAGAGCCGCAAAGAATGTGGGTCTTTGCCGCAATTCAAATTTTTGACTAAACTAATAATAAAACGCACAACAAATCAAAGCTGTCGACACTTGAGAAATCACACACACACGCACACACACACACACTCGCACACTCACACGCCCTCAAGTGAACCGCGCCCATTTCTAAATTGTTTTTTATATTCTTTTTTTAACGCTCGTTGGTCTTTTGATGTGCTGCAGTCAAAAGGCGATCGACAACAATAAACCAAGTTTAACAAAAGGTCCAAAATCAAAGCAAAGGCATCCTTCCACACGGCCAAAGGACGTGCCACTTCACAAACGACGGCGGCGTCGGCGTTGGCTGAGAAAATTCTCAAGTATTTTTCACACTCATTTTGCAATACATTTTTCAAAAAATATATATTTTTTTTTGGCTGTTTGACTTTGAGCTGTTGACTTTGTTATTCCGCTATTGTCAGCGTTCCGCGCTCCGCGTTCAACTTACTGTTCTTCTGATGTGGCAAAGGGGGTTTGTTTGTGCCACACGGTTTCTGGCATAAGCATAAGAATAAGGAATATGGTGTATGCTAATAAGCTGATATAAACTATTTATTTCACAGTTAGAACGTTTTTGCAAACATTTCTTAGCCGATAGTTCCTATAACAGCTACAGACATGTACATATATCACATAGGGATCCGATCCGACTGATATATCTGAGAAGATCATGTCTATTACGAATCGGTTATAAGTAAGAAAATATAATTGAATTCAGCAACATACATATTATGTATATAAAATAAACATTTTAATATATTTATTAAAATTTTTATGAACATTGCGTTATTGGTGAAAGTGTTAATTTATTCGTAAGCATCCAAAACTGCAATCCTGTTTTTTTTATATTATGTTTAATCCATAGTTTATTAAACTGTCTTGTTACGTTTGTCATTGTCTGTAATTGGAAAATGTTTGATTTGTGGCACAATTGTTGTGTGCTGCAACATACATACCTTCTTCTGTCTTCTCTTGGGTATTTTCGTTGTTCTCATTTGTGGCACAAGTGACCGACTGCACAGCAAAGTTTGAGTTGCGTACTGAAAAGCGAGGATCGGGGTTCTCCTTGTCCATCTCCGAATCAAAGATCAAGTTCAAGTTACGATAGTGCCTTGTCCGATAAAGGCGATTATTTGGTTCTTCATCCATTTTATGATTAATTAATTTTTTTAAATTTTACCTTTACTCGATTTGCGATGATTTGTTGTCGAAACGAAATCGTCTGGCTAAGCAAAAGATTTGACAGCTCTAAAATGGCAGACTAAGTCTAAGTTTGACTAAGTTCAATTTTGATATCAAATCACAGAGGTGCTTTTCACATTTGAACTTTGTGGCAACCCTGCAGAAAACATTTTAATGGCATCTCTACAGAAAATGTGAAGCTTAAGAAAGGAACAGTTTGAATTGGCTTTCAAATATTTAGAAGAAAACCTAAGACTTAATTAAATTAAGCGGAGTAAGGATATTCCGGAAAACATGAATAACCAAGCAATAATACCCTCAATAATGTTTTAATATTCCGCAGAAAGAAATACAAATATTAATATTTTTTATGTACCCTAAGTGATTCAAATCTGATCAGATTTGAGTTAATTTTGACTCGATTTTTTATAGCTGACTTTTGAAACATATTCCCTGCATTTACACCTCAGAGCTCGGTTCTGTCACCTGTTGTTATTAGTTCGTGGAGGGGGCAACCTCCTCGCGCCGAGACCGAATTAAACACCAAATCAACCATGCAAATTTCCTAAGCTTACCACAAGACGGCACCCGCTCCAGGGGCGGCATCAGCCCCACGCTGCCACCACTTGAGTCCTATGACTTCCCGCGAGGCACACGCCACGAAGAAGAAGAGCAGCAGGGCGATAAACAGGAGCAGGACCAAACTGAAATAGCCAGCCAGTCAGTCAGGCAGCAAATGCGTCAACTTAATTAGCAGCGTCACGTTTTTAGCCCTGGAGTTGGGGAACTGCCAGTCGGGCATATTGTTTTATACTGTGTTCTTGTTTTTGTTGTCGCTTTTTTTTATTTTATTTTATTTTATTTTCTCTGTTGTTTGGTATCCCCGAACCTTTCAGTCAAAACGTGGGGCTCGGTTCGGTTCGGTTCGGTTTCGTGTTAATTGTTGCGCCTCACACAAAATTAATGAACTCAAGTTGTTTGTGTTGTTTTTATTTTGTGGGGCGAGCTTTGGGTATTATTTCTTTTTCCGACAAAATTCCTTAACGGAAATTGATACGCTTCATGGAGGGTGTTGGGCGATGTGTCGAGGGGTGGGGGGGGGGGGGGGGTGTAGTAGTCTGTGGGTGTGGCTTTTCATTGCCTTGAATGGCATAATCTAATTGAAAAGCCATTTAAGCGTGCTGCATGATAATTTTTTTGTTGTTCCTCCGCAGGCAACCCCCAACTTCACACACACACACACATACACACAGACACATAAACATGGCCCAAAGAGCGAAATGCGAAGCTGGAAGCTCTTAACGTGATTTGAATTGATAATTTGCAACAATTAGGCAATGCCTATGAAATTTGTCAGGCAGCTGGCAAAAGTTGACGGCAAAATCGCGCATGCTTAATTGAATCGAATGAAGTTTGACAGCTCCTTCAGCGGCGGGTAGAAGGTAGAAGGTAGAAGGAGGAGGATTGGGCGGGGTGTCCACTTGAAAGTGACATATAAATGAGAGAGCAACTTAATGTTGCCAGTTGGCAAAAGTTACTCAAGTTACATAGTATACGGAAACTGTTGTTGCTGTTGTTGTTGTTGTTGTTGTTCGTGTTTAGTCGTTGCTTGGAGTTCTCCTTTTTACGTTGGCTACGTGCGCCACCTGCTGGCCAGTAGCTGCAGCTACTGCTTAGTGCAGTTGTCACGTGACATACGATATTTGAGTTTTTGAGTTTTTTGTAGCTTTTAACTAGATTTCAGCTTTGCTTTGTGCACTTTGGGAACCCCGGACAATGCATTGCACCCCATAGAACACACACACACACACACACCCTCTCTCTATCTCTGTCCGACTACAGTGCACTGTCACCCCTCCAAGTTACACTTTGTCTGTTTAGGTTGGCATCCGCGTCGTCGTTGCCATCTATGAGGTGTTAATGCTTTGTAAAGTTTACACAACAACGACAAGAAAAATATATAACAAAAAAAAAGAAAAAATGTATAAAGTTGATGTACAACGTATGTGTGTGCGTTTCTAGGGTTGGGTGTGTGGAAATCGGGTCGAAGGGGATTGCACAAAAAAAGTTCGTTGAGCAGCACAATAAAAAATGGCAACCACAAAGCATTTTTATACCCTTGCAGAGGGCATTAAGATAGTGTCGTTAAGTATGTAATGCATTGAAGTTGATGCCTTTGTTCTGGATAAGCCTCATTGGCCGAAATAGCTATGGGAAATATACTATGTTCATCTGATGCTGGCGTTAACCAGATCGGACCACTTTATTATATAGCTCCGATAGCAGTTCAGCTTCAAGCAGCAAGGGTATGTATTCTTCGGTGGTCCGAGGGTGGTTTTTTTTCTTTCCTGTTTTTCTCGCTTTTCGTTGTTGCTTAAGTGGCTTTTACTTAGTGCGCCAAAAATTGGCTGTGTCCTGTCTTCGCCGGGATATTGTTGCCATTGTTGTTGGTGCTCGCTTTTGGTAAGCGTTCCTTGTAAAGTCAGAAGCAAATAAAACAATCGCATCCTGCCTGGCATTCGATGATAGCTAAAGCTGAGATCGGTTTCTGTTTTTAATCAATCACAAATTCTCATTTAAAGATTGACTTTTCCAATACGAAAATAGTTGCTTTATGTTTAATTTGATATGTTTTTAAGTTCAATAGGAAAATAAAATGGATATGAAAAAGGATTTTGATGACTATTAATTAATTTAATTAAAAAAGTGATGAAATACTGACTTAAATCAGATCAGTTTTATATTGAATCAAGTAGCGACATCAAACGACTTAAATCAAATTAAAATTTCATTAATAATATGATCAATTCACTCCTATATAGATATATAGAGACATATCTTTAAAGTAACTTGTATTTATGTAGTCTCCAAAAAGTGTAAAAAAGCTTTTCAGCTAAGAGTTGTGCTCAAATCTATGGAAGAGTTCAACTTTTAGCTAGAGAAGTTTCCACAAACAAAGTTGCTTAAATAAATGTTTCGAAAATGATGTTTGTGTCGCATAAAAGTAGCTCATTGAATATACAACGAACTTGTTAACAATGCAACTGAATGGAGGCATTTTTGAAAGACGATTTACCCAAATGCTATTCGACAAGTCTCTGATAAAATGGAGCAACTTTAAAACTAAACGTGAACAGCATTTATTTAATATAAAATATATGCACCCATTACGAAATTTGACATTGTCGTTGTCGTTGTTGCCGCATTTTGGGGCGACTCTTGGGTTCAAATGGAAGCGGATACGTTGCCGGAGCCAGAGAGGCATACACTTAAAATAGTTTTATTTCAATTAACAACAGAAATTCGATGAGTTTATTTGGTGTTGTTGCGTTTTATGCGACACAAGATAAGAGCAATGGCGGCGGCAAAACATTTTATGCCCGGCTTCGACTACGGTCCATGGGTCCAGCCAATGCGCAGTATGGAATGGATGCGGATGGGGATGGGGATGGGGATGTGGTTGTGGATGGGGGGGAGGTTGTGAAGGGGTTTGGGGCATTGCGTGTTTAACTGCTGCACAGTAACTCGTATAAAGCCGAAATGCTTGTGTGTGTGAGTGTGTGTGTGTGTGTGTTTGATAATGTTGACAGATAATAAACTCGGAAAATTACAAAATTACAATCAACATATATACATGCGGATAGAGAGAGAGAAAGAGAGAGAGAGAGAGAGCGTAACAGCTATTGAGATGGAAAAAGCGACAGAGAGAGAGAGAGAGCGAGAAGAGGAGAGGAAAGGATGGAACATTTGCAAAAATGTCACATGCATGGGAACGCTGCTAATGGCGCGCCATTGTCCTGGCCCTGGTTCTGGTTCTGGCTAGCTCCAATTTTATGACTGGAGTGGAATGGTGGTCTTTTGGATGCCTCGGCCTCGACATGGGTATGGGTCCTTAGGGCCATTTTGGCGTCATGGCAAACGTAAATTTGCCACCACAAAACTATTCAATTGAAAGTTATTTACGTTTATTGTTTCATTTCATTGCCAGTTGGCAAACATTTCAAATGCCACCATCGCCCTCGGCCCTCGAGCCTCGGCATTGCCAAGCTTGACTCTGCAAGCTAACGCAAATAATTCAAAGTCAAAAGTTATGCTATACCACACACACACACACAAACACACAAACACACACACACACACACACACACACATACAGACATATGCACGTACTCTTTGGTATGTTAGCTTTCGATCAGCACGTGTGTATCTGTGAGCCTTGAATAGCTGCTTGCGGAGATGTCTTTAAGCAGCGGCGAACAATTGAGAGACGCATTGATTTATAGCCAAATGCCATTAGGCTCGGGCAGCCCATCGATTAGCCACAGTTTGCCGAGCAGTGCTCGAAATCTATACTTCCGTTGTTAATCATTGGCATCACTTAATGGCCCCTTCCGCTTTCCGCCTTCCGCCACACACACACAAATGCAATGAACTAGACAAGCCCCAGTCACAGCCCCAGTCACAGTCCCAGTTCAAGTTCCAGTCACAGTCACCGTCACAGTCCCAGTCACAGCCAAGTGGATCCATGTTGTGGTGGCTCGATAAGGGGCAACTGCGAACACGCCCTTCAATTACAAATCTATGCAAGTCGACTCAAGGCTCACTTGCCCCACTTGCCTCACTCTCCCCTTCTGGGTTGCCTGCGCAGATAATCTACTAAAGGACTTCCGCCCGGTGCGTGCGCTGCGTGTAAAAAATAAATAAATAAAGATTTTAAACATGGCAGGAAAAACTGAATTACCAAACAGTCAAATGCGACAGTGAGGCTTATTGGCCATTTACAAGGCAAAAAACAAAAATCACAATAAAACAGTCAAAGTTGAAATGACAGCTGGCAAAGAACCCTTTTAAAATAAGTTTCAAATCTTTCATAATGGTTTATGGAATGCTAAGCTTAATTATTATATACTTATATGCATAAAAATAAAATTATACAAAATACAAAAAAAAAAAATGTATACCTTTTAAGAATGTATTTTAAGAATTTGAAGAATGTTCAAGATTGACAACCCTTTTGATTGATTTTGGCTTTTGTTTTATATTTTATAGCAACAAAAAGCTGACAACAAATGTAGTGAAAATATAGGAAATAAATAAGAAACTACCCCTATCTATATATTATATAGACACATATATTCACAATACTTTTAATCAGATACGGATTTCCTTAGTCAAAATTTCCACAGTGCGCTTCTGGGGGACTGAGTAACTGAAAACATAATGATATACGGCCGTGAAATCGAATCGTGGCATGAGATTCGTGTTCTTACACACACACACACACACACACACGCACACACACACACACACACACACACACACACACACATACATACACAGAGAGAAGGCTTTAAATACTCGCTGCTGTTTTACTTCTTGGGAACAGTCATAGTTCCCCAGCTACCGATACTGGGTTTCCAACTACGGCTATCATCAAGGGTTACGGCAACGACTACGGCTACTGGTTTTTGGCAAGTTCCTTGGACAAATTCAACAGACTCCGACTCCGAGTCCGACACCGACTCCTTCGTCGTGCTTTCTGCTTTGGCGTGGATTGCTTGGCGCGGCAGCCAAAATTTATTGCGCCGATGTGCCGTGTTGCGTGTCCGTCCAGACGAAAATGGGAACGAACATGAAAACAAAGACGAAGACGAAGACGAAGAGGAAGACGAAGGCGAAGGCGATGAGGAAAACGGAGACATTGCCCAGCGGGTTGCATGTCCTGCCGCCTGTTGGGCAGCGTCGCCAGCGCGTCCTGCCTGCATTTTGGGTAGGCGTTTCCCATTGCGTTTTCGACGGCCGTGTTGAAATTGACAGCAAAATAATTGGTTGATTATTTATGAGACAAACGAGCGAGACGATTTGTCCCAGCACAGCACAGCCCAGCCCAGCCCGGCCCAGTTAACCATTCCATTCCATTCTGGCCAAAGTTTGTTTAGGCCGCATTTAAATCAATGCCAAAGAAATGTTTTCATTTATTCGCGTGCCCGCGTCTTGCGAATCTTTTAGTTAGTTTTGCATGGAGAACAGTTGCATCCGAGTGGCAATTAATATTTATGCCACTTCCACCAGACAAACAAAATGGATGAGGAGGAACTTACGTGTGTATTTTGCTCATCTATGATATGCCTGTTTTTTTGCTATATAATCTTTGAGAGGCACTGAGCCTTCCTATTTCCAATAAAAGTTGATCGGTTAATTTGTCAATCATTTTAAGGATCGGGCGAATACAACAACTTATGAAGTCGTAATGTACTTAATGTTATTCTCCAATTTCAAAAGTCAAGGGAGATTCTTTTAAGCTCTAATGATAGATAAAACGACTATTAATGCTATAGTTAATAATATTGATTGTGGATTAAAATTCGTTGTACAAATAGATAATGAAATATAAATAAAATCACTTTAAAGTGCCAAGTTCATTAGTCAAATCTAACTAATTGTATGCCAGGAAAGACTTGGTTAATCCACAACGAGAGAAAAGGGGGGAAGAGGACTTTTAGGCCTTGTCAGGTCCAACATGAGCTACGCCCTGCTGCTGGCACTGAGTTGGCTTTGATGTTGCACGACGCATACAACTGATTGTTATCCAAATAGTTGTTTAAGCAATTCAAATTGTGGTAATTAAAAATGGCCAACAGGCCACATGCACAGAAGGCTGGCAAAGTGCGATGAAAGGGTTGGGTTATCAGAGTGGGGGGGCTTTGTGGGATGGGGTACGTATGTGTGGTTATACCTAGACAAACCCTGGATGCAGGCACTTGACATATGGAGCCAGGATTCTTGGGAATCTGAGTGCGAGGCCACTGCTAGGGCTCATTGCCTGCGGCTGGTTGTTATTATTTTTGTCACTGACAAAGCAAATCACCGAAAACCAACAGAAACAAAAGCCGTACAGGAACGCACACACACACACACACACACACACACACACATGGGCAGAGGCGTAACAAACGATGTCGCCGGCAGGAGCAGACAAACAAAAAAAAAAGGAGCCAGAGCCTCTGGCGTAGGCCTATGGAGTCGTCGTCGTCGTAGTCGTGGTTGCGGCCAGTCCAGGCAATTTTCCTGTTGAATTATGAGGATATTTGTTTCGTCATGAAAGATTGGCCCCGGCCCGGGCAGCTGCACTCGCTCTCTCATTGTAATCCTTATGAAACGGCGTTGACTGTTTTTTTTTTTTTTTTGTTTTTTGTTTTTTTTTGTTGCTTTTGTTCTGTTCTCTGCTTTGTTTCTCGGTTCTGGGATTTGTAGTGCTCCTTGTGGTGGAGCTGCGTTTCCAATTTGTTGTTGTTGTTTGTTGTTGCTGGCCGCAACAGAATCGTCAACTTAGCCTTCGTCTAGAGCTTACCAAATGCACTGTCGCCGCACACTGGGGCGCTGCCAGTGAAATGCACTCGACTGATTCCTGAGGGTTTGGAGATTCGGTAACGGGTTGGTTGCTCACTGGGTCAGGTGTCATGGGAGGGGTGGGGAGGGGGGGGGGGCAGTGTAACGGGCCAAAAGAGCAAAACCAACAGGAACATATAGTTTGTGTATCTGCAACTGTAACACATGAGTCTTAACCGGACCACGGAGTGGCCCGATTGCATCTACAATTCATAGAAATTTGAAACGATGCGTAAACGAAAACGGCAAATGCACAGCAGCAACATCATCAGAGTTGGAAGATGAGTGCAAAGAGTAAAGAGTTTTGGAGTGGGTAGCGGACTGGGGAGCTGATAGAAGCCGGCTCAGAACGTTGCCAGCTCTTGGCCATCTTTTCACTCCGAGGATCCGGGGTCAACGTAAACGAAATTGTTCAACGCATCGCAATGGCAAGTTCTCCGGGCAAGGACCCAAAAATTGCGTTTTCCAAATGCATGCGTTGAGTGTAAGCACAATAGAGATAGAGATGGACATACACGGACCGAGTGAGAGGGGGTGATTTGGGGGCAGTCAGTTAGTTTGGGTTTGGGTTTGGGTTTGGGTAAAGGAGCTGGCAAATCCGACTTTGGTTGATGATGAGTGTCGTTATCGCTTTTGTGTAGCTTCCTTTTTGTCATAGCTCTCTTCGAGTGGCCGCCAGGAGTGGCATCAACAGCAGCAGCAACAGCAACAGCAGAAGCAGGAAGGGGTTTCGAGTATTTCAACTGCAACTTGAATTTACATTTCGATATAAGGCTCGGTTCGGGACCAAAGCACAGCCAGCCAGCGCACAAAACAATCAAGAAAAGCAATTGGTGCAGTTTTTGGCCCGGCTCTCTGCCGGAAAATAGCGTCGCAGTCGGCGTCGCAGTCAGCTCCATGGACGTAGTCGTAGTCGGACGGTGATGTAGCTGCACGGATTGATTTACGTTCGAAAAGATTTCTCAAGTGCGACAGTGAGTGCATAGCACAGTTCTGCAAACACATCCAGCCCAAGTTGCCCAAGTTACCCATGATGCCCAAGTATCCCATGTTGCCCACGTTGGCCATGTTGTCCATGTTGACCACCCACACCGTTCCATATCATTCCATTCTCTTCCATTCCATTTTATGACTGTACATTTTTATATACGTTTCAGTTGTAGTTTTGCATTTTGACTACTTGCCATTTAGAGAGAGAGAGAGAGGGAGAGAGAGAGAGGGAGAGAAAGAGAAAGAGAGAGAAAGTTGGCAGCCAACTACTGAGATTTATCAAAAGGTAATTTATATATGTGGGTGTGTAATTTATATATAGATATATACCCAAAACAACAACCCCATTTAACTATTCCCATCACACCCCCTACCCCAGCAAACCCCACCAACCCCTTTTCACCCTTACATGCATTGAGCTTTGTTTGCATTGCTGTCTGTTTGCGTTTGGGCTGACTTCTCACAGTTGCAGCTTGCATTTGCAACTTATGCAACAATTCTAAGAGTATTTCGTTGAAAATAAATCGCCTGCCCAAGCATGACATACGACCAAATGCCCCCGAAGACCCCGTGGAGTGGTCTCCAGTGCCTCCATCGGCATCGGCATCGGCTTCGGAATCTGAGTCAAAGACAAAAGCATGGAAATTATTCTGGGTTGCAGCCAGTGTGAGTGGACGCAACTGATGCAAATTGGATTACAAATGCTGCCACATACGAGCATTATAATTGCACAGTGCCACAAGAGAGCAGTCAACTCCCCTCAACCAAATCTCTAATTGTGTAAAGAACATTTGATTTGTCAATATTCAATTTCCTTGCATAAATTTGGTTTACTGGGAAAAAAATATAAATTTAAAAAAGCGATTATAAATAAATTAATGCATCTGTAAAATCTAAAAAGCTCACAACCAGCAAAAGATATCTTCTTTAATGTATCCACATGCAAATTTTATATACACAAGCGAGAACTCCTTGGCAAAAGAATTATACATCTTTGTTGATTTTCCAATTCCAATTAAATCTAATTATTCAATTTTGCTAATCAGGATAATGCTAAATATTGCATTGCAGAATTTGTTAGGTGGATTAAAGTCGCCGCAGGAATTATATGCAGCTTGGGAGCACCCAGTCCAAGACTCTAAGTGTCAGCTGCAGGTTCTGGGGGGACATTCAGAAATGAGAAACATGTTGGACTGGAGCGCAAATGCATAAATTCAATTTTCGCATAGCAAAACAAGTCGGAAAAAAGTTGCATATTTTAACGCTGTCTATAGACAAAGCTCAAAGCGGAATAGATGGGTGAGGTCATGTGGTTGTGGTCCTTGTTCGCAGTTCGCCTGTATTTCGAGGAGAGAGCGAGCGAGCGACAATATGATGTAAAAAATTGCAAATCGAATCGAGGAAGCAAACGAACGACATCGCTACCAATGAATGAAGGTAAGCTGGAGCAGGGGGAGGACATCGCAGCTGATGGGGGATGTGTAGGGTCAAGCGAACCGGCTGGTCTGCATACCGAAACGTCAAGAGCACTCGCACGACAGTTACACGCCTAAGCCCCCGGCTTCCCAAATATCCACGCCCCCTTTCCCCAGGCCCCTCTCGATCCACACCACGCCTCACTTTTTGTGTTGTTGTTGCTTGTCGAATCCACGGTGTGGACCCGCAGCCGAGCGCCGGCCGGGCAATGACCACGGTATAAACATTGTTGACATTTGCCAAACCTACTTTAATCACTTTTTAACCCCATTTGATACAGTGTCAACATGCATGGGGCGGCGGCTCATAAAATGGACAGTCGACACTCGACAGTCGACAGTCAGCAGGGTCTGTTGTCCGATCTGGCGGACAGGCGAGTCCTGAATGCAACGTTCAAATAAAAGAGGAAAAACTGCGCCGAGTGACAAAAAATGCCAATGACAAACGTCGAAAAGGAAAAAAGAGCAACAAAAAATATCCAAAAATGGAAGCACAAACGGCCAAAGAACATTTTTGCCAGCGTTCGTCGAGACCCGTTGACCCCTTCGGTGTCCTCTGTGTCCTGTGCCTGACCAGCCGGGGCATGGTCAACGGGCCGAGCTGCCAAAGCAATTGATTTACTGCACTTTGTTTGCCAAAAATTAATTGAGTTGATGACAAGTGCAATTGATTTATGCGGGACTCAAATGAGTGTGGACTAACGCATGAATGAACGGGAAGGGGAAGGGGAACGGGGATGGGGACGAAGGACGAAAGACGGATCGGACGGACAAGCGGGCGGATGGATAATGATGGGATGAGCAGATGTTTGGCCCAGCGGCATTGGAAAGACGGTCAAATGAATGGATAAGCAACGGCCACTAAAATGCGGGCCACAGCTTCAAGTTAACGTTTCCAAGAAAAATAGCAAAACAAAAAATAGATAATTCAGCGAATCGCTTTTTTTTAAGCTTTTCTAAAATATTGTGCTAAATATGCTAACAAAAAAAAATATATATATTCTTATATACCTAATATACGAGTAAAAAATTTATAAAATGGACTTAAACTAAACTTGCAAATTTAACAATTTAATTTACAGATTATTTAGAAGTTTTTTTTAAGATAAAAAAAACCAACGGACATTTAATATTTATTCTTGTAGCTACAAGCAAAGTTTAGTATTTAATATATGTTTATATATGTACATACATATATAATACTATATAATCAGAAATATTTTTCGCTTACTGATTATCGTGTTTAAAATTAAATATATATTTTGGATCTACTATTGGTTGTAGCCACAAAAAAGCTTTAGGCTTCCTTTAATTTTTGGAAAGTAATTTCTAATACAAAAACTGCTGCATTCATCGTTAGGCGAACACTTGTCGCACAGTGTATGCCGGGGCCAGGCCGGGGTGCCACAGCGCGTTGCACAACGGCAGGTGTCAAAGGCAACGCTGTAAAAAATTGTGAGCTACCTGGGAGCGCCCCCATCTTGTCACCGTGTTCTGTCACGGAAGCGTGCCGCGCACACATGTCAGGCCTCTGGCCTTTCTCGTTCAGTTGGCTGGATGGTTATTCGCCGGTTGGCCATTTGGCCGTTTTGGTCGGCGCTGGTTTAGGCCAAAAACGAGCGACGCAACGGAAATAAGCGCCAAGCGGATGCCGACAAACGAAGCAAATGATTCATTTCCGATGATGCGACAGCGTTGTGTGCCTGCCTCTTACCCCATGCCCTTTATCACCCGCCCCCCCAAATGCCACACCCTCTACTCATACTCATACTCTTACTCATACCCATACTCATACTCTCATTCGCATCGAGAGTGGCAGAGTTCGCCTTGTCATCGTCGGCGTCAGGCCACCAAAAATTTGCATGAAATGCAAAATCAAACGGGTCGTGGCATTTAGTGGGTGTGTTAGTGGTGTGTTGGTGTGCGTGTGCCTCTGTGTGTGTGTGTGTGTGTGGCATTGGGCAAGGCGTTGCTGGATGGCATTACGCGTCACGTTTCACATGCCCCGTGCAGGTTGACGGGCAAATGTTGCCACTGCCGTTGCCATATTTTATGAGTCCGGTCTGCGGCGCAGCGTGTGTTATTGATATGCTAACGGTAAATGTCATTGGGGCAGGGAAGCGAAGTGAAGTGAAGTGAAGTGAAGTGAGGGGGAGCTGGTGGACTCTGCATTTGACGGCTGTGCGGAAGTGGTTAAGCTGGGCTATATGGCTATAGATGCCACTGACCACTCGGTTGCCAGCATCCAGCATTCACCATTCAGCACTCCACCATCACCATCCCCATCCCGGACTCCAACTCCAATTCGAATCCCAGTTTTGACCACGGCGACATATGTCGCGGGCAAACGTGTGAAATTTTAAGCCAAATTTTGCACAGAACGCGCCCCATTTATAATGGTGGGTTCGATGTGAGGGGCACAACATATTGGAAATCAAAATGTTGACATGCAGTCGGCAACATTTTTCAATTAAGCGCCCAGCAAAAACAACAAAAACAACAAGAACAACAACAACAACAACGACAACAACAAATGTTATCTGCAGTGGCAGCAAAATGTAAATAGAATTAGCCAATTCAAGAAAACTCAGAGCATCAAAGTTTGCCTGGTTATTCCTGGTCTTAGTTTAAGCATGGATTTGTCAGTTCCAAGCTTTAATCTTTATGTGTTCCTTCTGCCTTTATTTGTAAAAGAAAAAACACACTTTGTGCCCACAGCACTTGTCCAATATGCACTATGATCTTTGCAGTAAGGGGTAAATCTGGGAATTTTACGAATGAAAATGGGGAAAAGGACTCCGGAGGTTGTCATTAGATTTGATCACTGCAAAACATGGAAAGGCTGAAATGGTTAACACAAATCTTTTTATACCCTGAACCCATTAAAAATGGGTAAAAAGGGTATAATGGTTTTGTGCAAATGTATGTAACAGTCAGAAGGAAGCATCTCCGACCCCATAAAGTATATATATTCTTGATCAGGATCAACAGCCGAGTTGATATAGCCCTGTCCGTCTGTCCGTCTGTCCGTCCGTCTGTATGAACGCGCGGATCTCAGAGACTATAAGAGCTAGAGACTTCAAATTTGGAATATAAGATCTCGTATACCAGGCCCAGATCAAGTTTGCGTTATTTTATCGATAACTGCCTCAGTTTCTGAATTATCGATACATTTAGATTTCCGATAGCAGTAAATTCCAGATATCTCTCACAATTTAATGGATACAGTCACCAATTTTGGTTGGTAGGTTGTTGGCGAGGTCCTTGAAAGATCGGCATGTGCCACGCCCACTTCCGACGCCCCCATCACCCCCGACCCAAAAATTTTCAAATGGCTATATCTACCGCAGTTTTTGAGTAGGGAACGTCAAATTTGGTAGTTATATTACTGATAGTTGCCTTTAAGAACCGATAACAAATTTGTGGTGCCACGCCCACACCTGCGCCTACAATCGACAATTCCGATTTTAAATCGATAACTCCGTATATCTCCGAACATTTTAAAGATAGAGTAACCAAACTTGAAAGGTAATTTGCTGATAACCTCCTCCAAAGATTGGCATACCAATTTTTGGACCACGCCCACATCCGCCGCCCCCACGAACTTCGTCCCTAGAAATTTAAAATGCGCATATCTGCCGTAATTTGCAAGCTAGAGTCGCAAAATTTTGCAGGTATGTTACTGGTAACTCCCCCAAAGATCGATAAAAAAATTGGATGGCCACGCCCACTCCACCTACCTAAACCGATACACCTCTTGGTGTAAATCGATAAAGCCAAATATCTCGCGCAATTTGAAAACTTAAGTCACCAAATTTTAAAGGTATATTGCTAGTAACACCCTTCATAAATGTGTAAAAAAAATTTTGGACCACGCCCACTCCCGCCCACAAAAAACGATAAATGCCTGTATCTCCCGCAATTTAAGAGCTACAGTTACCAAACTTAGAAGGTATATTACTAAGATCGAAATCCAAAATATTTTGGGCCACGCCCACTCCCGCCCACAAAAAACGATAAATGCCTGTATCTCCCGCAATTCAAGAGCTACAGTTACCAAACTTAGAAGGTATATTACTAAGATCGGGCCACGCCCACTCCAGCCCCCAAAAACGATAAACCTATAATGCATTTAAAGCTTGGTTCAGGGTATATGGTAGTCGAGCTCACTCGACTACAGCCTTCTTACTTGTTTTATTGCTAGATGAGTAAAACACTTGATATAATTTTGCAGTTGGAAGTATTTAAAATGCAACGACTTAAGGAGTTATCACTGGGAATAAGTCTTCCTATTGAGCCATAGTGTGATGAGGACGAGGGCTGCATTCACTGGCCAACAATTGCTGCTGCTGCTGCTGGTGATAATGATGTTGGATGTGTGGATGTATCTATGGAATAAAGCTCGCCAAGACGACAGTGATGTCGTCGGGCTTGCCGCCATGGGCGCTCTCGATGTTGTGGAGTCTGGCATATTGGCTAAATGGGGAGTCGTGGTTGCGATTGCGGCTGAGCGATCGAGCCAGCAATGCCACTGAATTTGCAATTCCCTGTAGCTGGTGTGGATCATCGATGCCGGCCGCTCGACTCAGCACGTTTAGCAGGTCCTTCTCGGATACATTATCATAGACGCCATCGGTAGCCAGTATGACTATATCGCCAGATTGCATTTGAAACTGCTGCACGTCGGCGCGCTCCGGCGTATCTGTGAGCATATCGTGGCCCTGCCCCGGTGGCCTAACAGCCAGCTGGTATGGTGTATTAAAACCATGCTGCTGCTTAATGGAACGGCAGACGATATTGCCATGCCGAACGACCAGAAACCCACTGTCGCCAATGTTGGCCGCATACAGGATGCCGCTTTCACGTTGCATGACCAGCACACAGGCGGTGCTGCTGCCAAGGATTGGCTCCTTGTGCTCCAATAGATTGCAATAGGCACGCGTCAGCAGCTCCTTAGGCTGCGATGATTTGAAGGCGCCGGCAAGCGAAAGTCGCTCACAGGAGCTCATCAGAGAGTAGCTAAAGCGGCCGGGATCGATGCCGTAAGCGCGCCAGCCGCCAACGCCATCGGCCACGCCCAGTGCATCTGTCTTTGAGGTGGATGCCTTAAACCAGGCATCCTCGCCAAACCGTCCACGCACATACGTCGGAAACTGGGTGTCATTCTTGGGGAAGCCGCTGACGACGCTCACAAGGTGCATTCGCTGCTGCTGCTGCTCCTGCGAGCTGTCCACTTCCGAATCGGAAGTTGTTTCCCATGGTCCAATACTCTCGGCCTTTACCTGTGCCATCGAAATCAGCGATCTGCTGACCATGCTGCTCGCATCCCAGAGGAAGTTGAAGCTGCTGTCCATCGCCCGTTTAATGTAGCGCCTGGCATTATCCAAACACTCATGCATGTTGCTCCCTGATCAATAATTAATAGAGAATTTGATGCGATTATCTTGTTGAATTTACAAATAAGAATGGAAAATCAGAAAAACAAAGACATTTAATACTTTTTGTGTGTGTGTGTGGCAAGTAAAAGCTAAAGTAAAACTAAACATAGTCAGATTGGTTACACAGACATTTGTTGCAAGTGCCTACTAAACTCAAACAAATATCACACTTTCCCTATTGCAATATATATTCTAATGTATGTCAAAATATATATAATGTATATTCTTAAACATATTTTTTGAATGCCGTGTTAGATTCAAATAATATGTTTAATTAAATAATATTCTTAATTCTTAAACATATTATTTGAATCTTACACGGCATTCAAATAATATGTTTAAGAATTATGAATATTACGACCTCTTCTGCATTCATAATATACATATATATACATATGTATGTAGTAAACATGATAAAAATGTAAATGTAGCACTTAAAAACTGTTCATAAATACAAAAAAAAGAATGAAGTAGCCAAGAAATTGGTGCCCACAAATTGAAATTAAAATTGAATCAATTTAAAGGGGTCGCAGCAGTCATAAAATCGTTGCCTACTTTTAGGCGCGCGCTGAAATTACTGCCAGCCACTCAAATCTGACTGTCAATTAACTGATTTAACTCCACTGCTTTCTCTGCCATCCCCCATCTAAGCTCAGGCACTGGTTGACTGCTTCCTCCGCCTGCCTGCACTGCTTGGCTTGTATGTGTGCGTCTATCTGTTTGTCGCTATATTTGCTTCAACACCCACTGCAAATTAAATTCATTAGTCAACTTCCGGTTTCAGAAACACACACACACACACACACACGCACACACAGCAGATGTAGCAACGCTTGAAGCCGTTGCGTCGGTTGCCATGTGTTGCCTGCCTCCGCTGACTGACTGTCAATTCAGACGGATTTGAAGTCAACTCAATTTGAAATCAATAGTGTGTAAATAATTCCTTCACACCGACGCACGTAAATACGCAAACACACACTCCCACACACACTTCCACACACACACTCACACACACACATACACACACATTGTGTGCCATCATCTCTAGTTGGTCTCGTGCTTTTTGCCTCGTTGGCATTGCAACTGCATCTGCTCCTGGATTGTCTAGGTTGGCTGACTGACTGACTGGTTGTGTACTTGAAAACATTTTTGCATTGATTGCACTTCATATCGTTCATTCATTCATTCATTCGTGGCAGTTGCACAAGCCGTTTATTCATGCCATGCCATTGGCATATGTTGCCTTATTTTGGGGCACACACACACAAACACACACACACACACACAAATATGGCAACCAAAAAACGTGGAGTTTTGCCTGCCATTAAGCCGACGAGACCTCCATACTGCTCTTCCAAAGTATTTAAGCAATTCAATTGGCATTTTCACAGCAGTCGCCAACCCAGGCAGCCGCTACCCTTATCCCTACCCTATTACCCCTACGGTTACCATTACAACCTTCCCTTTGCCAGCTGCAGCACTTCAGCCACGTCGAGTGGCAAGCAATGAGCTATGCATGCAATTTAAGCGCCCACCAAGTGCCGTAGCACATGCCCAAATGCAACTGCATTTGTTTGCTGGTGTCATCCAACCACCCACCCAACCACCCACACACTCACCCACTTACCCATCCCACCACCATACGCTGCCATCGCCCAGCCAAAAAATTAAAACCATAAAAAAAAAAACAAAAAATGGGCATTGCAAGAGGAGCCATCGGCTGCTGTGGCTGTCATTCCAATGTGCAGTTAAGTTGCCTCAGGCTCCTATAACGGTCCTTGGCTATTAAATAGGCGTCGGTGAGGGGTGGTGGCAGGGGATGAGAGTATTGCCGCATACACATGCCTCACCTCACATGGCCACTTCGTCTGTTTGTGTCTGTAATTGTGCATAATTGAGTTGAATTTGGCTGCCACTTGGGGGCAGTAAGAATGCTGCGGGTGGGGTGGGCGTGTCCGAGCGCACCGCGTGCAGCACCTACTGCATATATTCGGTTCATGGGGTGCCCAAAGTGCCTGGATCGCATTTTAGATTATAAACGATTTTTAATTGATCTTCAAAATGAATTCATCTTTAATGCAGGGTGTACCTGAAGCTATCCCAAATAAGGTGGAATCACAAAATCACATAGGAAATATATACAGAAAGATGAAGAACAAGAGAAATACGAATTTAATGAAACTTTGATATATACATATCAGGTGGATCAAGAATCTGCCGGCTAAGTGAAATGTATTATATTCCGGTAGTTATAGTGAGAATACCGATTATATTTAATTAATTAATTATGGACTTCTGTTGTATAATTATATAGTCAAAATGTAGCCAAGAAGGAGCTAAGGCAGTTAAGTTGGTGCCGAAATGGATTGACAGTTATTGTGGCAAATGCCACAAATAACTGCAGCACCATCTGAGCATGCAACGTGTGCACCCTTTTTGCCAAGCACAAATGCAGCAAATGCCTACTTTTTGTGCATTTGCCGCATTCACGTCGACATTCCTCGAAAGACATTCATAACGAGAGCATTCAGAGCATTCAGTCGAGCATTTCAATTAATTTCATTAGAATCGTACAATTAATGCACAGAAGTGGACAGTTGGACAGTTGGGCAGTTGGAGAGCTAGCTGGACAGCAGAAGTCCTGTCAGCTGCTCCCTCGGGCTGCCACTCAACGCACCAGACAAAGGCCGAGTCGGGCACAACCGAGCGGGGGACAACAAAAGGAGGCGTGTGTGGTTGGGTTGGGTGCGAGATGGTCTACACAAGGTCCACTTGTCTGCGCTTTGCCCACAATTGTTGCTGACCAATGATCAATTTAATAGGAAAACAATATTGATAGCCCGGCCGAGAGAGGCAGACGTCGCCAGGGACTGCTCCGGACCGAACCAAACCGGACAAGACACTTGACGTTCGAGTTGAACATTGAGCGGTGGCGGAAGTGTTGCGGTCGGTTTTGGTTCTTTGGGTTCCAGTTGGGGTTGGGGTTGGGGTTAGGGTCGGGGTTTGTGTTTGGGCTTGGGGTTTTTGGCTTAGGCATTCTGGCTACAACTGCCTACTACTCTGCTTTGTTTGTTTGCAAAACTTGCTAAACTTTTGGTGTTGTGTTGTAACTAAATTTTAAAACATACACACTTACATGCACACACAATCACACACACACACACACACAGAGTTGAAACTGCAGCTAGTTGGCAACACTTTCACTTGTGCGTTGTCTTTGGCCATTTGCCGGGACTCTGTTTGGTTTCTTGTGGTTTATTATTCACGCCTGAATTGATTGTAAATTAAAGTTTGCCAGGTCCTTGGGTTCTTAGGTCCTTAGCATTCAGCGTTCGTTCGTTCGTTCGTTGTGCATTTTGAGGTCAGCCTATGGCAAAGTTTTCTTTTGTGTGCGAATTGGTTACTTGGGCCGCTTTGGCCTGGTCCGATACCCTTTGTCCGTGCGAGCTACTTGCCCTCTTGCAACTGCCCCTCGCCGTTCGTCCTTGGCCATGGCTGGCAGGTCCTTGTCGCCAGTGTTGTCTGTCGCCTTGCTGCCCATATTAGAAGCCAAAAGGCATTCAAGTGCACATAAGACGATTACACATCATTTAACCGACGCACTGCAAAACTATGGGCCAGCCCTCTTCCCAAAATTATTCCACATCTGTGGACCTGTAATTGTTGCTCCTTGGCAAGGACTATTCCTGGCTCGCCTCTATTGACTACTGCATATTGATTATTGTTATACAATGCCTTGCTCCCTGCCTGGGACTTCATTTTGCTGCTCTTTTAACATGAGTTCACTTGATTGCCGGCATTTGTCCTTCGTCTTGTTCAAAATTCAATCGTCACACACTCAAGCAAACACACACACATGTGTGTGTGGATGCCTCCGTCTGTGTGTGTTGTCTGAATGTTAAGACAAAATTAATTTGGTGTTAATACAGTGAAAGTGTTTTCAACTTAATGGCCAAGTTTACAGGCAATAGTTTTGTTACTTTAAGACTCAACTTAGGGCTATCGCAATTTGAATTCCAATTCGAATTTTAGTTATTGTTTGCCGCAGATTCGATTATTTATTTGAAGCATAATTTATTTATTATTTATTTATTTATTTTTATTCATTTTAAAGTAATAATATATTGTATCCCTTTTGCGACTTATTGCCATTTAGTTTTGCCTGGTTAATTGACTTTGGGCCAATCCATTTGAGCAATCTTCGATAACAGCTTTGCTCATGAATTCAAATACCTAGAAAACAAATAGACCCTTGGGCTGTCGACCGGGGAATGGAAACTGAAACGGACGGACAGAATCTAGCACGGTGACTCCACTATATGTGTGTAGAGTGCCTACCTTTTAAGCTCGGGCTGTGTTGTGTGTGTGTGTGTGTTGGGGTCAACTGCTTAGGCAAGAAACTTTTGCCACTTGGCCAGATTGCTCAAGTGGCCAAGAAGAAGGGTAGTCGAAACTGGCAACTGGCAACTGGCAACTGGTCACCGCCTAGGCATCTAGGCATTCACTTGGCGGTAGACACTCATCCAACTGTTCTTCCCACTGACGCATGCCAACAACGTCGTTGCATACTTTGTGGAGTGCAGCAGCAGCATAAGCAGGCAGTGGGTGGAAACTGAAGTCTGGGAGTCGTTCGGGAGTCGTGTGCTGGAAGCTTGGACATCAAAGTTGCCAACTTTCAGCTTGAGGAATTTTCGACAAGGCGACTTGAAACTTTTGTTACTTTGCAGGTTGTGAAGATACCTGAACAAAAAAACAAAACAAAAAAAAAAACACCGAAAAAAAAGGACAACACGAAACTGCGCACACAGTGGAGAACTGGAGGAGAGCAGCAGGAGCAGCATCAGGCGACGAGCTTTAGGGTTTAATTGTTGTGTTGTGTTGGGTTGTGTGTTGTTGTGTGTTGTTGTTTGGTGCTGCTGGTCGCAGTACTCGACTGTCATATAAATTTGCCCGGGTAGACAGAAGGACGCTCAGGTGTCCTTAGTGGTATTCTAATTACTAACAAACTTAATTTGCTACAAGTTATTTGCGCTTACCTCCGAAATCCTCTCCGTCTTTTTCCCACTCTGTTTCTCTCTCTCTCTTTCTCTCTGTGTCCATGTACCTCTATCGAAACCACGAGCCACCCGTGCAACTGCACCACCTAGTGGCCGTAGTAGTATGCGCTGGCTTAATGCATCCCCATCTTGTCACTTCTTGAGACACTTAAATCCCACACCATAGACTCCATGCTCTGTGGCCCGAATATAATCGCTACGGGAAGGAACCGAAATTGATTTGGTCGAGAGGGCTACTGATAAACGCTATCACTAATCTACATAAATACAAGAATTTTTCCTGCGACTAACTGACTGATGGATACCAGGTGAAAAGTCGAAAAGGACTGGTTACGTTATCAGTAAACATTCATATACCGTCGATATACGAAGTTGATGGTTAAATTATCGGAAAACAACTGCTTGAAATTGCTTTTCTTTATAATCCAATCAATTTACAGCTCATGCCCAGAGATCCATGTGAAAATCCCTTAAAAGATATACATAAATCGTAAAATAATGTATTAATTCAATTGAAATGAATTAATTAAATTCGCAAGATTTATTAATCAACAGTTTTTGATTTTTATTTATTTTACTTGCACATTTTTCGGTACTTTCACAAGATTATAGCCTTTGTTAGATGGGGTTCCCCATTTGGGCAACTGAAAAGCACATTTAAACATTAATAATTAATATTTTACTGCATCTTGCATTCTGGTTAATAATAAAAATCAATTTACACTTTATAAACAATTTTGATATCAGAACTTGGCATAATCATTTCAAAAATTGTGCTTTGGTAGAAGAATATTCGATTGGGTTCCTTTTAAACTAGGCTATTGATCAATTCATGAGTGTTATGAGTCGGACAGTATATCCATGTCTTGGGTTACCAATCGCAGTTTGGGAAGTGAGTGCCAGATGAAGTCAGTCCAATATGCAGTCCAACTGGAAGTCCAAGTCTGTGGCGTGGTCAGCTTTAAGCACCGTTAGACCGACTGAAATGTTCATTGTAAATTATGCGCTTTGGTTTACAAATTGCATGTGCCGACCAGCACGAAGGATGTGGCAAGTCATTCGGCAGCCAGCGACAAGAGAGGACTTGACTTGACTTGACTCGGACTTGGTCTTGAGTTGGTCCATGCACACACACCGCACACCACGCATCACACACACACACACACACACACACACACCCATCCCCCCCGTTTTGGGCTTTTATGTTGCTGTGTAACTAATGCGTGGTTAAAGTTGTTGCCATGTATTCAAATGAGCTGCGTCGCACAGGCTGCGGCTGCAACTTGTTTGGCAAGTTCTTAGACATACTTTTCTTAGGCTCCGCAACTCCAAGTCCATCTGCTTTTCCGTTCCTGCCGCATTTCTCTGTCTCTCGACTGGACATCAGCATTGGTTGGCGCTGGAGTCACTGGCAAATATTTTATGCTTTACGTGGTCAGGCTACGGCAGTTTGAGAAATTACGTGGTGCTCCGCATGCAAGTCGACCCTGCACACATCCACACCCACACTCGCACTCGCACGTTCCTCTGCCACCCTCCCTCCCTCCATTGTCTTTCGTTGCTGAGGACTTGCATTTAGTATTTAACATGCGCTGCCTAAAAGTATGCAAAGTTATTTCTTGCAAACCTTTTTGCGCCCCTAACTAAATGCTGCGTCTAACTCGCATAGCACTCTTCCCCACCAAAAACTTGACTTTTTATCTCCGCCAGCCGAGAGCACCCCACCCACAGACACTCCATCCACCCTATTCCCCACCCCCCACCCACCCCCTTCCAACTAGTGGCGTCCAGCAAAAGCTTTTGTGTACTTAGCTGAAAACGCCGAAAAAAGTTGTAAACAACGTGTAAAAAAATTGTGCAGAGAAAACGTGCAAAATGCGTTTAGTTCTTCATCGCTTGCCAAGCTGAAGCTGGACTCTCTCAAATAATTTATTTTAATGATAATGATAATGCATGGCAGCTATTCGGGATCGCATAATGGCTGACATCGTCTCTGGGTTTAAGTAAGTGACTCTCCCTCTCTCTCTTTCTCCTTCTCCCTGTTGCTCTCTGTGTGTCATATTCGTGAGGAAGTCGCTTAAGGTTAAGGTGCAAGTCGGCGCCCATCGCTTCAAAACTTTGTCTAACCCACAAAATAGACCGATAACTAGCCGCGACTTTTCCATATTGCCTCAAAATATTAAGTGCGCTAAAGCGCCCACTTTACCAATGCCTTCGGTGAAGAAGTCTCTGAAAGAGAGAGAGACAGAGAGAGAGAGAGAGAGAGAGTCAGAGAGAGAGAGAAATAGAGTGAGAGAGAAAGAGACGAAGGGAGGGCATGTGGGATGCGGTACTGCTTAAAGCGCATCATTGTAAAACCCTTTCGGCATCTACAAGACAAGTGCAAAGTTTTCGCCACAAAAACTTTTATAGAAGCATAAAACTTGTGCACTTTTTTTTATACATTTTTACAAAAAAAAAAAAAAAACCGAAGAAACAATACAAAAACAAGTGCGAACGTTGCAATCGAGCTTAACCGACTGCGTAATACTCTAATAACAGTCAAATCGCAGCTGGCAATTAGTCGATATATATGGGGTAGGATGTAAGATTAGCAAAAGCTATGTTGTAGTCTATTTGGTGAACCTAGCTCTATGGTTAGGTTTAAATTGGATTTTGTGATTTGCAAATCGAATGCAGAAATGAACTTTTCAAGAAAATTTCACCAATCAAGAGCCAGATCTGTCTAAAGTATAAGAACATATATAGGACTAGTAAGGTTTATTGAAAGCATTATTCAAAGATGTGTATCGAGGTGCTAGTAATGCCAATGCTTATCGGCAACTAAGACTCACATAAGTACGAGTATTTAAGCCAAGTTTCAAGTGCACAAAACCAATATACTCTTTAATCTTCGGGACCAGAGCATTCAAAAGAAACAAAGGGAAATAAACACCATTGGTTTCAGGTTTTCCCTCTTTTCCTGCTGTATTCTTGCTTCTTAAAACAAAATGCAAATAAAAAAGTTTTACACAGTGGTGCAGCGGTTTTTTTTGTTTGTTTTTTTTTTTTACTTTTCTAAGAACTACTTGGGCATGGGTCAATTCGAAGGGTTGGACTAAGTAACCCAAACTTACTGTCTTGCTGTTGGTGCTGGTACTTCACCCAAGTCACAATGGATCCCCATTTTCTATTTTTTGTTCAATAACTCACCAATCTGTGCTCCACTTGCCAGTTGTATTTCTATGAAGTGTGCCCTCTTTGACCCAGCAAATCAGTTGGCCCTAGCGGATAGACATATCTGATGCAAATCTTGGCTAAGGGCATTGCTTATGTTTAAGCATATACATAGTATACATATATAGTAATTTATCAAAACTTGAAAGTCTATCTGAAAACATTTCCACAAATTAACGTTTTACTTTAATTTTTATTTATATTAATTCTGAATAAAGACTAAAAAATGCGTTTTTCAGAACAATTTTTTTTTTCATTTTAAATTTCAAATTTTAGATGAAATATCGATTGTTTCGAGGGTGATCAAAAATGTTTCATTGATCGAATTGATTGAATCGATAGCGGTTTATTTATTCAGAAATTGTTGCACTTTTCAAAACGCTACATATTTTGTATTAAAATATGTTTGTAAAACTAGAAACAAATGTTTTGCAAATGGAAAAAAGAAAGGTATTTGAGCAATTTTCTTTTTATGTATCTGTTGATGTTTATAATCAAATTTGAGTTCTATGTATATGTCTGTATTAATCTTGTACTATTAGAGATTCCCAACAAGTATGTTGTGTATTTGCTTATAATCATATTCAATATATGTTTGTAGTACGAGTATATAACTTAATGGCTGATTACATTCATAGAGTATCGCATAGTTGTGCATGGTAAGATTAAGGTGGGTGCGATTTTGTGGTTATATTGGTATGCTTGGATATTGTGAAGAGAGTGGGTTTGCCTCATGCCTCCACTATGTATATGAAAGCTATCTGCGCTTGATCACCTCCTGCTTTTGGAGTGGCACCCGCTCCCACTGTGCGCGAAACTGGGCATCTGTTTTACGCGGACTGAAGTTGTTAATGGTATCCTTGGAGTAGCTGTGTAGAATCGGCGGTAGTTCGGCCGAATCTCCGTCATCGTCTACGTCCTGACCAGGCGCTGACTCATCCATGAATTCCAGGGCATGCGACTAGACGAACACAGAAATTGACTCAATTAGTTTCGATTGCCTGGCGTCAGTCCGATTTCTTACCTGGTCAACTGCAGAGAGTAGCATCAGCAGCAGCGACAGGAGGAGGAGCCCCAACAGCCGACGTCGCAGCCATCTGCATTGGGAGGCCATCAGCACAACAAACTGTCAAATATCAATTACAAAAAAAAAAAAAAAAAACCAAGTAACAACAATCAATAAAACCCGCTAACAAATTAGATCAACAACATTGGACGTTGACCAACGAAACACGACTGGCCGCAACTCGTCGGGCGTCCGACTGACGGCCCCCAATTGTTATACTCTACTCCCGCTACTGCTGTCCCTCCGCTAACACCTGCTGTTTGGCTACACGTGCGCCGCATACCAAAAAGCTTGAGCTGACCCTAGTATTTGGTCTATTTTTAGCGCAGCGCGTCATTTGCGCCTCCCTTGCACCACCCGCGCCTCCCCCAACCACCAACCCTAACCTTAGTCGAGCGGAGCTTTTGCCAATGCGGGCATTTTTAATAGGCTCTGACCCCCCATACCCTCCCCCAACCACCCACTGTTGACTCACACATTGCTTGTTTGAATGATGAAAATTGCTTTTTTGTTTTGCTGTTATTGTTTTTTTTGTTTTTTTGTTTTTTTTGTTGTTTTTGTTTGCAATTATTTTGCAAAAACAATAAAAAGATAAAAAAAATAAAACAGTAAAACAATTACCTTAGCTGAGTGTAGCGCATGTCGCACATTCAATTGTTGCCACCAATTGTTCTGACAGGTTAAGTTCTTTGAATGATTTCACATTTATTTGCGATTTTCTTTATCATTTTCATGAATGTGAGTGGAAATTAATAACCAGAACGCACAGGGCTGCAACACATTTGTGTTTGTTTACTCATGCCCCTAGATAAATCATTCGAGGGAGCGTGGGAAGTGGAATGGCAACCGAAAGGGGAATGTTAAGTCACAAAAATCTGAAAATAAATAAAGTTATTTAGATGATAACCAGCAAGAAATTCGGAGTAGGACTAATATTGGTTTGTTCATCAATGTTGGCTATAAGCTGATTGAACTGACCTAATCAAAGACTGGATTTCAATCGGAATGGGTTTCGACAAACAAGTATTTGTTGGTCACAAATAATTTAATGTTTACATTTGTATTTTGGAGTATTACATTTTTTTTTTTTATTATTTTAAGCAAGTTTCATTTTGACTGATTTGCGGTTTGCTTAAAAAACTCATTGAATATTCTGCCACCTCCAACTTGCCGCATGAATGCCACACACCTAGAAATTCAATTAATTTGTGGCTTATCAAAAAATGCAATCGTAGCCACTATGAACTCATACATGGAGCAGGGTCCAGGCCCGGCTTACCTGTGATGTATCTCTCATGTATTTAGTAAACATAGTTAAAGATCGTTATCCAATTAGTCAAAAGCTCATGTAATAAATTGCCTGAATTAAGGTGCGGAATTTTAATTACATAATTTACGCGTGCGCTCCATAAAAGGCGGGGGCGACAATGTGAGCTTAGGAAATATGGGCAACTAATGGACAAAAAAAAAAGACTAGTAAGTGCGCCCTGGTTGGGAGTGTTCGACTTGGAAATACTCTGTACTCAGTCACAGATCTTTGATTATACTCAATGCAACTCAATTTTGAACGAGCCGTTCCATGTTATTCGCAAGAATAATGAAAACAGAAAAGCCAAAACCAGATCATAAAAGTGTCGAACCAGTTCCGACTCGGAACTAGTTAAGCTAGCTGGGCTTCCAAAAACTTTCTACTGACTTACAAAGTTCGTTTCAAATTTGATATACCCCCTAGTGAGGATATGGTTGAAAACAAACAAAGCAGCGCTGTTAAAAAAAGAAGAAAAATCAACGACTAGAACGCAATGGTTAAAATGGAGTCAAAGTGCGTTTGATAGGTCATCTAAATAGAAAAGTACACGCAATTTGTGTGCTGCGGGTCATTAGAAGAAATGACAGTAATAACGATAATTATGAATTTTATCCGATTAACCGCCGCCCGAAAGGTGCGTGGGCCAAATGACGGGGCATAAGTCACAACAAAAAAATGTGTAACACAGAATATGTGGCATATATATATATATATATATATATATGTATATAGAAAGGAGCATGTGAGTATTCAAATATTAAGTGCAATGCGTGCCATTGAACAATTAATTCTTATCTACTTAAGAGGGGGAGAGGAAGGGTGGACACCACTGATGCAACAGTCCGCCCTTTGACAGTCATATTGTGACTGTCACTAAACATTTCTAGTTCTATTTCCATTTCCATTTTCATTACTATATTCAGTTCGAGTACAAGTTTATGTGGCTTGCACCCAACTGCCTAACCGTATCACCTCCCCCACCTACCACACCACCAGCACCACTCGTATCAACGCCCAACACTCTGTTGGCATTTCTCACATGTCATCGTGAGGACCGTCAACTATGAGCTCCAATTGCGTGTCAAATGCGCTCAATTCTGTTATGACAATGCGTCGTAATTAGAGGCCACGCATAGGCTCGCCTCCTCATAATAATGATGATGATGATGATGATGGTGATGGTGGTGCTGGTGCTGGTGGTGCGTCAAGTTCAGTCCAGCTCCGTTCATCTAGCTAAGCCGCTGATATATGAGGCCAGAAATGGGCCCCTGGCTTCAGATGGGTGTGTTCCGCACTTGATAAATATTATTGTAAAAGGGCCTCAGATTGTTGTCCACCGCCTCAAAAGTCAACTGGCAATGAATGCCAACCAAAATGAAGTGAGTGCTCGCAAATTTGCATATGGCAAGTAACCAATGACAAACAAAACGCATGCACACACACACACACACACACACAAACACACACATAATTACACACACACAGTCACACATTCGCACATAAAATAGTTGTTTCCGTCTTACTTCTTAAGCAATCTGACACTATTACAAAATATTAGAGTCTGAGAATTGTGAAAAAATTTACCTGCAATTTAGAAAATGAATAATTTTTAAATACACGAAAAAAGTTCTGAAAAAAATGAATAGTTTTTTTTGTATATAATTATAATTATAAGCATACTTTCTAATTTTTAGGAAAATGTGTCAGAATTAAGAAAATAAATATATATGTTTTTGGTCACAACATTTCTTTATAGAAAAATACTTTGTGAATATTAAAGTGTGTGGTTTTACTTTAATTTAAATTCGAAATCGATTGATTTAATTTTGTATTGACTAGATTTCATTGTGGTCCATTGTTAATGAATTATATTGCTTTTTACTAAAATATATTTCAAACAAGTAAGATGCTGTAGTCGAGTTGGCTCGACTACGATATACCCTTAACCCAGTTGTTAAATATATTCTAGTTTTATTGGCAAATTTCCCTTTACAATGATTTGCACTCAAATGTTCACAAGTCCGAACTGACCCGAATCGCCTGGCTACAAGCAGGTGCATATACATACACACATACATACAGACATAGTAGTTATCGGGACTGTGCAGAATACACACAAATATTTTGACGCTAGCGTCGATTATCATGCCATCTCGTTCTCACACATGCGCTCGCCTATTTATATGCATACAGAAAATGCTTGAGGCTGCTGATGGAAATGAGATCAATATGAAAATATATTTTCGACTATAACTTTGGTGTTTCTTGTCCGATTCTAATGAAATTTCGGCAATTGATGTATAAATTAGAAGCATCTGCCTCTTAAATTGTGGAATTTATTGCTATCGGAAATCGAAATGTATCGATAATTCAGAAACTAAGGCAGTTATCGATAAAATAAAGCAAACTTGATCTGCGCCTGGTACACGAGAATTTATATTCAAAATTTAAAGTCTCTAGCTCTTATAGTCTCTGAGATCCGCGTGTTCATACAGACGGACAGACGGACAGACGGACGGACGGATGGACAGACGGACAGGGCTATATCGACTCGGCTGTTGATGCTGATCAAGAATATATATACTTCATGTGGTCGGAGATGCTTCCTTCTGCCTGTTACATACAGTTGCACAAAACCATTATCCCCTTATTTACCCATTTTTATACTATTATACCAGAATGGTAATAATAGTATATTGGTTTTGTGCAATGTCCGTCATGCTGTCTGTCCGTCTGTCCGTCTGTCCGTCTGTATGAACGCGCGTTCCTCCGACACCCTTAGAGATAGAGACTTGAAACTTGGAATGTATACTGGAAAGTACCCTCAAAAGTTAAAGTGTCTTGGGTTTGGACCTACGTCCACTAGGGAGCTAGAAAATCGATAAATTCGATTTTAGCAAATCGATAAATCCCCATATCTCTTACAATTTAATGAATACAGTCACCAAATTTGGTTGGTAGGTTGTTGGCGAGGTCCTTGAAAGATCGGCATATGCCACGCCTACCTCCGACGCCCCCTTCACCCCCGCCCCTAAAATTTTCAAATGGCTATATCTTCCGCAGTTTTTGAGTGGGGAACGTCAAATTTGGTAGGTATATTACTGGTAGTCGCCTTTAAGAACCGATAACAAATTTGTGGTGCCACGCCCACACCTGCGCCTATAATCGACAATTCCGATTATTAATCGATAACACCGTATATCTCCGAACATTTTAAAGATAGAGTATCCAAACTTGGAAGGTAATTTGCTGGTAACCTCCTTCAAAGATTGGCATACCAATTTTTGGACCACGCCCACATCCGCCGCCCCCAGGAACTTCGTCCCTAGAAATTTACAATGCGCATATCTGCCGTAATTTGCAAGCTAGAGTCGCAAAATTTTGCAGGTATGTTACTGGTGACTACTCCAACGATCGGTAAAAAAATTGGATGGCCACGCCCACTCCACCTACCTGAACCGATACACCTGTTGGTGTAAATCGATAAACCCTTATATCTCACGCAATCTGAAAACTTAAGTCACTAAATTTTAAAGGTATATTGCTAGTAACACCCTTCATAAATGTGGAAAAAAAATTTTGGACCACGCCCACTCCCGCCCACAAAAATCGATAAATGCCTGTATCTCCCGCAATTTAAGAGCTACAGTTACCAAACTTAGAAGGTATACTACTAAGATCGAACTCCAAAATTTTTTGGGCCACGCCCACTCCCGCCCCCGATAACGATAAACGATTAACTGTACACAAATTAAGGTATAATAGTATTCCGCTGTCGGTTACGTCCGACTGCAACGTTCTATCTTGTTAATAAGTTAAGGGTATAAAAATGTTTAACACATCATAAGAAGTGTTAAATTCTGTATATGGATGATACGAGTATAACAACTCTGCTAATTAGTGTAAACTTAAATCAATCATACGAACTGGTGGCCCTATTTCATGACTAGCTCCCAAGATAAGCGAGGAGCGTCGAGTTCCCCACAATTGGAATTTTAATAGCAAACGTGCGACTTTCAATTTAGCTTCAGCACGAGTTAAGATAATGCTTCAAGTGCAAATGCGACGTTTGCCGATGATCCCATTGAGTATTTAAGTGACTGATTTTGACTGGTAATTTCAGTTGGGAACTAACCCCTTGAAGCAACAATATTACCAAAATGCATTTCCAAGCCAGATCTTTAACCATCCTTGCCTGCATTTTGGTTGTGGTCTGCAGTCTGCAAACAGTACAGGCCGAGAGCGAAGTAAGTAAGCTAATTGGTTTTGGAACTGAAAATATAGCTTGAGTTGTTTTTTTCAGGGATGTAAAGCTGTAGCGCTAGTAAAGGTATACTTTCTGGCTCATTGCACAAGTATGTGTGCAGTTTTTGTGCAGGTAAGAAATTGAATTATATCTGATCATATTCATATCCATATGTGATCATTTGTTTTTGGAATTACAGCCAATTTTCCAGAGTCTTGAGAATAATTGCGACAAACTTATGATCCCTGGCCAAGCCGCAGCAGCCCCAATATGATTATGAAGATTGTGTCCACATGACAACGGACTCCTGAACCTTTTATTCTACCACACTATCTATGAATATACAGAAAATATATGTAATCAAATATCTTAATCAAATGGCATGTCATAATAATAATAAATTAAAGTCTCAATCAAGTAAATCAAAATGATTTTCAGTTGGCTTTTCTGAATCGTAAACTGTGTTCCACAAACTGGTCTGGGATCTTTTTAAAGTTACAGTGGCGATTCGTGAACCGTGGCAGGGCGACCAAACCCGTTAGGGCAACTAATTAAAACCACTTTAGAAATGCTTTCTCAACTGTAAAGTTAGCTATAAACAACGACCCAAAGCAAGTGCGAGTGTGTGTGTGCGAGTGTGTGCGAGTGTGTGCGAGTGTACATGTGTCTGTTTGTGTGTGTATTCGAGTGTGTGTAGACCGAGCGAGACATATGCAACTTGAAACAAAATTAAAAAGCAAATAATATTCATGGTATTTCAGCAAGCGAGGCGGAGCTGCGCTAAAAAAATGCCAACATAATTCCAAATAATATTACAACACCTGCAGAAGCATTTCAAGTGCACAGACGCACACACACATACACACACACACACACAAATACAAATACAAATGCAAATACACAGCAGTGTGTGAAATGTGTGAAAAGGGTTTTTCTTCATGAAAATCCCTGCACTGAAATTAATTAATTTGCCGTTTTAGTGCCTGTCAAACGATACGAAGAAAAATATTTCTATTTGGATTAGTTTTTGTTAAAAGAAATGCGCTGATAGATTAAAGATAAAAATCTTTAAAAAAATGCATATAGATAATTTTTCTAAAATTATAATATGGAATTGAAAAAACGCAACTAAAAATCCGAATTTCATAGATTTCCTATATATTTGGGCGACTATTTTAGGCACAAGCAAGTTGTACTCGAAAAATGTTGAAATTAATTCCACATTTGCAGAATTAATGTTCAGCTTGCATCGCGTACAATTTTTGATTCCGATACAAGACCTTGTGTGTGTGTGTGTGTGTTGTGTGTGTGTGTGTGCGTGTGTTGTATGTGTGTGTCTGCAGTCTCTCTCCCATCCTGTTAGATGCTAATGTAGTGGCACTTGCTGCTCATTTTATGCCTCGATTGACAGCAAAGTGCAGACGCTTTTTACAAGCGCTGCTGTTGCAGCAAGAAAAAATATATAGAAATAAAAAACCTAATGCAATGTTAGTGCTATGTACACAGAATTACAGACAGCACTGTCGCATCCAACAAACAATTTCACAAGTATCCCAATCAAACGGCAGGGAGTGAGCCAAATACACAATTTGCACCTAAAAAAAAAAATAGAATTCTAGAAATTAATCATTTTAAAATCGATGTGCAAGTTTAGCAAGAAAAGTGATCGATAAATAAATAGCCTGTAATCATATCTAAAGTTCCCTGAAATCTGCTTATATTGTACAATTCGAAGTTACTAGAATTGTAACTTAATGAATCATTAATATGTATGTACTTTATACAAAAAGGCAGTAAGCTTAACCCATGATTTGCAAAATAAATTATATACAGTGTCTGGCAGCTTATTTGGAACAGTGTCTAGCAACAATTTTAAAGTGCTATAAATATTACACATGGAAAAAACGCAAAATGCTTAAATGTCAATTTGTTTAATGTTATATCACATTTGAAAAAATAAATTATTTAAAAATAATTTAAATTTGTGAAAAATGTATGTGAGCTGCGTTGTTTGAGTTTCATAATTCAAGATCATTTCACATTTTTTTTTATTTATAATTTTTTTGTTAAATTTAATATCTGTGACTTAGTCAAAGTTCATTTGCTGCTTATTGAAGCGTTGATCCAGTATTTATTGCCTTTAATTAGTCGGAACATATGCATTTAGCAATTAGCCGTTGCTAACGGGGCTCAAACTATAAAAGACCTGCCACCGATTTTGGGCACATCTATCTGCCAAAAGCCATGGCTTCAAGTGGCATCTGTTTTGTTTTGGCCCTGCTCTTGTGCCTGTGCGCCTGCGCCTGGTCAGCCCCTTCGTCGGATACGTTGAGTGAGTTTGGTGAGCTGGAACGGACGATCAAGGAACTGGCCACCTCTGTGCTGGCCATGAGTGGTGCAACTGGTGGTGCTGATGGGAGTGGCACAGGTAAGTCCACTTCTGGCTTCGTTCATTTGCAGGCTTTTCAAATTGAATGTTGTGTCTTCTTGCCAGGAGGGGATGGCACCGTCGGTGATTATGATGCGGATATGTTGGGCAGCAATGCTGCGGAAGCTTTGATGAATCTCGGCGAGTTTTATCTATGAGAATGAGAGGAGGTAACGGAACTCAGTTCTCGGTTCTGCTATACAATGTTTAGCATCACTGCAGCGACCAAGTTTAATTCGAAAACTTTTTCAGATCGTTTTTTTTTTTATTTTTTTATTTTTATTTAAATACAAATAAGCTTTGGTAACAATAAAACCTTGAATTATTATTTATTGATTGTACATACCAAGGAACTCTCAAAAGAACCAGACAAACTTAACTCTTGACTTTTAACTCAATAGAACCAAGAGTTTTCTATAAAACCACAGTCTATAATTATATATGTGTAGATCGTAAGTAGGTGGATGTAAAACTATTCAAATCAAATATTCAGTTACTTTCCATATTGTCCGATTGGTGTCTACCTTTGATTAAAGATCGAAGGTGCGCTGAGACAAATTTGATCGGATATTAATCCGGGTTTTCATACAGATCGACTCGGCTGTTGATCCTTGTCAAAAATATAAATACTTTATGGGGTTGAATATGATTGCTTCCATCTGTTTTAGCCAATTAACATAAAACCATTCCCTTTCCCCGTTTTCATGGGTTCAGGAATAGGAAGCTACAAGGCATATTGATTAAAATTCACAATTAATTGAACATTAATAATCAACAATGCTCACTCACATTATTTAAAAGGAAATGTATCATCTCTGGAACAGTAAAGCTAATATTAATATTAATAAATAAACTGAGCCAATTAATTTTCCCTTGTCGTAGTTTATCTTAAAAATATGTAAAATTTTTTTAAAAAATAGACTTTAATTCTGATAACTGAAATAAAAAAATAAATAAATAAATGCACTGGCAAATTACCCATTCTAAATCTAGCACGATGTCTGTTGCCTCACATATGGTTTAGCCTCCTTCTCTCTCTCTCTCTCTTTCTCTCTCTCTCTCTCTCTCTCTCTCTCTCTGTCGCGTTCAGCATATAGCTATCTCGCCTCCACGTCGGCCTACATGGGCAAAGCTCGAGCCAGTTACTGAGCTCAATTTGTGCGCTAAATCTAATCAACTTAATTCACGCCACCGATTTCTACACAAATGCACATGTGGCACCCCAAAAACCCCAGGGGGCTTTCCAAAGACAAAGACTCGACCACATTGATGATGATCTATGTGTCAAATCGGGGCGTTCATCAAGTGGGTGCAAAAGACGATATGCAGGTAAATTATACGATGTGAGCAGACGAACTTCAAGTTGTTGATGCCTCGGACTGTCAACCTAATATTGAAAAAAATATAAGAAAACTGCATAAGAAACAAATTAACTAATTGCTGAACTTGCAGATATCCTGAAAGCAAGACGAACGTACAAAAAAAGCAAATATGTTGTGTATGAACTGAATCGGGATTTTGGGAAAGGAAATTACTCAAAAAGAATTAAAAATTTAATATTTAAGGTACAAAATTTCAATTAGTAAATATTCACTTTTTGGGAATAGGAATATTCAGTCGATTGCTCATCCCCATCCAAACCATATACCCTTTTTACCCGTTTATTGTGTACAGGGTATATAAAAAAAATAATAAAAAAATAGCATAATATCATTGATAATAATAAATGAAACAACACGAGGAACGAGCTCACAGCTCACATGCGAAGTCCGAGATTGTTAAAACAAATTTAAATTAAAATTAACAAGAAAGATCATGAATCTTCGGCACACCGAATATCGCATACCCTATCACACAAAAGATCACATATCATGTCACATTTGCAGTTTGAAAAAAGCAATGGAAACAGATGATAATAAGAATAACTATATTAATAATAACAATATTAATAATGATAATAATAATAATAATAATAATAATAATAGTATTTATAACAATAATAAAAATAATAATAATATTAATAAAAATATTAATAATATTAATATTAATAAGAATAATAATAATAATTATAACAATATTAATAATAATAATAATTGTAGGTTTCAATAACAAAAACAAATTTATTGACGACACAATTGAAATACCCTTTGAAAGGGTATTCAAATGTAGCGACTGTCGTTCGCTCTTTGGATCAGCTGTGGAGCCCGAGCCGAAGAAAACTAGGTAGTCACCGTCCAACGATCCAACGATCCCACTGTGTATCCAGTGGATGTGGCATGTGTGTCTATCAGTTGCTTCTGATGCGTGCAGCTGAACAGAAGCTTTTGGTGGTTGTAACGGACAGTGTGACTGGTGACTGCTACGCGAATAATCGATTGATCGGCTAATCGATAATCCGACTCTTTTTTGTTTTGTTTTTGTTATCGGTGTGCTGTTTGTGTCCTTTTAGTGTGTGCTCGCCATGCATGTGAATGAGTTGCGTGCCAGCCTGCAAAGCTTCGGCTGGCCGGACTATCTGGTCTTTAGCCTCATGCTGGCCATTTGCGCTGTTATCGGCATCTACTTTTGCCTCCAGATGGGCAGGGAGTCCAGAGCGCTCAAGGCCAGCGGGAGCGAGGAGGCGGCCAAAAGTGCTGCCGCTTATTTAGTTGGCGGCAGAAAAATGAAAGTCTTTCCAATAAGTATGTCACTCATTGCGAGGTGAGTAAGACAGAAAAATACAAAAATATTAGCTTAAATTTGTTGTCGCATAGGAATTCTGATAATACCTTCTTTCCTGTCTATATCGTCAATCTCAATCGTATGAGCAATCGTATAATTAAGCTTTTTTCTTAAACGCAGTTTGTTTTTATTCTGTTTAGTTTATCGAATTTCTAATCAAAAACTTGTTAATTAGTTATAATTTAATTTTCTTAAATAAACAAACAAAGTAATGTGTGGAATCTTGTATGACAGTGTTGTTAAGTAACACTATTTTTGTATGTGAGAAAATAGCCATTAGCAAAGCCTTGAAAATATAATTTAAAAAAAACATGTGTTCTTAAATGAATGCATTTTATTTTTACAACATTGTCAACTTTTCTCTTTAAACAATATTTCAATTAATTTGCTCAAGCGATTATGCAAGTTTACTCTAGTATGTAAATATATCTATATAGGGCTATAAAACAATATGAAACACTGATATCTGAAAGAGTTGGGTTTTTAATTTGATCACCGTTAAATTGATTGCGAGATTTAATGAACTATTTGTTCTGCCTAAGTAAATGTTTTTGCATGGGTTTTAGTTGGTTAATAGAATGTTATATGTATATAAATATATTATATATATATATATATATATATCTATGTTCCTTGTCCACAATAAGTGGAGTAACAGTCACAGCTGATCATCAAATATTTGTAGTATGCAGCTGTGATTATTTGTAGTATGAGCGATGCTTGTCTACGCATCAAATCAAAATGTTGCATAATTTCTAAGTGCGGCGACAGACTAGATTCCAGCGCCGGAAATAAGTAACCCGTATTTGGGAAATTGAAATTGCGATTACGACAGGGGCTTAATCAACGCCTCCGACGACACTGTCTGCGGCTGTCTGCTAATTGAATTGCTTAAAACGCGCTTTGATCTCGAAAGTAATTCAGGAACAGTTCCGCATGAAGGTCAAGTATCTAAGTCAATTGCCTCTAGTATCTAGTTGTATAGTTATATATAGTATATACTGTATGTCGCTTGTTAAATTCGTACTATTTCTGGTTCTTCATCTTCTATTTTAATCAGCTTCATTTCGGGCATTACGCTGCTTGGGACACCAACCGAGGTTTACCTGTACGGCTGTCAATACTTGTACATCATGGGCTCCCTGGTGCTAATGGGGTTTTGCATGTACTATCTCTTTCTGCCAGTGTTCCACGAACTGAACCTGATATCCACCTACAAGGTATGTCTAGATGAACGCAGAATGCTCTCAAAAAGATTTAATTTGTATTTGGTCTTAGTATCTCGAACAGCGCTACAATCGCAGCATGCGTCTATTTGGCTCAGTGATGTTCATAATAGCATCGGTAAGTGTTATGAATCATGTTCATGCTAATCTCTGATTAACTCTTTGAAATATCATATATATTATATATGAACTGTTTGAACTAACGTTGGCAAAGCTGAGAGGGAAACGGAATATGTTCAGTTAGATCGACAGCCATTTTAGTTTTCCAAAATATACCCGCTTCGATTACGAAATTGTTAAAGACTATTAAAAAATAAAATTGAGAAATGTTCTTCCCAATTTATTCCCTCTGTTAGGTATTATGGCTGCCGATTGTGATCTATATGCCGGCCATTGCCTTTAATCAGGCAACTGGGGCAAACATTCACATTGTGACGCCGTGTGTGTGCGTGGTGTGCATCTTCTATACGTGTATTGGTGGCCTCAAGGCGGTCGTCTGGACGGATGTCATCCAGACGCTGATCATGTTTGGAGCGATGGCCCTGGTGCTAGTAAAAGGCACAATCGATATTGGGGGACCGGGCGTTGTTTGGCAGCGAGCGCAGCAAACGGGACGCATTGAGTCGCCCAACTTCAATCCGGATATCAGGGAGCGGTACACATTCTATTCGCTGGTGCTGGGGGGCGTGGCGCACTGGCTCAAATCGAATGCCATCAGCCAGAATATGATCCAGCGGTATTTGTCATTGCCAACGCTGAGGGAAGCACGCATCGCCCTCTGGACATTCATAGGTGGGGTGCTGGCATTCTTGGCCATCTGCGGTTATACAGGTCTGCTCATCTATGCCACGTATGCGGATTGTGATCCGCTGGAGACGAAGCTGGCGCAGCGCAACGATCAGCTGCTGCCGCTGCTGGTCATGGACACACTTGGCTCTTTTCCCGGTATGCCGGGCATCTTTGTTGCCGGGGTTTTCAGTGCGGCCCTCTCCTCGCTCTCCACCGGTCTCAATTCACTCTCGGCCGTGGTGCTGGAGGACTTTGTGAAGACGTTTCACCGCGAGCCACTTAGTGAGACGCAGACCGCTTATGTGATGCGCAGCGTTGTCCTCTTCTTTGGCATCATCTTTGTCGCGCTAGTCTTCATCGTGGAGAAGCTGGGCGCCGTTTTGCAGCTGACCATCACCCTAACTTCGGTGGCCAATGGACCTTTGCTGGGCATTTTCACAGCAGGCGTCATGCTGCCTTGGGTGAACTCGAGCGGCGCCCTTCTCGGCGGCATCACATCCCTCATCGTCATGGTCTGGATGTGCATCAGTGCACAGCACGATCTGGTCACTGGCGACATCGTCTACCAGCGTAAGCCCTACTCCACCCTCGGATGCAACTACACATTTGACGGAGAGCGACGAGCATTTAGTCATCTGCTGCTGGACGATGCCATCAGGTGAGCTGGATTAGCAATAGCTGGATTAGCTTATTCGTCCGATACCCCTAGATATTTTCACTATCCCGATCCTGTTTAAGGAACTACTCTCATATTGAAAATGGGCTTTTGTCCACTTTTCTGATATTGCAGCCCGGCGTCTGAGGCTCCCTTTCAGCTGTATCGCATCTCGTATCTGTACTTCACCCTCTTCGGTGCCCTGTTGACCATTGTGGTTGCACTGCTTACGAGCCTGCTGCTGGGCGAATCCGATCTGGATGCGATAGACAGCCGTCTGCTGACGCCGTTTGTGAGGCGTTGGTTGGAGCGACGTCGCAGTCGAGGGACGCGACTGCCTGCTGGGAAACAGCCGGAGAAGCACAAGGCGATGCAGGAGACGACAACGTGAGCGGTGGGGAGGAAGTGGGTCACTGTGTGTGTAGTATGTGTGTCTGGGTACATGTACAGTTGGCCAAAATGTTCCTTTGCTAGCTTAGTAAATATTTGAAATTAAATAAAATAAAATTCATATTTATTTGGTCATTGTGACTGTGCCCCGCTCCACCCGCTATTAAATGGGTTCAAAGCAGCTGCTTTTTATGTAATTAGAAGAATGCCCGCAGTGATGGAATTGGAACTGATTCCGGACCGCACCCAGAGCATCCCACCACTTGTCTGACTTGTGTGAACCTTTGCCAAATCAAAGCCAACTACTAAACAAATTAACACAAAAAAGGAGGCAAAAAAAGTGTAACTAAAATTGTGGCTGGCAACTTACAAAACCATTGCAGGTTCATGGGTTGGGGGTTAGGGGTTATGGTTAAGGGTTTGCCCTTTAGTCGTGCTGTTAATTGAATATTTACTGTTGTTAATGTGTTTGTGTGTGTGTGGGAGTGCGAGTGTATTTGTGTATGTGTATGTGTATGGGTATGGGTAAACCAACTCAACTAACTACTTATTAGTAGTCATTGCCACCCTGCTGCTGCTCAAGTCGACCCCTCTTCCTCTCTGCTTGTGTTTATTTGTATGCTTAGGTCGCTTATGCAGCAAATTGAATTGTTAATTAGCTGACAAATGCTTGTGAAATTAGTTTTCAGCTGGACAACTGCCAATCGCAGTCCATCAAAATCTATTTCAATTTTGAGTCAAGTATAGTCAGCAGACCGTTGCACCAAAGAACATCAGCTGGAACTGAGAAGCAACCAGCGCATTTCAGCACATCACCAGTCAAAGTGACAATCCTATGAAAAAGAAGGGAAGGGGACGAAAAACAAGAACTCCCAACTCGCAACCCACCCATCCCGTTACACACAGATATGTGGTATAGAATTTCCATAGCTAGTTGGTTGTCTCTTAATTAGCCGCTACAAAAATAAGCTCGCACAAAAGACAGCGGCGAAATGTCATCAGAATGCATAATGACAACGGTTCGTTATGGACACCAGGAGAAGGGCTCGTTGGGCGGCTGGGTGGCTGGGTGGCTGGGTGGATGGGTGGCTGGGTGGATGGGTGGGTGCTGCCACAAATGGGCGGCGCAGGTGCAAATCTCAAAAACAGACATGGCACATGTGCGCCACCTTGCGGCGCATTCAAAACTACTCCTATGCATGGACAAATCCACTGACAGCGACAGCGACAGCGACTGCGACTGCGACGTTAGCAGCGACAGTTGTCATATGGGTAGATTGTTTTCGGCCACGACGGAAACGGAAGCTGCCACGCTAACTTGCCTGCCGCACTCTCTGCCACCAATAACAACAGCAACAACAACAACAGGTAGAAGCGCTGCTCAGTTAACTTGTTTATGTCGCTGTTTGCTTTTGTGTTATTTTTTATGTTGGCGTATAATTTGTTTTAGCCCTGCTCTCTTAGACCCTATAATTGAAGCATATTAGCATCTAAGGCAATCCTAACGTATTCCATAAAATATTTTACAAATTTTAAACATATTATTTTAAAGTGTGTTTTAATTTCAAATTTGCTTCAAGTCGATTTGGAGTAGACTTGAAATGAAAGCTTAAGTCTAGTTTTACTGTCTTCTTATTTGTAAAATCATTTAAACATTTCGCATTGTGGAGCAATATATGAATAATATTATAAAAGTTATAATGTGTTTATTATATTTCAACTGTCGTAGAAAATATGTGTTTTTTTTTTTCTATCCATGTTTACAATGAATATACAAATGTTTCCATTTAGAAATATTTGGCTTCCATTTTATGATTGAAAACTTGTCGTCAATCAATGTTTCTGTTATTTTATTTAAATGTTTGTTGCCAAAGTATCGTTGCTTTGGCACTCGTTGCTCGTCGCTCGTTGCTCGTTGCTTTGGTGTCGACTCCCCATTGGTAGCGCATTGGGGAACGAACAAATTCAACTTCAAACAAAACAGTGGCACACAAATACAGCTGTTGACTGAGCTGCCCTGGCGGCTATAAATGCCAGTGACAATTTGCAGCGGGCTTACAAGTAAACCAAACACGACCCCCCCCACCATCCACCCGCCAGGCCGACCCCTCTTAGCCCGACATCTCTTAGCCCGACCCAAACCCGTTACCAAGAAAGGTGCCTGTCGAGATGGCGGCGTTTGAGGCTACTGCTGCTGCTGCTGCTGCTGGGGCACAAAAGTCATTTTTGATTGTTTTCATGAAAATGAACATAGAAAAATTATAATTAAAATTCATATGGAAATTGTCGAAAAAAGCAGATTCTGCTCTGCTATGTCCGAACAATGGAACGTTGGCCTTCTTGTTGTTGTTGTTGTTGTTGTTGTTGCTGTTGTTGTTGGCGCTACTGCAGGCCAAAAAAGATTTCATCTGAAAAACCTAAAGACCAAAGAAATGCAACTGGGGGCAATGAACATTTTTTCGGGTGGGGCAGGGAAGTTAGTTGTTGATGGGGGAGGGGGGGTGGGAGGGGGCTGGCAAAGTGGTGGGAACGAGTCGGTTGAGCTGCGGGCGTATTGTTTGTGGAACATGTGTTAAGCACACACACATACACCTACACACACACACACACAAAGGCACACGCACACAGGCACACATGAAACGACAACAATGTCAGGTCTAACAATATTAGGAGAACGGCCTCCACCTGAACCAGCCACACGCCCCATTCTCTCAAGCAACTAGCCCTGGTGCCACGCCTCCCCGCCTCCCAACCTCGCAGCCTCCCAGCCTCCCTGCTCCCCTCCACCCAGGGGCCCCAGTGGGCTATGCAAAATGGTCAGGCAAACGCATGCCGGCTGCTCATTTTCTTGTTGTCGTTTAATTTTGGCACTTTTCCTACACTTTTATGCGATAAAATATTTAATTATATTTGGCAGCTTGTTTGTGCATTGTGCGGTTCGCCTTTGCCTGTGCCTTTGCCTTTGCATTACCAAATTTACATTGCCCCAGGGGAACCAGCAGCAGCAGACTGAGCAGCAAGCAGAGGCAGAGGCAGGGGCAACTGGGTGTAGCGGTGGCGACTCTGAATGCGACTCGGATCCAAATTGCATTTTGAGCACATGCTTATAAATATACAAAGCCATTTCTTTTTAGCCAAAGTAGTTGCAATAATTGCCATGAAATATATTCCTCCAATTGTTGCTTTTCATCTGATGCAATTCCTCCAGCCTCCACCGATCTCTCGAGTGATAATTAACAATATCATAGAATTGATGATGATGCTTTCTTTGCTGCACTCAAAGTATGAAGAAACAGAAATTGCATAAGAACTACAAAAATTAAATAACAAAAAATATAATTAAATCGATTAAATTAATTGACAATTCTACTTGATTTAAAGAACTTCACACCTCTTAATTAATCGATAACCGATAAATACATGGCTAAGTTAAATCGCTAATTCGCGACAGGTGCAAAATTGAAAAGTGTTCAATTGAAAACTACACTCAGGAAAATACTGCCCTGGAAACTAGATACACGAAGAAAAAAAGACACAACCTTCCGGCTTAGCAAATTACTTTCTGCATAATAAGGTGAGTTAATTTTGGCGATTTCTATAATTCATGTCGATTTGTTTTTCTGAATGTAGCTTACATTTTATTCCTTTATTTCACATTTGAATAACAAAAATAGTTTTAATTCTTTAAACTCATATAATTTTCAGCCAGCCGCCACAGTGGTTGGAGCCCGTGTTGTTGTTGTTGTGGGTGGGGCTGTGGTCAGTGGCTGCTTGATGATCGTCACACGTACGCAGCCCGCATGCTCGGCATGTTCACCAATTGGTGTGGCATGCAACTTGCCCAAGCCGGTCATCAGCCAGAGACAGCAAAGTATCAGGCCAAACAATTGCATTATGCTGTACATCGGAAATGGAAGCTGATCCACCGAACCACTGAAACACTGAACCACTGAACCACTCAACCTGTCGGCCAAATACAACTGCTGGCAATAGTTGCTCTCGTCGCTTTTATACCTGCAAACTGAATCTAATTGTACAATTATTAAATTGCCTGTGTATTCTATTATTTCTATTTCTATTATTCCAATTTTTTAATCGCTTAGTTCCATTCACGTAATATTTGGATTTATAGATAAATCATAAATTTATTTTCATTGTCCAAGGTTTGTTTACCAATTCCTATCCATTCATATTCTCATTGAATGGCGAATTGACAGCAACTCTGATAAGGTGTAATAATATTTAGAAACGTTAAAAATACCTTTGTTTCTTTTTGTTTTTCGCTTTCTGATATGATGAAAACTGGGTAATGCCCTAAAGATAAACCTCTTTTGTTTGTTCGTACAAAAAAAACTCTTAGTTCCGGTTGTTGTCCTAAGGGTGCTTTAACAAATGTCATGGAGATTAAATTACCCAACCTCATAAGCTGATAACCCCCGGATTGATCGGTATTACAAACATTATTGTGACTGTTTTTAATTGTGAAATCATTTTGAGAGCCTCCAACTATGCAATTTTTTTGTGTGGCTTAAGATTGACATCTCATCCCTGCCACACACTTGCCACATTCTTCTCATCTCTGCCACACACTTGCCACATTTGCCTTAGTGTTGGGGGTCAATTCACTTAGTCTGCTTACAACATTTTATTGTCAGAGAAGCAACAAAAGCATTTAAGTGGCTATTTTTTATTCGAGAGCAAAAAATTAAAAAAATGTCTCGCGTGAATGAAAAGCAAATACGTGAATTAAAATGTGATTCACTTTTCATTTGAAATAATTGTGTCTAACCTAAAATTAGAGCAAAGCTATCAGCACATGGAAATCGAAGAAAATTCCCCTGTTTACAGGGCTTATCCACAAAATCATTGAGTAAGAGTATTTAAATATTTTCTTTTTGTATCAAATGTGAACAATTTACAAATATCAGGACAGGGTTGGTGTAGCTAAGAAATATACATCTTTGATGTAATCTTTCCTAGTAATCTATTCACCAGATTTGCCTTGGAAGAGGCAAATTGCAGATGGAAGAGTTTCCTAGTCTTCTCCTTCCAAGCTCTTAAATTACGGGAGATATGGGTCATTATTGTTTTTGACGGCCAATATTTTTCCGGATTTTTAAAGGGTGTTACGAGCAATATGGTGTATCGGTTTATGGAGGCAGAGTTGTCGTGGTCATCCAATGTTTTATTGATATCTTACCAGGAACATACTTTCTAAATTTGATGAATATAGCTTACAAATTACGGTCAAAATTCCTGGGGTGGGTGTGAGAGCTGTCTATAATTATATGAATAGATATATGCCGATCTTTGAAGGTTACCAGCAAATTTGGTAACTCTTTCTTTAAAATTGTGGGAGATATGCGGTTTTATTAATTCTTAAAGTAATAAAATGACCAAATGTGTCGAATCTAACTCAAAACGGCGGAAGATGTAGCCATTAAAGTCGCTATGATGATATCTTATGTATCAGAGTATAAATAAAAAATAATTATATATTACAAATAAGAATGTTGCAGTGAAGTAAATTCGACTATGAGATACCCTGCAGCCAACTGTAAGATATATTTTAGTTTTATTGCCATATTTGCCTTTAAAAGTGTTTCTTAACTGATGTTCAAGAAATTTGCACATCTGGTCAATAATTCTCATTGAATGTCAGGTAGTTTTTATGTCTCAAGGTCATTATAAAAAAAAACCGGAAATAAACTTGAAGTGAAATGTGCGAAACGGGGAGACACGAGAACTTACATTTCTCATAACTCAAATGGTTTAACGAGTATCGTCTCAGATATAATTTTGTTCATAGAGAAGGCCAGACAGAAAGACAGACTGACGGACATGGCTATATTGACTTGGCTGTTGCTGCTTATCAAGAATATATACATATATTTATTTCAAAGGTTATATTGATCAAAGTGTATATGATATAACTGACAGATCTAAAGAATCTATATCTTTTGGACAGGAAAAGGGTGTTATTCTTGTTTTGCCATTACTTCTGCTTTATTGGGATGCTCTACTTGTGTGTTACATACAGTGTTTATATAGGTTTCATAGATACGAGGTCAAGGTATAATCCAATGTTCGATGCTCCAGGCTCCAAACTCACACACTGCTCACTCGTCAACCGGAGGAGGAGGCAGCGGTGGTGCGTGGCGGTGGTGGTGGTCCGTTACGTGGCGGCTGTCCGGACGGAGCACCAGCTGCGGCCCTTAGGCTCGCCACTGTGGTTGAGCGATGATGCTGGACATCCTGGATGGGCGTCATCCGAGCTGCGACCAGTTGCTGTGCAGGATTAATGCTCCCATTAGCGAGGTGTTGAACTAGACGGAATGGGTTCCACTTACCAGAAAGATGGCGAGAGCCAGGCCGAGTAGAAGGTATAGACGCATTCTGGTACTGTTCGCTGTGATAGTGTTTAACATGTGGGTCGAGGCTGGGGCTTATATTGGAGTTGGGCACCCAGCTCTGAATGCCGTAATTCCATCAGATGTGGCAATTGTTTTGGTAACAATTACAATGGCACATTAAAGCCTAATTGAGTTGTTTGAATGCTGTTGACATATTATTCAAAACTAATTCACCACTTTCAAATTAAAATTAATTTGACTTGGCTTTGTGCACGCCCCAAACACACAATTATCATGTGCAGTGAAGCCATCGTTTTGTTTTTACTCTCATTGATGCCCTCGGTCTGGGTCTGGGTCTGGGTCTGGGTTTGGGTTTGGGGCAGGGTTAATGCCGATAAATGTTCCACTTATTACAATAAAGTTGATCAAATCTCTTCACAAATCATCATCATCGAAATAATTGTAGTTTTAATCGAAGATTAATTCTAGAATGAACAATTATAAAAGGCAAACTCGCAATTTGGTTTTTAATCATAAATCTGTATCTATATTTAATCTAAGCTACATCAGACTTTGAAGCAATGCGTGCTTATCAATAATGTTGCACGTGTGTGTGTGTGTTGCAAGCAATGACAAACTAATGAAATGTATCCACTCCGCTCAGCAGCTATTTGGCAGTGGTTCCCTTTTAAGCCAGTGGCTTAAGCCACCAGAATTGGGCCATTTGATCCACTGCGACTCCTGATGATGATGATGTCGGGGGGGGAATAAACATAAACGTGCCGAGCAACTTTTATTGCGATTTCCTCATAGACAGGAAGGTGTGCCATGCACTGAGAAAAATTTGCGAATGAGATGTGTTTCTATTTATCCAAAAGCAAGTTTGATAATCTATTTTTTAAATAGCTATTTATTTTTGCTAGTTACTTTATATACATTAAAATAATAAATTAATAAATGATATTTATATTTTGTCGAAAATAAAAATGTGGTACACCAAATTAATGAATATATTTTTAATTTTTAATTTCTAATTTTAACATTTTAATAACGAAAATAACTAACAGCATTACTTAAATCGTACAAGTTTTACTAAAGTATAATTTCAGTGGTAAAAAACTTTTTCGTAAATGTTGTTAACACATTTGAAATTGTTTCCAGTGTACATGTTGGGCGGATGGGCCGCAGTCTTGGAGCGGAACTTTGATAGATTTAACAGGGAATGACAGACACACAAACACATCGGGGAAAAAAGACCATAAACTACATCCAAAGATGACGATGATGGAGACTGAGCCAAAACCGAATCGTAAAAGGCGAAACCCCCAGTCTCCATTTCAAAAATGTGTCTCTCTGTGTGTTAGTGTGTGTGTGTGTGTGTGTGTGTAGTGTAATATAGTGGTAGCAGCAACATTTATTGGATTTTTATGATAAGCGAGGACAGGTCGACGACAGTCACTCAGATTCCTTGATTTTTATTTGTTGTGTTGGAAGACATCGTTTCTCGTTGTGGTTGTTGTTGTTGTTGTTGTTGTTGTTGTCGTTGTTGCAAAGCACTATCAGAGGGCAAATTGTGGCTTTTATCGCTGATAAGATGACAGCAAAAGACAACAAAAAAAGAATCGGCTGAAATGGTGCTGGTGGCAGTTGCAAATACATCCTGGCCTGCTCTGCTGTCAACTGTCGCCACGGCACAATGCAATTCAAATAAACAATAAATTCAGCGACTGACATTGTTGCATGTAACAGAAACAGATACAGATACAGCTATAGATACAGCTATAGATACAGCTATAGATACAGCTATAGATATATATATATACATATATATATATAGCTGCAGTCAAGAAGACAATGGCGAACACCGGCAGTAAAACGCATGCATATCCTATAAACATTAAGGATATCCTTGAGTAGATGCAATTTTCTAACCAATATAATTCATAAATTTATTTTCAATCCTTTCCGCACATAAATTTTCATATTATGCACAAGCAGACACACACACACACACACACACACACCAACACACACACAGTCATACATCGTGCCATCTCGCTCTCAAGCAGATCTTTTTTGCTGCAGGCCTATTGTGCTACGTATCCTGTGTGTCTCTGTCTCTCTCTATCAATGTGTGTGTGTGTGTTGTGTGTGTGTGTGTGTGTGTGTGTGTGCATTATTATTTGTCGTCGTGCTTGTCATTATTTATATGGCCAGGCCAAGAGATAGGTTGCTGCAACGTTTTGCAGCCATGGCCTAAGGATGTGCTGCTGCCTACAGTTACAGCTTCAGCTCCTGGCAATTACGCACACACACTCACACACACACACACATCGATATTACATTGCAGTAGGCATGTCCTTTCGGCCTGCCAAGGTTTGTTGGCCTAACATTTTGATTTATAAATGCCAACGCCGACGCTGACTCCGACTCCGACTCTGATTCTGATTTCAACTCTGACTCTGAGGCTGAGGCTGAGACTGAGCGCAAGTGCTGCATCCTGATTCCTGACTCCTAGGCTCTCTCTCTCTCTCTCTCTCTCGTGCCCCAGACGCAGCAGCTACTTTTGCTGACTGGCCGTAGCTCCGCACCCCCTCCGCCCCCGCTGCCTATGCCTCTGCCACTGCCACTGCCACTGCCACTGCCACTGCCGCCGTGCTGTGCATTGCTTGGTAGGTAGCCCAAGTGGCCATTAATATATCAGTTCAATTCATATTTGAAATTTTGCATATCCTAACACGCCAACAGTGACTCTGACTCTGACTCTGACTCGTCTTCGTCCTTGCTTTCCTCCAGCCACTCACCACTCGCCAGTCGCCAGTCGCCAGTCGCCAGTTGCAAGTTGCAAGTTGCCAGTTAGCCGTTCTCGTTGCACACGCATACGATTATGATTTGTGTCTTACTTAATGCACAGACAGATGGGGTCAAGAAGAGGTTGCTGTTGTTGCTGCTGTTGTTGTTGATGTTGTTGATGTTGCTGTTGTTGCTGCTGCAGTTGCTGTTGCTGTTGCTGTTGCTTGGTCGCTTTGACCGGCAGACAATTGGACAGCGGGAGGGACGGATGAATTGCTACCCAGTCATCGTCTCAATCTGATTGATTTAGAATTCCAATTGAGACTGCATGAAATATGTTCGCCTCGTGTCCTGTTGGAATTCCTTCTGCCTGTCCTTCTGCCTGTCCTTCTGCCGTCTTCTGTCTTCTGTCGCCTGCCGGCTGTCGGCTGTCGTCTGTCGAGGCCAGGCTGCTGGTGCTGCAACTGCGACTGCGACTGCGACTGCTCCTGCATCCAAATGCCATTTATGCATGGGCATATCCTTTTGCCAAATTTGCATATTCCAACAGCAACACTGCAAATGCAACAGCAACAGCAACACTAACCTTTAACAACAACAACAACAACAACAACGACTTATTGATATTTCATTGATTTATGACACTTGTGAAACAATTTGGAAAATCACAGATTAGCAGGCAGGCAGCAGGCAGAAGGCATTTCGTGAACTGCACTAATTACACCCAAAGCTAAAATGACCCAGCCACAACACACACACACACACACACACACACACACACACACACACACACACACACAACACACACGCATAGAGGCAGTCTATCTCTTCCTCTGGCAATCACAATATTAACTTTGTCATGTAAATCGCAAACGAGAAGTCCTCAGCTCAAGTGGCATAGGTACAATTTTGCCAGACATTAAATTATAACACATTTTTGCTCAGTGCATGTAAAAAGTCAACTAACCACAGGGCAACAGCTCAATTGGAAATTGTCTAAAACTAAACTTTGACAATTAAATTCTCACAGCTCAGCTCTGCAGCAACTCCATTTGCATTGCAGGCTTTCCAATTCTTCAGGTGATAATATAAAAGCCTAAGGAATATGTTAGATGTATAAACGAAAAAAGTGTTATCGATTGTAATTGACGTGACTGAAGAGGTGCTTTTGAAATTACTAAGAAAAAAATAATTAAAATCTGTAAAGAAAAAATCATGAAAATTTCTTAAAAATATAACCCTCATTTATAGTCGTATAAACAATTTTAATGCATATATTTTTACTGTTCTTTTACTTGGCCAAGCATTACTTGAGTATCCTGTGTTGAGCATGCAATCAATCAATCAATCAATCAATCGATCACTTTGTGTAAGTGCACATTGTACAGTTAATCATGCTTAATGTCTGTCTGAGATACTATCTTAAATTAGCTGAGCAATTGAGCGAAGTTGCCCTCGACTGAGACTTATATGTCAAGCCTGAATGTTCCAAGTATATACACAGATATACACAAATATATATATATATATATATATGTATATATATGTATATATATATATATATATTGATATGGAGAAGGCATTCACAATCACATTTAGTTGCACATTCGCATCCTTTTGCTGGCTTCCTCTGGCTGTTGAACTAACGTGCAGTGATTAGGCTACCAGGCAACAAACGATTTGTTGCATGTTGTTGCAATTGATTGTTGCAATTTCAATTTTGAATTATGAGCCCGGTCCGGGCCGGGCCGGGCCAGGCGAAGGCGAGCCTGCTTCGCAAACGACAAACGGCAACTGCATCCTTTGGATTTGCATCCGGCCGCTGCCTGCTTCCGCATGGGTGTGACTCACACATTGTTTGTGTGTGCGTGTGTGTGTGTGTGCGTGCGTGTGTGTGTGCGTGTGTGTGTGTGCTTATGTGTCGTTTGCATGTTAAGCCCCAGACTCAGTCGCAATCGCAATCGCAGTGGCAGTGGCAGTGGCAGTGGCAGTCTCAGTCTCACTCCCACCACCCGCCACCCACTTGGGAGTGTGCAATGTGTTGCAAGTTGCATTGGCAGCGTCATTCAAGTGTTTAGTGATTTATGGAATGCCGTTAGAGCTGTTGCATTGCCAGCCCTCACCTCCAAGCAGAACAGCCAACAGCCTCGTCTCCCCCCGCCCTTCCACCGTCAAGATTAGCACAATGGATTTGAGCACTTTTGACAGCTAAGATTTGTTTATGTGACGCCGGAACCCAGAGTCTTATCTTAGGGGCAAGTCTGGGCGGGAGTCGATGTCTGGGGCACTTTGATTCATGTCGTTGCATATTGGTAACAAATTTGTGGTAATTGATTTGAAATTGATTAATTAAGTTTGCGGCACAGACGTGACACACAACAATGTTTGCCAGTGGCTTTGGCGCACATTGCCACAACACAATTTGCAAACACACTTGCCACCGCCTGAGTGCCCCACTTCCACCCCCCCTCCCCCCTCACTCATCTATGTGTATCGGTTTATCTGTTTGTTTTTGTTGTTGCAGCTGCTTATTCGGCCGGGAATGCGTGGAAGGTGCAACCGCAAATGGCAGCATGGTTTCCAAACAGTCGGCATTCGCCAGGCAATCCTTCAGTCCTGCGCCGGCATCCACTCAACTCCTTTGGCCTTCGTCTCTGACGAATTGCTGTGGGGCTTGTTTGAATGTTATCGACACGATTTTGACATATTGAATAACAGTTAAACGTTGCCAAGCGGCAGACGACATGTCTGCCTGCCTGCCTGCCTGTCTGCCTATGTGGAGCCTCGCCTCGCCTCGCCCCATCCCCCTCCACGTGGCAGCCGGGTGCGATTACCAAGTTGTATCCTTGTTGGCAGCAGTTTGATGCGCGCGTGTTTGCGGCTGCCTTTTGGCATTTGGCTGCCAAATGGTGCATATGGCTAGATACACAAGCTGAAATATGCCAAATCGGTTTAACAAGGCAGCTGCCTTCTGCCTTCTGCCTTCTGCCTTCTGCCTTGTCGACAGGCGTCGGCACTCCAGACGACATCAACATCAACATCAACATCGACATCAACTTCGACATCGACATCGACATCGACACTGGCGACGAGGGCGACGTCATCAACGAATATGTTTGTTGACACGTCAAGCATGGTCTCTCCTCTCTCTCTCTCTCTGTATCTCTATCTCCCTCTCTCTCTCTCTGTCTTTCTGTGTAGGCGCTGAGTGTTAACATACATCAAATATTGACAGTTTACTTAACACAGCCGCACTTTGGAGAGACGCAAGCAGGCGAAGGACACTTGCAATCGACGCTCGATTCTTCCCATCTGCCAGGATTCACTTTAAGTCAACCAGGCGGGTTGCCTATCGACCAACCATTTGCAGTTAGAGCCAAGTGTAGTGGGATCAAAGTGGGTCGCCAGTTAATTGCTCTTCATAATATTCATATAAATATTGAGTAAATTAAAAATACTGAAATTTGAGTGAGAAAAACATATAAATTAGAAATTTGTATATTTCGGATTGGGGACAATATTAAAACTAGAGAGCTCTAGTCAACCAACAGATACTGTGCAATCAGCCATTATATAGATTTACAGTAATTTGAATAATGATGGAGATGCTTTCTTCACCAATCGCACCAAACGAATTGAAATTGAATCACAAACAAACTTTAGCATATTTTTTAACCGTTTTCTGTGAGAGTCAATATTATAAAAACTTATTTATATTTAAATATTATATTATAAATAATAAAAGCAACATCACTAGAATAACTAACACTAATAGTTTTAGACAGATGGTAATAAAACCTCCACAGATATCTATCTATTTTCGAGGCAGGGATTTCCATTTTTTCGTATTCCGAATCAATTGGAATTGAAATTGAAATCCGAAAAGTGGACCCTTTTATTTGCCACAATGCCCAGTGGTAGGTGGTGTTTTGTGGTTTGGTGGTTTGGTGGTGCTAGTTAGCTATACAGAAATCTGTGCGGGGCGCTGTGGATATGATTTATCAGTGCTTTTAACTGCAGCCAATGCGGGACGTTGTGTGAGGGGGGGAAATTTGCATAAGACGCTGGAAACTGGCAAATGGAATATGTCAATTGAAGCTGCAGCCCAGCGAGAACGCTAGAGAGAGAGAGAGATGGAGAGAGATGGAGAGAGAGAGAGGGGGAGAGAATGAGAGAAAGTGGCGCGCCATGATTAATGGCTGCGATTATATTTTTCCTTTTCGAAGTTGTCATTTTTGTTTTTTCGTTTTCGTTTTGGTTTTGGTTTTTTTTTTATTTATTTATTTTTTATTTTTTTGTTCGTAGTATTAACTGTAAAGTTGAAATTGTAATTTAATTTAGAGCGATTCTCTCCAGTGGCCGAGGCCATTTCTGATTCCTTGGCTTCGGCCCTATGCAAATGAGCGGCTTTGTGTTGTAAGCCCAGCCAAGCCAGATGGCAGCCAGCAATGGGAGACAATTGTCAATTGCATATCCTTTTCGCATTAATATTTCATTAACAACATTTGCGGAAGTTTGATCTTCTGCATCAATGGTTTGTAAAATTGACTTGGGCCCAACAACAACAACAACAACAGCAACAACAATCGCTGTAAGCAGCTAACAAAGTTCAAGGCACAAGGCAGGCACAGCAAGGACGACAACAGGACGACGGGACGACGGGACGACGACAATGATGCCTTATTAGATTAATTTCATTTTGGTTTTTTGTACCATCTCACTCAATCTCTTTGTCGCTCGGCGTAATCATCCTGTTGATTCACAACATTGCCCCACACCCTCATCCCCCATCCACCATCCCCCATCCGCCCACATCAAAATCACTCAAACCACCCAAAGTTATGCAAATTTTTTTTTCTTCATTTTTTTGCCAACCCTCCGCGCTCTATTTTCAATTTTAGCAGTGCTTCAGTTTCAGCTTCAGCATCATCCTCAGCCTCATCCTCATCCTCAGCCTCGACTCCGTTGTAATTTTCATTATTTATATTTTTTCCATTTTACTGATTATGATTTAAAGCCTGCATCTTTGGCCGGGGATTGTCGCACTGATTGCCACGTATCAATTTCCAGCCGCCAGTTTTGCCAATTTCTCAAAATGCTCCGCGCCGCAATTTTAAATAAGCCATTAACCGCAGTCGACGCGACGCGACGCGACGGCCCGACAGTCGCGACTGTTCAATATATCAAAAGACGTTAAACCCCACCGAGGGGCGCACGTAAAGTTCACAGCACCGAATGTTGAAGAGTGCAATTTTTGAAAAGAGATTTACTATATTTGTAATTATTTTTGTACTGCGAAATTTTGTATCTTAATTGTTAACCATATAATAATAATATATGAAATCTTTATATATTTATATCTCATAATCTAAAACCAGTAGACAAAATATGAATTATTGTTTTATAAATTATAAAATGAAAAAGTTTGTAAAAATAAAGTTTTTGTTATTACAAAATATACATTTTTGACCATTAGAAATAAATAATTTGTACAACAATTTGAACACTTTTTTAGTTTTTATTTTGCGTTAAATATATCTATCTAATTTATCGATATATGTATATTATTCACAGTGAAAGAGAGAGAAAGTTACAAATTTAAATATGGCATATGTTGGTGAACTTTGCAAGCAACCCTCGCGAGTTGGCAACATGACTGATATTTGCATTTGATGCTGATGCCCGCTAACTACGCCTGTCAAGTGGGATTTTGTGCGATTTTTCTTGCAGCTCTAGCGTGACCCCCGTATTGAACAGGACTCGCCCTGACCCCGCCGCACCCACCCACCACTCTGACTGACTCTTGGGTGTGGGTGGTTTGCGTGGTTTGGTGTGGTTTGGTTTGGTGTGGTGCTTCGACTGGCGGCATGCATGCCGAAAATTGCGTTGTTTTGCGTGTAACCGCGCGTGGTAATCAAACAAGCGAGGGTCGTGTGGAGGGGGGTGGGGGGGGGGGGAGTGGTGAGGTTGAGCCTGCGATTGGTATGGGGCAAGGAAGCTATACATGCCGCTGTCGTCTTGGTGTCGTTTTTTTTTTTTTTGCTTTTTTTGTTGCTGCTGTTGTTTTTGTTATTCGGCGCGCATATGCCGCGGGCTGGCGCCTGTGTGGCAGCACTGTGTGGCAGCACTGGGTGGTGGCAGTTGTGCGGCATTGGGGCAGCGGCGGGTGGCATTCGCGAATCGTGCTGTTAGCAAATATGTTGCCAATTCGACGGCGCATTGACGTTTCCCTTTTGCCTTTTGTTTGACGTCGAAGTCGAAGTCGACGTCGAAGTCGACGTCGTCGTCAACAGCTCAACTTAAGTTGCTAACGAGCTGCGCTGCTTTTGCCCAGCAGCGTTCTGTGTGCCGCAACATTAATAAAAAATTTCGCAAATTTTTTGCTCACTCTATATGTGGTGGCTGTGGGCTGTGGGCTGTGGATGCAGTAATGTGATGGGTGGGTGGGTGGTTGGTAGGTGGATGTGGATGTGGATGTGGCGCTTCAATTTTTTGTGTAATTTTTCAAATATTGTTCAATTTGCAAACGCGCGTTTAACGATGTGTGCGTAATTTAAGTGCCCGTTGATGCTGTCGAGGGTAGGTGACGCGATGCGATGCGACGCACGCAGGAAGGGGATGTGGCATGGTGTGGATTGGTGTGGCATGGCCTTTGAATTTTCACTTTGATGGTTTGATCGTCATCGTCATCGTCATTGGCATCACATTCGCATTTGTGCAATCGCCTGTGCCATCAATGGAATATGATTTAATTATTTTGATTACACATTTTAATTGTATTGATAAAAGCGCAAAATGTACTCGAGAAAAAAGGGGAGTGCCAGCCCAAGAGGGACTGGGGCAGGTGGCAACAGCTTGAAGAATGTGCAACACACTCTTGCAAAAGTTGAGTAAAATTGATTTGTTTTTAACCTCAATATTGATATTCTTACTTGACTTTTGCAAAATATCGATGACAGTTCCTTAATAAACATAATCCACAACGACGTGAGTCACAATCGGAAATCTTTATGTGAAACAGCCGTTGTCATCTATCTTTAAGATATCCCTATTGTAATTCTCTTATCAGTCTTCATTTAAGCCACTTTGCCCCTTCTCCACCCTTAGGTTAGGATAGGTTAGACGGCTCTGACCTGAAAAGGTCAGCACACATAGACCAGTTTTTTTGGCCCTTTGTGCTGCCGTGGATCTAAGTTCTGCTCCGAGAAACTCATGGAAAATTTGGATCAATTGAACCAACCAGTCGCATTTATGAAATTTGCAATTCTGGCTGGTCTAATGGTAAACCGGATAGGAAGTGACTTCCCAAGAAGGTGAACCGTCTTTTTGCTAGAGCTGGGCAGAGACAGAGGAAGTGTTCCGGAGATTAATGCGAAATCAAGATATCAGCTGGATGATCTGCTCGGGACTTGAGTTTACTCAATTTTACATTATTTTATTTGCCACGCCCCCGTTTTCTGTCTGAGACTTGAAATGAACTATTTGTCATTAACTATCCATAAGTGACTTGGTTATGTTCAAATACACAATCATATATATTTTGTGTACTTGCTCCTATTCTCTCCCTCTCCTATTCTCTCTCCTTCTCCCTCTCCCTCTCTCATTCTCTCTCTCTCTCTCTCCCAATCTCTCCCTCTCTCTCTGAAGATTACAATGTGAGTGAGTGCAACGCCTCGCTTCGCTTTGCGTTCGCTGCCGTTTCCGCAGCCGCCTCCAGTAGTTGCGTCTCCTCGCCCCACCCCCCGGCCCTCCACGCACAACCCGATTCCACGCCCGCGTATCAAGCAACCACTTAAATAGTTTTTATCATGTAATTACGGCCGCTGTCGTCTGCCAGACGCATCCTCGTATCCTTGTGTCCTTGTGTCCTCACATCCTTTTTGGCGCTTAACTTTTTCTGTAGCAGCTTCCGTGATTTGTGCAGCCGACCGCTGTGGCAAGTGCCACAGACTTGGAGTTGCCACCCGCATCCATTCCCCCGATGGATGCAGGCCACATGAGTCGACTTTTGGGCCATTATGGGTGTGGATGTGGGTGTGGGCGGCCTGTGTGGGGGCGTGTCCAACTGCCCATTGCTTGTATTACAATAATTTTTAATTACCGGCGTAAACGTAATTATGAATTTTTATTTCGCATTGCTCGGTTGCAAATACATTTTTTTCTCTGCCCCCCGCCCCTCCCTTTTGCCACATTTTTGTTGTTGTTGTTGTTTTTTTTTTTTTGTATGCCTTTTGGCCTTTTTGTTGTTTGGCATCGTTTGGTGGGCGCTTTTTGTAGTTGTCGCTGGCGCTGATCCGGTGCGCGATATGCACAAAGGCTTCACAGTTGGTTGAGGCGGCCGTCTGAGGGCTTCGGGTTGTGCCTTTTTGCATGTGTCACTTGGCTTGGCGTTGCCAGATTTCGCATTGCGTTTCTTAGAATTTTTACCCAAAAAGAGCAAGTGTGGGGCGGATGGTGGTGCTGCTGTTCCTGGTGTTGCTGGTGTGCCCAGCCACCGGCTGCACGCAATTATCACAAGTGACGTGGAGCGGATATGCTGCCATCGTCACCAGCGTCTCCAACGTTGGCGAATAAAACAATAAGTGCTGCATGCTTTCAGGCGTCGGGCGATGGGTGCACTGCGCCAAATGCTTGCCGGGCAGTCAAATGCCATTCGTGTGGAGTGAGGAGTGGTTGCTGATGGTGATGATGGTGTGGAAAGGGTGGGGGGGGGGGGGAGGGATTGTATGAGATTCTTATGGTTGCCCGCAGCGTCGGGCGCGCTCATTACGCCGACTGCGGGTCGACAGCGTCAGAGTCAGCGTCAGCGTCAGCTCATCATCAGCCTTAACCCTTTTTCCGCCAACGTCAACCCGTGCCAAACCCTAACCCTGCCACAAACCAGCCCCTTTCACTTAGCGTCGCGCTCTTTTTGTAGTTTAAGCTGTCGCTGCTGCTGCTGCTGTTGCTGCTGTTGCAGCGTTGCATTTTTAGCTTCTTCATTGCGCTTAAGGACTTTTGACTTTTGTTTTATTAGTTGTGAGCCTGCGACCTCAACCCCTCTCTCTCTCTCTCTCTCTCTCACTCCCTCTCCCTCTCGCTCTGTCTCTGTCTCTGTCTCACCCACTCACTGTGGGGCGTGATGCGGGCGCAGTTATTTAAGCATTTGCCATGGCTTCTCTCAGCGCTTAGCTCTCAACTCGGTTTCAGTCTCTGCATACATTCATTTTCTGCGTTTTTTCCTATTGTTGTTATTTTTTCGTTTCTTTTTTCATTATATATAAATATACATACATATACATATATATATATATATATATATATGTATAATTTTTTCTTTTTTGTGTGCTCTCTGTACTATTTCTCATATTTTTAATTTCTGCACTTTGTCCCTATTTATCCTGGCGTTGGCAGTTTTTAATTTCTCTGCTTTTCCGGTGCAAAGTTAATGAATAATTGTGCGCACTTTTGCGGCAAACGGCGACAGCGACGGTGACAGCGACAGCGACAGCGACAGCGACAGCGACGGCAACGGCGACAGAGACGCAGACACCAACTGCAGCGGCAACATTTCCCACTGTGTGTGTTGGCGTCATTTTTATAGAGCCTCGCGCCATCGTATGAGAAACAGCAACGGAGAGAGGTCAAGCGGGACACGAGCATTAGAGAAATAGAGACAAATGTGCACAGAAAGACAGAGAGAGAGAGAGAGAGAGAGAGAGACTAAGATAGGGGAGAGGGGGAAGTGGGAGAGGGACGCGCTGAATAGCGCAAAGTGTGATTGCATCCGGCGCCTTAATGAGTTCTTGATTTAATTCTTTTTCCAGCTGCGTTTCGTTGGGTTTCATTGTATTTTTGATACCCTACATCCATGGGAACAACCTAGAGGGTCGTTGGGTCAACAAAATATAAAACATTTCACATCAATATCACATTGTTGCAACAGCCACAAATGGCTCTGCCCCACTACCAATTGTGATATTGCCTATGTGCAATTAAAAAGAAAACGAAACAGTTTCTTTCTGGATTTGAATCTTTTTATTCAAATCGTTCGCTTGCAACTTACTCATGCAACTAACAATCTGATTACAGGGTATATTTTCGAGTCGTGCAACGTCGACTCGAACATTTGTACTTATTTTCTACTTGCTGATGGTCCTTCTGCCGCTGAGCTGACGTTGATTTCTCGCCATTTGCAGGGTGCAACGCCGATGTCGCCACTCGGTGTCATTGCAACTTGAAATTGGTTGACGTTTCTCCTCGCCAATCATCGTTCAGCGTTCAGCACTCGGCGGAAACGGAAACGGATGTGGAAAATCTACCAAAGATCTTCACATTCCCCGCTCTAACTTTAGATGATCAGAACTGAGAATAATTGACTGCTGTTCTCATTTTTCATACTTCTAGTAGTCTGCGATGTTCAGTTTAAATAAAGATACATATATATGATGATCTTGGGCCCTCTTAGATTCGTTTCTTATGGATGAGGCTAGTATTAATTTAATTCTAAGAGGATGTAGATCCATAGTGCCTCTCCCATATCAATGAGTTGTATCAATGGAAAAGAAAGGACTTGTTGAGGTGGACAGTCTACGAAGCAGCATAATTACAATGATTTATTACTGCTTAAGCTTAAATCATATGTATTGTTATTATACTTTAGTCTGAGTTACTCCTTTAACTCTGATCTTTAATGGACAGAGGGCACTCGCTAATCTGAACTCTTTGACTTCATCGACACTAATTTGTTTTCAATGATAATGAAAGCACACTCGAGTAGAGCGCCCGGTCCGCGTTTTAACTGTCGCGGCACAACGACGCCAAAAGTGCGTGACGAAAGCAGGACAATAAGACAGCAGGACAACAGGACAACAGGACAACAAGAGGAACAGGACGACAAGGGGAACAGGTCAATGGGCAGCGGGCGCAAAAAGGCAAAGGCAAAGACGAGGCAACAAACGGAATCAAACTGAAGTGCCAAAACGACAACAAACGCAAGTGCCAAACAAGGCTGGCCAAAAAAGAAAGACGACAACAGAAGCAGGGATCTGGGAGCTGGAGCTGGAGTAAGACCAGTAGCTCCAGCAGGACTTAACCAGGAGGTAAAGCACGCTGTCTATCCTGGCTGGCAAAGCCAATGCGTAATCAAAGTGCCGGCGGTCGAAACTGGCACTGGAACTGGAACTGGGACTGGCACTGCTGCAGGCAGACAGACAGACAGAGAGACAGACACGACATTGTCGTAGTCGTCGTCGTCGTCATCTTAGGTGTGTGGCTCCAACGGATCAGCAACAGCTCCCTCCTCTCCCATCGTCTGCAGCCACCCAGTTGGATTTGGCGTCCTTTGCCCGCCGCTTGCCTGTCAGATACAATGAGCATCATTGTGTTTTAAGTGCGTTCGTTGTGCCCTGTTCCTTGTCCCTCTTCCTCTACCTCTCTCTGTCCTTGTTCGTGTACCCCCCATCACCTACTCACTGTCTGCAGGCGGGTTGTTTATTTATTCTTTTTCTTGTCCCAGCCCCGCCAGCAGTCAGCAGCGGCAGCTACATTTTTGGCATCGGTTTCGGCCATGTATTTCCGTTTGCCGTATTGTCTCACTGTCTCGTATTTCTGGCTGGGATATTTTGGGGTCTGCAAGAAAGTGGCCGGCGACCAGCCCAGGCCAGACGCTTTGCCATTGTCCACGACAGGGCAGCCTACCCTAACCCCTTGGCTCCCTTGTCACATTGCCAATGAAAAGCGTTTTCAAATTAATTGATTAAAGTCCATTACAAGTTGCCTGCCACCCCTTCGTCTCTCCCTTTTTCTAGAGTCTGCCGGTGCTCAGGCGACAGCCAAATGACAGTGGCAATTGTATGAGAAATTACTGCAAAGGACTCGCTTTGTATCCCGCTAGGTGGTCTACTTCAGCTAAGAACTATCAGCCCAAGTGTACAGCTCGCAGTGGGAAATGAAAGCTGGAATCGGGAGTTGGGAGTTTGGAGTTGGCAGCTTGGCAGTTGCAAGTTGTGGGTCAAGCACATATGGCAAGGCTCATTGATTTTGTGGGTTCTCGTTGGACATCGGATTATGGAACGATAATGAAGCAGCTCACACTGGGAAAGTGCTTGTGGTGTCCATTGTGAAGTGGCTTTAATTTGATGTGATTGGACTGATTTCAGATATAATACTGAACATTCACATGGTTATAGCCAAATAATAATATGCATTCACAGCTCAACATTAAATTGTTCCTTGAAGAGGCTCCTCCATTCCAATTAAAAGAACTCGATTCTCTCGTTTGCAAGACCCGATTTAAGGCTCAATAGATTCTTGGGCAAGTTTCATTTATTTTATATTAGGATAGAGTTACCTGATATTATTATCAGTTAAGCACGAGTGCTTTTGGCCAAGTTGAGTTTTATTTATGTACGGCTAGCCAAAAGAATGCCTTGGCAATTTCTCAAGGAGCGTCTCGACTGATGTCCTGGGCGACCTGTGTTCTGTCCTCTGGCCAGGAAGTGGAGGTGGAGGTGGAGTTGGAGCAAATGGCGAGCGCACAAATCAAACTTGTAAATTAGCAATACTCATTGACAAATATTTCATTCATGCAGACAGCTGGACAGACACTCAGTCAGAGCGCTCAGCTCAGACAGTCAGACAGTCAGTCAGTCAGTCACTACGTCTTCTTCTTAGCCGGGTCAGGTGGGGAAGGGGTGGAATGGGGGGGGAGGCTTTGAAGGAAGTGGTGCTCACTTCCTGGCGGCTGGCATCCTTGCGGTTCGCAAAACATTTTTGTTTTGCTTTTGTGGATCTATGCAATATTTCAAACACGAACTTTGCGCACCAAAGATTAATTAACTTATGTCAAAGTAATTTTCAACGTTCGTTAAGGCGACACGACACACCAGCCACCCCACCACCACTAGCACCACCAGCACCACCCACTCCAGACGGTATGCAGTCAAGCCAAATTGATTGTCAGTCATTCAAAGACATTTTTTCTTATTTCGCTGCGGCTGCTCCAGCGGCGCAAAGATATTGGCTTTTAATGGGGGTTGGCCGCTAGCCGCTTGCCACTTGCCGCTTGCCGCTTGCCTCTTGCCCCTCGCTGGCATACTCTAGGTCAGAGCTTCGATGGGGAATAGGGGGGGTCATGTCTTGAATATTGTTAGTTATTTGGGGAGTCTGCTCCGTCGACACAGTCAATAAGTAAATAAATGAATGTAATTACAAGCTAAATAAACACCAATGCGATTAATGGCTCAAGCTCAGTGCTCTTCTCTGGACAGGGACAACGACTACATGTGTGTGTATCTGTGTGTGTGTGTGTGGGTGTGTGTGTATTTTGGTATAGTTAGTAGGAAATTGTCATAGGCAGCTTTAAAGAGGCTTTAAGGAATGCCATTGCCTCAGAAGACACACCATCAAACGCATTTCTGCGTCAAAAAAAAAAGCTGAAAAAAGCTAAAAAAAAAAGCAGGCAGAGTTTGGCTCTTTGCATCCTTTTGTATATTTTTTTTTTCGTCCTTTGTTGAATGGGGAAAAATGCTAAGAAGTCGCGGCCGCAGCTTTTGCATAAAGTAGAAATTTACACATTCTTAATAAAATAAATACAGCAGCTGCAAAGAAAAATAAGTCACAAGAAAAAAAAACAAAACACACACAAAAAATGAAGAAAACACGAAGAAAAAAACAACAACAAAAAAAAGAAATCTTGCATATTTTGCAAATGCTAAAAAAAAAAAAAAAATATAAAGCAAAACCACAGAAGCAAGTGCAGAACTTGAGAGCGGAATTCTTATAATTTTTACACATGGCTCACACCCAGCACCCAGCACCCAGCGAACCTACGAACCTGTCCCAGTCCCTCCTCCCTCCTCCCTCCTCCCTCCTGCCTCCTCCCTCCTCCCTGTTCCTGGCCCTGTCTATGTTCCTTCTTGCCACGGCCTTTCTGCCACAGCAGCTGCTGCTGCTGCTGTTGGCTGTCCTGTGCCGCGGTAAGCGACGTTTTTTCTGAAAGGCTTAACAAAAAAATGCTTTTTAACATCGGTGGGTGCCTGGCATGTTTTTGGGGGGCGGGATGCGTTCAAGAAAATGGCCCAGCAAAAAGATTTGAGCTCCGTCATTTATGCGTTTATCTGCGACCACCAACAACGCGAGTTGTGGCAACTTTGCCAGGCTGCCAACAGTACCATGTGTACTCTACACCCTCAAGGAGTGCACTCCAATCTCAGCCGGTCGAGACTCTCCTCTCTCGGCTTGAAGTGCTCCACTAAGTGCATTTAATTCTGATCATTCTGATCTTTCAGATCTGCTGAGCCTGCTTAGATTAACTTAAAGAAATTGTCCCTCCTCTGATTTGAGCATCTTGAAGTTGAACGGATCAGACCCCTAGGGAAACTATTTAAATGAAAACATCCTTAGCTTAAAGGAAACTTGCTCATTAATGTGGGGCAGTCAAGCTTTGATCAGAGAGTTTGCGTCTTCTTCGTTGTGGCAAGACTAGTTGGGCTTCCTCGTTGTTGTTTTTTTTTTTTTTGTGTATTCTGTGCGGCATGTGCTTGTGTAGAGTACACGATGAGGCCTGTGGCAAATTGAGAAGCTGCACTTCCGTTTTCGCACTTATGATAAGTTGCCACCAGAACGTCTCAATCAAAATGTAGCTTTTTGAATCAGGAGAACTTATCTTTACCCACACAACAATAGTTGTGTGATTTCAAAACTGATCAGATTTGAATTTGCTGCATGTTGTAGGGCATTTGAGATGGAATTTGTGGCAAGTGCAGCCGCCCGGCCGGAAATGATGCAACTGTAAATGGCAGGTGGGCTGTGGTTGGGGAGGAGGAGGAGGAGGAGGAGGAGGAGGAGGAGGAGGGGGAGGAGGAGGAGGAGGAGGAGGAGGAGCCAAGGCCAAAAGCAACGTCGGCTCACATATGCGACCGCTTGCAAATCTTTTCTTCTAAGTTGCACAAAGCCCAAGCAAAGCGCAAAAGGGGCAACAAACAAACACGTAGCACGTGGCAAAGAAAAACACGCGAAAATTATATTTAAGATGACATTTTATTTGGCCAGGCTTCCGATTTGGACCAGCCTGCGGTTGCTTGCAGTCTCTCTCCCCCTCTCCCCCTCTGTCACCCTTTCTCTATGTTTCTCTCAATTTGTGTGCCTTGTTAACCTGTTCGTTTGTTTACCACTTTTGTGTGGACGAGTGTTTGCCGTTGTCTCGCAAAAAGAGCGCTGGCCAATTAAGCTCCAGCCCATCTCTCAAGCCCATGCCCAAGCCCATGCCCAAGCCCATGCCCAATCCCGAGCCCAAGTTAAAGGCTGACTCGCCCTTAATTAGGAGTGTTTATGTGCAGCTTTTCGTGGAAGCTGTGCAAGCTGCAATAAGCCGCATCTTGGAGCCTGCCACGCATGGAGGCCAGCATAGTCCACGATTGTCAGAACAGTTACAACGGCAGCTTTTTAATTAACATTTAACACGTTTCCACCACACCCATTCCAAGTGTCCATGTTCATGTGCCACAGGACGGGGCACGAGCCATGCATGACATACATCAAAAGCAGCATAGACAGCTGGACGGGCGCAGATTAGCAACAAACAAAAAACAACAACAACAACAACAACAACAAAATAGCAGCTAAAAAATGCTAACACGAATGCGGCAGGTGGCAGGTGGCAGGTGGCAGGTGGCGGGTGGCAGGTGGCCACCTGCAATCATCAACGCGTGGAGCTGCTGCCCTTTTTTTTAGGGGGCGTGGCTGCCATTACACGCGTTAATTTCATTAAAATTAAACACATGCATGGCCAAAAACAAAAGGCGGACCTTTTAAGTAGCTGACGTTGCTGTGTTGCGAGTAATATAAAAATAACATTACCATGTCCTTGTACAGGACACCTTTTCTGTCTCTTCTGTCGCCTCTGTCGCTTCTGTCTCTTCTGCTGTTTTTTGTGTGTGTTTTTTGTGAAGTACTTTCGGTCAGGCATGCCACGTTTGGGCGCCGTGCCACAAGCCCGCATGTCGAGCCGACAATGAGCTGCGTTTTACGTGTGCATCCTTGCGGTGGTCCACTCAAGCTCACCTGTCCTGCACCCTGCACCCTGCACCCTGCACTCCCACCTCTCTCTGTCTCCCTCTCTCGCACACACCCACTGCACCACTGCGCTTTTTATTTCTGTTTTTTATTTTTTATTTTTTGTCAAACTCTTCTCCGTTTGTCTGGCTGTCAAACGTGTGCTGCATATTTTTAGGCTGCGTTATTATAATTTTTTACAGCCAAAGCCGAAACCCGTAACCCGAAACCCGTAACCCGTAACCCGTAACCCGAAACGAAAACCTCAAATGTGCAAATGCACAAATCTCAAATGGATACGGTGGACTTACATTGGCTTAAAAAGTGATGCGCCTCTGTTTGCTTTGGACCAACTGCACTCAAAGGCCACTTGATGCCATATTGCAGCACACACATATATCTACAATTGCACACACACACACACACACATATATATACTCATGTATCTGAACAGTATCTATGTGTCTAAAAATATACTCGTATTCGTTTTGTAAATAGTGAAATTTTCTTTCTCCAACACTGGGATTCCACATATGTAATTCAGTGAACTTTCTTTGTTCACATGTGAGCCAATAAAGTACGCCTTATTCTCATTCACATCGGCCCCCACCACCGATTTCAGTTCCATAATGAAAAACCGAGAAACAGACGCCCAAATTAAAAGCAGCTGTCAAATGCATTCGATAGTTTTACACCCACTCCTCCAATCCCAAAGTCCCCAATCTCAACTTACGACACAAACAACACATATTCAAAATTACGCTTCAATAAATAAATTTGTCCATGAAAAGTGAGGGAAAATGGGGGGGGGGGGGGAAATGGGGGAAAATGTTGGGAGTAGGCACTTTTGCAATGAATGCGCAGCCTTTGAAAAACAAAAGTTGATTTTACGAGTAGTTTTGCGAGTAGTTTTCATTTGAATTGCGCGATGCGTGGCAGCCACAAGAGGCAGGTCTACAAACACAAACTCATATATACACATATGTACTTACATACATACATACACATATATATATTTATATATATTTACATGTGAAAAGGTGCGATTAATTGAAGAGCTGCCAGAATTCTCCTTCACTTTGTTGAACAAACCCGTTAATTCAATAGCCCAGCAGATACATATGTGTGTGTGTGTGTGTCTGGGTGTGTGTGGGTGTGTGTGTGTGTGTTTGATTGTGTGTGCGTCCCTTTTTTGGGCGGTTTTGCGCCGGATAATAATAATCAGCGTGCTCCACTGCATACGGCTAGTTTTTTGTTTGTTTTAGTGCGGTTTCCCTGTGGGTGTGGGTGTGTGAGTGTGCGAGAGGTGTGTGTGTGTGTGTGTGTGCGAGTGTGTGTGCAAGAGTGTGTATTTTCATTGATAATAAAAGGATAATAATAAAACGCGTCGCGGCAAATATTTAGCTGCTAACTTGCCCACAGCGATGCAAATCCCTTGCTCCTCCTGCTCCTTGCCCATTGCTCCTTGTTCCTTGTTCCTTGGATGAACGGCGTCCAGCAGCCAGACAGATCCTTTCATCTGACGCACCCAAAAGTATGCATGAGCTTCAAGCAATGACATTGAGAGTCACCATCTTCTGTGTGTGTGTGTGTGTGTGTGTGTGTGTGTAGCGTCCTTCCGCAATTTATTGTTTTCGACATATTTGCGGCTGTTTATTTGGCGCGCAATCAACCAAGCAACCTCATTTGTGCCGCTTTCTAAACTCATTTGTGCCTCAAATTCAGTCAACACTCGCCTGCCATTTACTTGAACACATATTTCGAGTGTGCCTTGGCTTCTTGGAAAGAAGCTCGAGTCTTGCTTCAATTTATCCATAATTTGACTAGTTGAAGAAATGTTGCAGACGTATTTAGAATTCAAATTTAATACGTGAAAAACCAAATAGAAAATGTTTTTCAACACACAAGCAATTAATACTAAACATACGTGAAAACAAGTAAGAATGCTAAAGTCGAGTGAGCTCGACTTCGAAATTCCCTTAACCCAGCTGTTAATATATTCTAAGACTGGTGGCTATTTTCCCCTTAAAGAGTTTTTGCATCCAAATGCGAGATGGTCCGCGAGTGCTACATACTACATGCTACATACATACATACATAGATACACACAACTTACACACAATCGTAGGTAACGGGGTTTCGCAGAATACACACATAAACATATTGACGCTCGTGTCAAATATCGTCCCATCTCTTTCTCACACATGCTTGCGGCTGCTGATAGAAATGGATAAAATATAGCAAACTTGATCTGAGCCTGGTATACAAGAACATATATTCTTCTTCTTATATGCTTCCTTCTGCCTGTTACATACAGTTGCACAAAACCAATATACCCCTTTTACTCATTTTGAATGGGTCAGGGGTATAATAAAATTGTTAACAAACCAAATTGGAGAGAAGCTCTTATTTTGATCACAAACTTATATACATATATAGTCGGAGAATTATAATTAAATATATTTCATGATAAACTGATATATTGCACTATTTAACATTTAAATATTTACAATATTTACAATTCACTTCAAACACCTCAATTTGCAATCATTGGCATAGTTTTATATAATTGTTATCGATATTTTGCATATCGATTTGGTCCGATTGGGTTTTTCTGAATTTTCCCCAATTCTTGCAACAAATGCTGGACCATTTTGTATTTTATCCCCAGAAATCGTGTAAATCTTAAAAATATTTTAGCATTTTTTAATTTATTTATAATTTATATTTTATATCAAATTAAATAAATAAACAAATAAATTAATAAATAAATAAATAAATAAATTAATAAATAAATACGGAGTGGATTTTTCAAAATTGTCATCGATGAAATTTGTTGACTTGTCATGTATGCAAAGCTCAAAAAGTTGATTTTAAATGCATGTTGCAGGTTGCTGGTTGCAGGTTGCTGGTTGCAGGTTGCTGGTTGCAGGTTGCACTTGGAATTATATCTAATTGTTAAGAATAGAGAATTGCTTGTGCCTCTTTTAGTTAGATGCGTGCGTCATTTGATTTGAGCAGCGCTTGGGGCAATCTGTGTTTTCCGCATTGCAGATCATTTTGGGCAGAGCTGACCTTTCTCGTGGCATATAGTCGTGTGCCACAGTTGCCAAATGCGGCAAATGCTAGGCAATAACAATAAGAACAACAGCAACAGCAACAGCAACAACAACAGCAACGACAACAATAACAATTACTAAACTAAAGGCTTGCCACGCAGCGTGGCAGGAAGTAAACTGCGCGTTGACAGTCGACAACATAAATTAACCATAGTTGTATTTAAATCAAATGCGATTAACATCTACAAGGGGCCTCCACAAATACGATCCCTTCCCTTCCCATCCCCTCACCCCCCCTCTTCCTTGCATCTTCCTGCCACATCCTTCAGGGTTCCCCTTCCTCTGCGGTTGGCTTATTTCTCGAGTAGGTTTGACCCATTTTTGGCTGGTTTATCTGCTCATCCGCTCCCAGCTGGTAACGCTTTTATGCCTATGGCTATCTGGCAGCGCTGGCAGATGCACATTTTTGGCCAACTGCCTTGGCCAGGCCAACAACATCTATCAGCAGAAGCCACCAAGCGGCGGTTGCGTCCATTTATGACAAATTGATAATCGTTTACAAGTTGCCAGTTGCCAGTTGGAGGAGTTGCAGTTGCAGTTGCAGTTGTTGGTGCGCCACAGAATGTTTGGGGCACGCACCAGAAAATTATATACCTTGCAACAGCTTGTGGCAAGCAACTGCCAACTGCATTGCATTTGCATACAATGCGAGTCGCAAGCAGAACGCACTTGTCGCCACATTTTGATCATGCTGCAGCCAGATGCGATAAGCGCATCTGCCCCAAAACCTGTTCAACACGCCACAGCCAACAATAGACAAAAAAAAAAAAATTCTAATTTTATAAATTCTACTATATATATATATAATTATGTATATATATATATTTATATATATATATATAAAACATTTTGTAAACGCAATGAAATATTTGGTTTAAAAATTGATGAAGTCGCCGCCGAGTCGCGGACGCCATTTGTATTTGATCTATTGAAGAAATCGGTGCAGAAGAGGGGCGCGGGTAACGGGACTGGGACTGGAGTGAAGTGACGTGACGTGGAGCTGGCTGAGTGTGAAGCCCTGCCCCCTTGCTGTGCTTGGAGAGAGAGAGTTTAAGCTGGCTGCTCGACGCGCTGCCATCTCACTCACTCGCTCACACACACTCACTCACTCACTCACTCACACACACACACACTCAGACACACTCTCTCAGCTTGTCAGAGTTTTCCCCTCATTGAGCGGTTTTGTGTACGGCGCTGCGCACCCAGTTCGAAATGCTCAATTTCGAAGAGCTTCCCCTTTTCGAAAAACTGTTGCCTCTCTGGCGGAGAAGTTGAGTGAAATGCGCGCGCTCTTGAGTGGAATTTCACTCATTTCACAAGCAAATCGAGGCAGCAGAATTTGATTCGATTCTTGTATTCTTGAAATAAATTAATATATTTAAATATTTAAATATAATATGTATATATATATGTATATGTATATGTATATATATATGTTTTTCATTTAATTTTAAATTAAATAGATTCCGTCCGGCATACTTTAAATGCACAAAGATTGCTTTTTGAACTTGTCCAATATTCATTTATAAAACTCAAAATTGAAAGCGGTTTTTGAAATTGAAGACTTTTTTAAAAACTGGAGCGATCAATTTGAATATGACTTTATTTTATGAATATAAGATTGTTAATAAGCTAGAAGCTATACATATAGAAAACAAAATAGTAATTGGAATAATAATAATAATAATAATAAAAAAAATAAAATAATAATAATAATAATTAGCTAATATATAGAGTTGTGAAAAGCTTAAAGGAATTAATAGTAAATAGTAAATATTATATTTGAAACCGGGTTGAAGTTTACTCAACTCGTAAGATTAAGCTTAAGTCGACTTCTATCAATCCTAGTTGCCACACTTGATTTATGAGGCATGCTACATTTATGTCTAACTTTCGATTTGCGTTGAGGTGGGCTTTAAAAAACACTCATTTTCGACAGTCGAGGAATCTAGATTTAATTTCTGGGATTGGAAAGTGTTGAGAAACGCGGAACTTGTTGAGCTGCTGATTGCTTAATGATAACTCACGACACACAGCTGTCAGTCAGTAGGAGTGTGTGTGTGTGTGTGTGTGGGGTGTGTGTGTGTGTGTGTATCTGTGTGTGTGGCATCATTGCAGGTCATAATTTCGTTGTCAATTGTCGTCGAGGCGAACAAAAGTTCATTAGGCAAAAGTCCGTGGAATACATATGTATGTGTCGGAATCTGTGTGTGTGTGTGTGTGTGTGAGTGTGTGCAGTGGCCATTGGACAGCAGTGGGGCCAAGGACACCAAATGCTGCAGGACCCAGCAGTGTGTGTTGCAGGACACTGGCAACATCATTTGTCAAAACAAACTTTTTGACGTAGTCGCGTCGTATCGAGCAGTAGCGAAAGTGCATGTCTACACGCCCTGCCCCTCATCCTGCCCCTGCCCCTGCCCCACCCACTCCACCGTCTCCATAGCCCCCTCCCTATCTGCCAACCTACACCGTTTTCTCGCTCCATCGTGTGTGTGTGTGTGTGTCTGAGTTCGGTGCAACAACAACTAACTGATGCCTCACGTCTCTCATTTAGCGCCTCCTGCTCCTGCCACTTGCCACTTGCCTCAGGCCTGACCAGCGTGATGTTTATCATTATTATCGCGACTCACTCGCGCCCAGCAAGCAACAGCCAACAGCCAAAATCGTCCTCGGCCTCAACTTGCAACACGGCGCTCATCCCTCCACTTAGGCTGAGACTCTGTTGCCTGTTTACTGCATTGTCATACACTGGAAAAAGAAGTCTATTAACTACCAACAAGGTGGATAAGTGCAAACTTATGAGCCACTCCCATCTCTCATAGATACTACAATGAAGAGGTCAAATTAAATCTCACTAATCCATCATTAATTAAGTTTCTACTGATATTCTATTCAAGTTGAAATATATATTGAATGCTTCAGATTGATAACTATATACACTACAAGTCGAACTATCTTTAATCTAATATAGGGATTCTTATTATCATATTACAATGAGGGGATGTAGATCTGTACAGATTATCAATAGTATTTTTTCTTTGATTTCTCGAAGCGTTATTTGAAATAATAATTTAAGAAATAAAAATAAAATAATATAATAATAAATATATATGTGTCATCTTAAAAACAAAAAAAAAATATAATAAATAAAAAAAATCCCTTCAGATCAAATTTCGCTCCAGACTTCTTTTGAGTGAGGGTATTTAAAGCTGTCTGCTTTCAATTTAGCTTTGAGCTCTGCACGCGTGGATCAACATTACCTGCAAACACACACACACACACACGCACACACACACACACACACACACACACACACACAGACATGCATATGTTGACTGACTGCGACTGGCTGGCTATGCTGTGTGGCATATGCCGCATGCCACACGGGCAGGCCCCATGCCACAGTTGGCCCCGCCACTGTTATTATTCCTGTTGTTGCTGTTGTTGTTGTTGTTGTTGTTGCTGTTGTTGTTGTTGCTGTTGTTGCTTTTGGCGCTGTTGTGTGTTTTGTGTGTTGATTTTTGGTCGCGTTTTTTGTGGCAACGCCAATGTTGGCATATTAGCGGTTTTCGTGGCCGATTATTTGGAAGCCCATTTGATTTGGGTGCCGCCTGCGACGTCCACTGGACTTCTATTAATTATCCAATTGTAGCTGGAAACTCCACTCGAGCTCGAGTTTCAATTCGGAAAACACTTGAGTTTTCCTTTACTCTTTTTGCTTTATTTATTGTGTTTTCTAAATTTAATTCCATTTGAGAGTTACAAGAGAAAGTCACTGGAAAAGCGACATGTCAAAGAGTCAGAGAGGTTCACAGACAGCAGCTCCTCATGAGCACTGCTTGCCAGCCATGTGCGGAAGCTGCAAACACAGTCCATAGTTGCCACTCCTCAGTTGCCACTCCTCAGTTGCCAGTTGCCAGTTCCCAGTTCGCTGTTCTCAACATGGCGGCAACCGAAACGAGACGAAACTATGCACAGTTATGGACACGTATTTGTCCTCCACCCCCTCCCTCTTCCACCCCATGAGGGGGTGTGGAGTGGGCAGTCTGGGGCTGTCCATTTGTGCAAATTATTGTGAGATATGCAGCGAAGCGGGGCAGCAACACACAAAAAACAAAAAGAATCGCTGCATACTTTTGAAAATGAAGTCATCGAGGCGCTGAGAGACACACACAGAGAGAGAGAGAGAGGGAGAGAGAGAGAGGGAGAGGGAGAGAGATGCTTGTAGTCTGCGTCTGTGTGTGTGCCACATGGAACCCTTAATTAAATAAATTCAATATGCGCAACGGGGCGGCTGCCCCAGCCCCAGTCCCAGCCCCCAACCAACCCAGCATCAATCCCAAACCCCAGTTCAAACTCGAATCCCTGGCAAACGAACTACAAAATTATATGGCGAGAATGTTCTGTTGGAAATCATCATGGATTTTAATATTTAAAAGCGTTTTCAAAAACTGTCCCAGCCATAAAACGAGGGCGCTTCAAGGAGAGAGGGCAGCAGCGAGACAATGAGTCAAGGAGAGAAGGAGAGAAAGTGAGAAGGACTGACTGCTGACCACCACGTGGGCTGACCAGAAAGTGCCGCAGCTCAGAGGCCAAACGCATCGACTGCGCCATGAACCATGTCCCAAAAGAAGCCCGACGAACCCCTCAACCCCTCAACCCTCCACCCACAACTAAGCAACCCGTTCGACAGGGCAGCGGCAACATTTTGATAAGCATCGTCCGTTTCTCGGCCAGGACAACCACTACCCCACCCCCTGGTCTACCCCACCCACCAGCTTGCAGCTTGTGCCCTTTTCGTACGTCGCCAAAAAGGATATTATTTAATGAGCTAAACTTAAAGCGTTGGGCGCTCCACTGGATCGGTTTGTGGGCAGGGACTGCTTTGGACTGCTGCTGGCTACTGACCAAATTGAGTTGACCTGTTTTGTGTGTGTGTGTGAGTGTGTGTGTGTGTGTGTGTGTGTTATTGGCCAGACTTCGTCTCGCTCTCAGTGGTTCGCCTTGCATATTCAAATGTACAGCTGCAACTGAAGCCTGCCTGCCCCCATTCGAGTCGCCCCCAACTACATCGGGAGTTGTGCTTTATATTTTGGGGTCAGGCGTGCGCGTGATTAAAAATTCAACACCCGAAACGAATGTGGAATTGAACGGCAAATTAAATGAGCACTCAACTGGACTGGGCTTGGCCCAAGCATTCCACAGAGCGCAGGGGGGCGTGGCAGCTGGTAGTGGCGCTGCTCCAGTCGAGGCAAGGAAGCGGCGCAATCAATTCCCTGCAATCCTTTGCAATCCATCTCGACAAATAATAATCGAGAAAATCACAATTTGGTATTTAACTTTAACGATTCATTTTTGCTAAACTATTCAAATATTTACTGGATTGAGCTGAAGTATTATCCGCTAGTGGTATTAAATATAGTTTTAATTGCTTACAAATATATTATAGTAAATATATATGTATATACAAATAAATAATTATTTGTATAGATTTGTTTACCATTTGCACATATTTCCAAGCAATCAATAAACCCCACTTCTTAGAAAATTGATACTAAAAACAATTTCTTTTTTTAACAAACCAAAATGAAAAAATTTCATAAGTTTAGGAAACTAAGAATTTATCCCAGAAATATAAAAATAAATAAATAAATAATAAATAAGGAAATCCAAATCCTGGTTTTAAGGGAGACACACCTTCTGTTCTAGAAATATACACTCTAAAAAAGTTAAAGTCTTTAGTTGTTGTTTAGCTTGCTGATTAGAGAAATATATATATTTTTTTGGTATACAAATTACCAGAATTCAAGAGGTACAAAATGGTTATTCAAAAAAAAAAAAGCAACAAAAGCAGGAATCGAGTGCAAAGATGCTTGCTGAGTTTATGGTTGTGCCAGGGTTGCCAGGGTAGCCAGGTGGTAATCGGGTTTGCAGAGGTCCTAGGTTCTAACCGGATGCGGCAGTCGTCGATGGCGGTGGTCCGCAACGACCGTCTGGTGGTGGTCCCGACGGCCTTGGACCAGTTGGCGGTGGTCCGCTGGGTGGTGGACCGCATGGACCTTGCGGCCTGGCGCTCTATAGCAGTGAGAGTAAAGTGGTGTTGGGTGGTGTCATGTGAGTGGTGCAGATCCCGCAATTGAGAGACTTACCACCAAAGCGCTGCCGCAGAGCAGCACCAGAAGCAGGCTCAAGAAGTAGCTCATTGATAGACGCATCTTTCCAGTTGTGCTCTTCGTGGAGAAGTGTGCTCCAATCCAGCTGGGAACTGACTATTTATGGGGTGTTCCCGCTGGGGGCAACCTTGCGTGTCGAATTGCTATCGTCAAATTGCTGGGCAAATTAATTCCGAATTGAGTTTATAGTTTTTAAAGCGCACAATTTAAATTGGTCAGCGAATCGATGAGTTTTTTGTTTATTGTTTTTAGTTATTTTGTTTTTGTGTTTCTTTGTAACGTGCTGTGACAATTGTAATTATTTTTACGCGTTGCAATAATTATGTCATTACTAATAACAAACACGAAACAGTTGAACAAATATAACTGAACGATCTTAATTACGGCTACCCTTTTAAATTGGCAAATTAAGTCGGAAAGTCACCAGGTTTGGGTCCACTGACTGCATTGCGGATAAGTGAATTTGATTCACGTGATATCGATTAGAATTATATTAATTTAAGTGGTTTTATGTGAAAAATATGCATATCTATTTTTATTATTGCTCTAAATTCAATTATATTTTTGCTGATGATTTGATGGCAACCAGCACTGGGTTATTCCCAAGGATTTGCATTTGATTTAAGCCTTCTCGGCTTCAGGTAATTCAATATTTTACAGTATATATATATATATATATATATATATATATAAAATTAGATAATAAATATATATTATATTACTATCATCATACATCGAACGATCATCCAAATAATATTGGTTGCACTTGAAGAAATTACATCAATTTGAGATATGCAAAAAGAAAAATTTAAAAAAAATTCAGTACTCATTTTTCAGTGTAACATATTTATAACTGTTGTATATATAAAAAGTAGGACATAATCAATATATATATATGTATATATATATATATATATGAGCAAATATTTGTATATCTTGTCAAGGGATTTACTGGTTGTATTTGAATTCCATATTTTTGTATTGTCATTATTTTCGATTGAAATTATATTATTGCGTTGAATATGAATAAAGTGAATATATTCGTACTGCTCTCTGTCTGCCCAATAAAACCCATTCGAATTAGCCAACATTTGGCACGCCCACAAAGGGCGGTGGGGGGGGAGGGGGAGGCGTAAAGCAGTTGCTCTGGCTTCAATCAGTGCTCGCAGCTGCCGCATTTGGCGGCCATATCTTTGCTACTGGGTGCCACAGCCCCATGCAGTTCATTAAACAATTATAATTATATGGCAACAGAAGTCGCCGGCGGCAACAGCAACATCGGCAGCAACATCAACGGCAACAGCAGGCAGCAGCAACTAGAGGCAGTTTGGGGCAGGGATGGGGCTAAGATGGGGCCGCATGGCGTATGAGTAATAATATTAATAAGCCGTCTTATTTGGCCGCCGCACGTAGAGAATGTAAAACAAGACAGCGAATGCGTAATTTTCTTGTCGTTATTATTTTACGCCAACTTTTTATCCTTATCAACTGGCTGAGGGCATCCGATGGCAGCAAACAGCAACCGGCAACCGACTAACCAGGAGCATGGCATACACAGCAGCTAGCAGGAGCAGCTAGCAGGTAGCAAGTAGCAAGTAGCAAGTAGCAAGTAGCAAGTAGCAGGAACAGGAGCGGGGCAACTGAACAACTGAACAAAAGTTGTTGTTGGGCGACGACTTTGTCTGTGTCTTGGATTTATGCGCTTGAATTTCACACCTTATTGCCAGAGCTGATGTTCTTGGCGGCCTTAAAACAATTAGCGACGTTATTTTATTTTATTTCCATGTATTCAGGGTGCGTCTTCCTCCGGCAAGTAACCCAATCCGAGTGGCAAAAGCGAATTTGCACTCGGGTCGCCTCAGCTTGCGCATTGCTTGTTGGCTTAATTGGTTGCGCTTGCTCAGTGGTAGATGCATTTTGGCTCAGGTTCGAGTTGATGATGCCACACCCGCCTTGCATCCCTGCCACACGTTCAAATTGCAGCCACCATTTGCCTGTCGTTGTTGTTGTTGTTGTTGTTGTTGGCCGTTAACTTGGCTCGGCTAAAGCCCACCTGGCTGGGCTGCTTGTTGGCTTCTCACTTGGTCATAAAACTAAAATAATAGCCGCATAACATTTTATCTACCGCAGTAATAAATATTCAGTTAATTATAGCAACCAACAACGGATAGAGACAACCAGAGAGAAAGAGAGAGAGAGAGAGAGAGGGAGAGAGAGAGAGAGAGAGCGCAATTGTCAGGTGTGCAACTGAGCACCAAATATGCTTTTTGCCATTTTTCCAAATAAAACACAACCCCATTTTACCGGATATGAAATCAATTCATGGCAAAAATATATAAAAATTATGATTTTTAAACAGAATGCATATTTTAGACAGCTAAAAGCCAAAACTTTAATGGCTAACAGTTTATAGCCAAGTTATATTGTCGATAACTTGATAAGTTTAGTTTGACGAAATCAAAAATACTGGAGAGGATTTAAAATCATTTAACTTATCCAGTAGATCAACTAAAAAAGCAATGAAGAAAAGGCAATAAACCCAAATTTTTCGCAGTGTAAAAATAAAGATCGACGTAGAAAAACAAAAACAAAAACAAATTTGAGTTGTGTGAAGTGTTTTGGGAAATAACAATTGAAGTGAAAGCCTGAATGAGGCTTTTCAGACTGTGCATAATAGAGTTGGCCATAACAATTGGTCCACACTAATCAGTTTTGGTTGACCCAAGTAACAAATAACCCACTCCACTCTCGGCTGTAAGTGGGACGTGCAACTAGCACCTATCATCCAAGGAACAGCAACAATGCCACAACGAGCTTTGCAACAAAGTCTCTCGAATCGACAAACTCATTTCCAGCCAACGCCACTCTGCTGCTGCCCGCTGAACTACCCTACGTTGCTGCTCATAACCGTTAAAATTTGTGTGCCCCCACTGACCCAAACCCCCTTTAGTTGCCACCCCCCTTTCCACTTGCCATGCCCCAAAAACACACTTCTCCCTGCTGTTTGCTCCCAGACAGCTTTCTGCTGGCAGACAGCTTATTAGCACATGAAGCTCCTCATCATTGGTGTGTGTGTGTGTATGTGTGTGGTTGGGTGGGTGTTGCTGCTGCCGCCTGTACTTAGCGGTTGTAATAATTAAAATGAGCCAAATAATTTCAGGCAAAAAGCATCGATGAAAGGCTAAAATGCTCAATAAATGGCAGAAACGCGCGCGTTTCCTTTGTAGTCGAGAGGGGAGAGGGGAAAAAAGACTGGGGGTGGGTAGCTAGTAACTCAATGCTTGTTATCAACCAACCCCTACTCATGCCCCTCCCGACCGGCTTTCTATGCCAGTGCAGCCTCCTGGGACCAATTTAGGCGCATAAAAAACGCAAACGAAGAAAAAGTTGTCCGAAAGTTTTCCCATCGATGACTTTTCAGCGTTTGTTACGTTCTACGGAGTAGTGGGGCATGTGGCATGGGGCATGGGGTATGCTTGAGTGCTGCCATGTGATATCGATGTCATCCACTGCCAGCGCCAAGTGGGTCCCCCCACACAGCAGTCGGCAATGCGTAAAAGTGTTAACCAAAAGCAGTTAAAATTACAAAAGGCAGCAGACGTGGCCATGGCAATACCTAAGCATGGGTGGGGGGGCGAGGGTGGGGGAGTGGTACTTTGAAAAATTAACACCTAATATCCACAAAATCGCATCAAAGTATTGTTGTGGAGTTTCCGTTACCGTTACGCACACCCCATCCCCCCAGCACCCACCCAAGCCACCCAAGCCACTCGCAGCCTTTCGTTCTCCTTTTGTTAGATGGAAAACTTTGCAATTTCTTAAAAGTGTCGCCCCACTGCCATTGCCCTCCCCCTGCTCCTGCCCCTGCCCCTGCCCCTGCCCCGCCCATAGCCCAACAGCGCCTCTGCCACCGCGCATTGTAGAAATGTTGAAATACCCCGGCAGCTGTTTTACTTAGTTGTAGGCGTTATTAGCAACACTTAAGACGGTCCACGGGCTACGGCTGGTTGCGTGGTTGGGTGGTTGGGTGGTGCGGCAAGTGAAACTTTCTTTTTTCAACACCTACGCAACAAAGGCACATTGAGACAAAGGAGGTGTGTTGGGCTGGGGCGGGGTGGGGTGGGGTTGGTAGCTGGCTGCCACTTTATTGGGTGATTGCGTGGTTTGGGGGTGTTCAGCTGGGTGACTGAACTTGGAGACGCAAAATGTTGCTATTGTTTCACTTGAGTTGCTGTTGTTGTTTGGCATTGTTGTAAATTGACACCACAGCAATGAGTTAATAAGGCGATAAAAATGTTACCAACTTGGGCTAACGGCGCCAATTTGGGGGCTAAAATGGCGATTCATGGAAGGGGCGGGAAGATCTGCTGAGGTGCTGAAGTCCTGAAGTGCTGAAATGTTGTCGCTAACCCTTTAAGGCAGCTGCAAATCAAAGCGTATGCATAATCTAACCCCACCCCCCTTAATAACCCTAACATTAGCTAAAGACTTTATGCATAAATCCTGATCCGAAAACTGAAACCAGGAACTGGTATCCTAGAGCAATAAAGCCTGTTTAATGCCAACATGTTTGGTACATATGACTTGAATATATACAAATATGTATATGTATATATATATATATGTGTGTGTGTGTGTGTGTGTACATTCATACCTATATATACATGTATGCATATAAAAATTGTTATCCATATATATTTTTCATTATTTTCATTTCATGTCTTTTAATTAACATGCCTAATAAAACACATGCCAATGGGGTGGGCACAGCCGCAGGGGTAGGGACATGGACAGGGTGGTGTGGGATGGGGTGGGATGGGATGGGATGGGATGGGGTGGGGTGGGATGGGGTGGGGTGGTTTTGATAGGAGTTGGGCTGCTTACGCCTTAGAAGCACATACGTGTTCATACATACATGGCGAGGGAGAGCATAAAAAGATATTGTCGGTAGTCGTCAGGCAGGCATCACACATTTTGATGTATGCAAATAACACCCCCATCACAAATACACACTCACACACACACACACAATCAGGTTTCCTGTGTGTGTATGAGGAAAAACTTGCCTTTGAATCGTGAGCTGCCTGCTAAAAATCCCAAAATATAAATAATTAAAAAGAAAATGTTGCTGGCAAATCAAGTGAGAACCAGAAACAGAAACAGAACCGAAACGGGAACGGGAATGGGAACGGGAACTGGGCGAGACGTTCCTTGTAATTATGAATCCTTGCAACACTCTCCTCCGCACCCCAAAGCGTCCCTTTAGCCAGCAAGAACTCAGCTCTATCAGGCGAACCACCATTTCACCCACCCACACCCCACCCATTTACCGTTACTTGGCTTGCCACCGCACCACCGCACCACCGCCTTCTCTTTTGCGGTTTTTACAAATGCATAATGCTGATTACGGGCAATAATTTTATGAATTTATGTAAACGTTCCCAGCCGTTCCCAGCCGTTCCCCGTAGAGTCGAAGGTGTGCCTCCTCCTGATAAGCGGGATAAGTCGCCTGCCATTTTGATACGTAGCAAAATATACACACATGTGTACACCTATGTGTGTGTGTGTGTGTGTGAGTGTGTGTGCCATAAACTCTTTAAATGCCCTCGTATCTGCAGCCAAGTTTAACTTGAAAATGTCTATTCCTCCCACAAGTGCCATAAATATTCTAAGAAATTGTCAAATTTTACATAATTTGCTTCATCTTTTTGTTGCTGGTTTTTTAAATGTTGTATTTTTTTCCTTCATTCTGATACATTCAGTAAAAATACACAACTTTTTATACCATAGCAGATATTGGTTAGATCAATCAAATATAAATAGAAAGTTGAGATCCATTTAACAAAAATTCGATTTGGCTAAAATAAAAGTAATATTTTTTGTGGTCAGGTTTCTCCTGCCAACATTTGAAAGCTGATGTTTTTGTTAGTGAGATTAAAACAAAAAACAAAACCAGCCTCATTTTTGACATTCCAGTTTTTTTGTGAATTAATTTATATATTTGTTGTAATTTTCAAAATCTGTCCGCTGAACTCTTTAAGGATGTCCGAGGACTTTGTGACATTGTTCAAATTTAGCATAAATTGCTTTCAATATTTATTCATTTACTTTGTGTGTGTGAACATTTTGGATTACTTAATAGAGATCTTCGAAGGCGACTCCAATTGAGCGCAGATTAACAGATTATCGGATTTTGTGGCGGGAATAAGGAGCTGCCTAAGCAATTTGACAGCTGCCAAAGATCCATTCGCCGAGAGGACTGCAGTGCTCCGATGAACAACAACCCCAGGATGTGCTGCATCCCGAGCAGAAAGAAATATATTTGTTTGTATTCAATTATAGAAATAACTGAATAAACTGAACGAGCATGGCTTTGACAGTTTTCTTTTCCGATCAGGAGCGTCACGAGGTCTTGCAACAGGTGAGATTGATCATATTTTCGAGGCATGCAACCACAGCGCATCCAATACACAGATTCAGATTCAGTATCAGCAGTTGGCCAGTCGAAGTGACAGCTAAAAACCAGCTAGCTCCGACTGGCCAAAATCTTAGTCTAACTAGCCACTACACACACACACATACACACACATACACACACACACATTCACACACACACACACACACAGTCTGACTTATTCCCCAGGTAATTATTCAAGCACCAGGCAATTTCCTTAACCTGCTCTTCAGCTGTTTTGCATATTTCGAGCTATAGTTAGTTACTTGTTTGTAAGACTCTATAGGCCAGCCAACCCCCCAACCCCCCACCCCCCTCGGAACTCTAACATCTTTAACACCCCAGTCGATATTAAAAACATAACATTTTGATACTATTTTTCAGCCTTACTAAAGTTCTTCCAGACAAAAATTCGTATTACAAATGACAGGAAAGTAAAACTAAATATTTAATATCCTAGTGGACCCAATTATTCCATATACATATGTATATATAGCAAGTATATCAATGCTAGATTACCGTAAACTATTTGAAAGTGTAACAAATTAAATAAATACTTACATATATATAGGTAATCACGGAAAATAAATATTTATTGATTTAAGCTCTAAAAGTATTAGCAAAGTGGATAAGCTCTCAAGCCAAGAATTTCTTCATAAGTCCCGTTCGTTTATATTACAACGATTAAATTAAGTTGCGATTTTATTGAATATAAATTTATTGTTACAAAATACTCAATTTTCTTCTTTTTTTCAATAAAAACTTGAAGCGTTAACTATTAAGAACAGCTGAATCGAAGAGTATCGATGATTATCTTGGCTAACGAGCCAAGATTGATGGAAATGTCTCCATCAATACTCCATCAACTCTGGCGATATTTATAGGATCATCTGGATAGAAAATGTCTCCATCATTACTCTATCAACTCAGGGGATATTTATAGGATCATCTGGATAGGAAATGTCTCCATCAATACTCTATCAACTCTGGGGATATTTATAGGATCATCTGGATAGGAAATGTCTCCATCATTACTCTATCAACTCAGGGGATATTTATAGTATCATCTGGATAGGCCTAGAATAGGAGGGCAAATGAATAGCGTTTGGAGGGTGGCGCAAGTAAATATAATAAATAAATGTTTAAATAAATAAGTAAATAAATACGAGTAAAACAGAATATTTATATAAAAAAAACATCGCCGCATAAAAAAAAGATGTCGAAAGGGGCCAAAAGCCAAATGTAATAATTAAATTGCATTTGTGTCTGCGGCCGTTGTCCTCAAACAAAATGGCGGCGGCACGTCCCTGTGTGTGTGTGTGTGTGTGTGTGTGTGTGTCTGTCTGTTGTAAAAATATTTATGTGACCGCTGCACAGTCATTGGTTTTGGCCTTTTTTTTTGCTGGCCCCTCCGGTGCCTCCGCAAACCGCACAATTTACAATATTATTCCTTTTCACAACTCGTGCTCTCTCTCTCCCTCTCTCTCTGTCTCTATGTGCCTGTCTCATTCTTTCACTCTCTCGCTCTCTGTCTCCACACATGTCTTTTGCACAGTCTCCATCTCTTTTACTCCTGGCAATATTTATGCATGCCAGTGCTTAAATTTATTTATCATTCAATTAAATATTTAAAATACCAAAAAATGTTTTCACCACTGTCCGACAACAGCCCAGATATACACACACACACATACTCACACACACTCACACACACTCGCAAACACACTCGCACACACACACGCACACCTTTAATATTGAAATTGAAATCATAAATAAATGAGCAAATTTGCGCTGCTCTATTTCAGTGTTTTTTTTTATACCCTGCACCCATTTAAATTGGTAAAAATGAATGCAAATTAAAATAAGTACTCGTTTACTTAAATCAAGGTTCTTGCAACTTTCTCTCGCTGCGCTCATCTTGCAACTGAGAAGAGTTGCAGGAACCACATTGGTTAAACCTGTTATATTTTAACACAGATACAAATGCGGAATATTTCACATTTCAATCACTGCTTGATTTTAATTTGCTTGTAGAGGTGAGTTCATGAGGACAGGGTATCTGCTAGTCAATCACTCTTAAATGAAACACCGTTACTTGTTTTTCTTTTTTGCTTGTGGGCTTTTTGGTTTTCATTGTGCGAATGTCGACGGGTTTATTTGCGTTGCTTTTGGCGGCGTATGCGTAACATGTGTGTGTGTGTGTGTGTGTGGATTGTGTAAATTTTATTGTTATTATTATTATTTTTTTTCTTGTTCTCGCAGTGTTTGTAAAATTAATTGACATTTTATTTGTTAATTAATTGTTACAGCAGTTGCCCGGCCAGCAAATGGCCAAATGGCTTTTCATTATTGTTATTACAAATGCTGCGGCCATTATTATTTGCTCGTTAAGCGCTCTCGTGTGTGTGTGCGTGTGTGTGCCTGTGTGTGTGTGTGTGACCAAATTTAATGCATTTGTAATTTAGTTGTAGTTTTAATTGGAAAAATTGTTAATTTTCTAATTATTTATTTATTCGCTGCGCAAACTAATAAAAACAATGCTTAGCTAAGCTAATAGAAAATATGGCCAATACATGTAGCTACAGTTAGTTTTGAGAATAACACAATAGTCCATCAAAACATTGATCATGTTAGTTAACTACATATATACATATATATCCGTTAAAAGTATCGAATAATGTGCAATAGTTTGCCTTGCATCTAAAAATGAATCGCATTCCCCAATTTGCAACGATTGTTGACAACTCGCCACGAATGGATTACCAGACCAAGTTGAACAGTAGCTATATACATATATCATCTTATCTATCAAATATATATACTATACTAAACAGACAGACGGGTTTGGGTCTGTCGAATCAGCTGTTTTGTTCGTTGAGCAAATATTGTGGATTTGTTAATTCAATCTAATCATTCCTGGAGTCATTGTTCCCCAAAATCCTACCATGGATGATGGGCATCTATAAAGCTTAGCCCAAAAACCAAACTGCAACAGCTGAATACAAAAAAAGGACATGGTTATCCTGCCTTGAGGAGCAGCACAGACTAGAGTTGAGCAACAGAGGGACCATCAATTTTTACAACTTTAAATACCAGCAGGAAGTAACTTAAAAACGACCTCGCCGTCTCATCCGCATCCACACTCTCATCTGCATGAGTCCTGCCTTAGTCCAACACCCCCCCCCCCCCCCCCACTCCACCATTTCCCATTCCCCCCCTCTGCAACAGACAACATTTCGAATGCGTTCGAGAACGCGACGAACGGCGAATGGCGAATTGCGAATGGCAATAAGAAAAAGTCATAACAAAATTTTACGACAACTTTGGCGGCGTTTTCATTTCGAGCCGGTGTTCTATATGTATATATATATATATATATAGTTGGACTCCTGGCTGGATCCCGATGCCGCCAGAAGAGAGAGTGATGGAGTGGGCGGGTGTGGTTCGGTGGTTCGGTGGTTCGGTGGTTGCTCATTGTTTTGGTTTGGCAAAGGCGAAGCGGAGCACAGACAAAATATTCTAATGGCCGCCATCCCGCTGCTCGCTGGCTGCAAGTGGGGCTGCCGGGGGGTAGTGTTGTGGAGGCATATAATAATCATCTATATTCATGGATTAGGATTCAATTTTTATGCCACACGCGAAAGCTGCCGACAAAAAAGAAACGCAGCACAATAACAACAATGAGGGTTAAATTGAAAATAAAACAAAAAAAAAGGAACAGCTTCCTTGGGCACGCCGAAGATTTCATACTCCTGCAGAATATAATTATTAATTTTAAGAAAAACCAACCTAATGTTTCTCAGTGTAACCAAAAGCCAATTAATCCTTTGGTTTCTTGTGTGGAATATCTTGTTAAAAGGATTCACTTTCAACCGATAGTTCCTTACGAATCTGTAATAAAAATATTGGCAAACATTCCAACTTGATCATTGAATAATATAATGAAAAAGTGAACCTGACTCTTAATGGAAAATACTTTATGGAGGAGCAGATGACTCTTTCCACACTGCCACATGCTGCACAACAAACTTATGATACTCTCGGGCAGGGTACAGCCAAAAACAAGCGTTGCCCAAAATAATGCTGCAAAATATGAAATTATAAAGACACCAAAGAATAACGCATAGAAAGACAAAGACAGAGATAAAGGCAGTGGGAGAGGCAGTGGGAGAGGGAGAGGGAGAGGTAGAGGCAGAGGGAGAGGGCGAGTGAGCAAAGCGACAAAAAAAATACGAAACAAAAAAAATTATTCAAAAATTTATGCAAGAAAATATTACCGAAGAGCTAATAATTTTCTCCCAACCAAAGATCTACTTTCAAGGTGGCAAAAGCGCTGCGTGAAGCGCGCTTTTCTTTTTTTTCCCGGCTGGAGGTGGGTGGTAAGGGTGATGCGGTGAGGGGGGGAGGGGGTTGGTTAACGTTAACTGCGCTTGCTGAGCCCGTCCCGGGCTTCTATTAATGAATAATATCGCGGCTAAGGCATCGGCATCGGCATCGGCATCGGGCATCGGCCTTAGCATCATCCAGCTCCAGTGGCGGAGTCAGAGCAGGAGCAGTAGCAGAAGCAGGAGGTGTTGGTGGGGGTGGAGGCGGAGACGGAGTTGGTGTTGGTTGGAATTGGAGTTGTGGCACGCCACAGGGGTTAATAAGTAATCTGCATTTTTTGACATTTATTTATGTCTTCAAATATGTGCGACTCTCGCGTTCTGTGTGTGTGCGTGTGTGTGTGTGTTTGTGTGTCTCTAGGGCGGCAGCAACAGAGAGAGAGAGAGAGAGAGACTGAGACAGAGACAGAGACAGAGCGTTGTAGAGAAATATAACAGCTGTTGAAAGTGTCATTATAGAAAATATGCTCAGGTCTTCTTTGTTTTGTCATTATCTCTCCAACAGCTTCGCATTTACGGCGTATATTCAACCATATATATATATATATATATATATAATATTATATATATATATGTATATATATATATGTACAATATAGTTGTAGGGTTTTCTTTTAATCGGGCATTAGCAGAATCAAACGCACTTTGAACTCTGTGAAGAGTTTATTTGCCACCTTTCTTCATTTACTTCCACTCGGAAATGATGTGTAAAAATTTTTATTATTATTATTATAACTTTTATTCTGAGTAAGCAAAAAAAGAAAATGTATTTAACAATTTGACTTTTTATTGCACTTTCATATTTAATTGAGAATTTTGAAACTTAAAGTGAGTTTAAATTTGGAATAGTTTTTAATAATTTAAAATTATAAGAAGAAAGTTTTTAATAACTTAATTAAAATTTGATCGCCTTTGTTACTGATTGAATTTAACTGTGTATTTAACCCTAGCTCGATAGGCCTACCATAAAAATATAATTTGCATAAAAACAAAACTTTTTACATTGATCTTAAAATGTTTTGCTTATTTATTCTTAAGTTCAATTCAGCAATTCAAACTTACAAATGATCCATATTCAGTTGAGATTAGCTGAGCATTTTCTTTTCGCAAATTACATATGTGATTTGCAGTTTTCGAAGGTTAGTTTTGGAAAATTGCAATAAACAGCGATTTTATGGAGTCCAAGAAGATTTCTGACTCCGGCACACAACTGATAGCTGACAGCTTAATAGCCATGTCCACGGGGTGATTAAAGCCTACGCACATGAAGCTCTCAGAGAGAGAGAGAGAGAGAGAGAGCTGGTGGGAGAGATAGAGAGAGGGGGCTGGATGTCTATGGGTGGGTTATGTGGCTCTAAGTGTGGTTGCTCTTCCACAGCCGAGGACTACGTGCCGCACAAATCTATATTTACGATTATGGAAGTTTATGATGCGCCTCGACATTCGACATTTAAGTGTCATTCAGCGCTCGGCTGTAAAAGCGAACCTTTGACGATTGCCAAACAGGAGTGCAGGGGTGGGAAGGGGGGGAGGCAGGTACACATGTATTGGCCAGGCCAGTGGATATGGGCAAAGGAACAGTTGCCCAATGCCCAGTTCCTTAGATTTCACGGAGTGCTGGGGAAAGGCAGAGCGGAGCTGAGACCTAATGACAAATGTCCTGCAAAATGGTTTCACTCGCAATGCACACACACGCACACACACACACACACGCACACACAGTCACTAGCCACGCACTCCATTTTGGCAGCACCCGCGGCCACCCACAATCATTGCCTTGGTGAAAGTTAAACTGTCATAAAAAGTGAAAGGCAACTGGGGAATGGAATTTACTCCGGCGACAGTTCCTTTCCCGGCAACAACTCCAGCTCCGATTCCTACTCTGACATCAGATCCCAACCCCATCCCCATCCCCATCCCCAGCCCCGCCCCCATCATTCACTACTCACTGTTCACATGTCAAGGTAATTTGGGCGCACTTTTTGTGCCCGCCTCGTTTTATGACTGAATTAAAATAGTGTGTGTGCCACGCCCAGTCGCCTATAAGCGCTCACACACACACACACACAACCACACACACTTATGTAATTACTTAGTTTATTATATTGTAAGTGAGAGCATCCACGGTCCGAGTTGGAGCTACCCCCGCCCAGCTATCGTCCCACGGCCCCACCCCTCTCCTGCATGCAACTCCTGTCACGCACCAGTAAGTGGCCATGCACCCACCTAATATCCCCATCCCCACTAGCCACCACTAACCCCAACCCCATCCAAAAAATCCCCCGAATGCCCCTTTTTATAGTTTTGGCAAATCGTAAAAACTTTTACAGCATTTACACGGTACGCAGCAGAACCAGAAACAGAAGCAGCACCACCAGCACCACCACCACCATTCAAAGAAGAAGAATAAGAGCAAGGAGAAGAAGAAGAAGAAGCAGCAGTTGTAGGAAATGTTGTGCAGGGTTGCTCAGCGGCATGCGTCAGGGTTGTCGCCGCAAAAGTTTGCGCCACAATTTCTGGTCTCTATTTGTCTTTGAAGCAGCTGCAATGGCTGCTTTTTCAATTACCAACCTACCTGCCCATTCCCAGACTCCTGTAAGTCCCCCCCCCCCCCACCTAGCCATACACTCCTCGAAAACTCTCTGTTTCGGTTACAACTCCTGCTATGCCCCCATTGTAGCCTGAACAAAAAATCATTAACTATTTTAATTTTAGTTTACAAATTCCATGCAATTTAAATGCGGCCACCGTCCAATGGGATGAGGGGTTGTCAAAGCATCTGTATACACCCTTATAGCATCCCCTCTCCTCCACCCCCTCATTCTTTCATCTCTCATATATTTCCATCTCTCTCTCTCTCTCTCTCTCACTGGCACTCTCTTGTATTCTGTGAATGTGCCAAGTTGGCGGCGCCTGTGTGCACTTTGTCCAAATGCTGAGCAAATACAATTAAAGCGTCTAAGAAAAAAGCCAATAATTAAAAATGCACAAAACCAAAAGTGAACTCAGAACTCAGAACTCAACCGCCACCCATCCGCCCATCCGCCCAATCCCAATTCCAATCCCTCGGAACACCGTGCAGACTCCACAAAGCCCTGCAAAGTCCACTAAAACCCAAGCTTCAGGGCTTAGTCGCAGCCATCTAGTTGAAGGCCAGCACTTTGGCTAACAAACCTCATGAGTGTGTGTGTGTGTGTGAGTTTTTCTGGCGGGAGGAATCGGGAATTCTTTTAAGTGGTTTCAACTAGATGGGTCCATGGGCTTTAGACAAATGTTAAGTTTTCAATTACTCTGACGACGCAGTTAAATACTCAGGAAACGAGAATAAAAGATGCATGTAATGCATAAGAATGGCCAAGAATAAGGCCTAAAGACTGCTGGCCAAAGATGAAATTGTTTCAGATTTGTAAATTACATTCTAACATACATACCTCGAACATCAAAAGGAAAAGTATTGAATAATTGCATTTCATTTGATATCTTAACAAATATAAATATGGCTAAGTTTGTTTTCTTTTCCATTCCATTTTATTTCACAAAATGCTTTTTAGTATTTTAAAATTGCAATTTTTTCAAATAAGAGACAAAAAAAAAACAAATAAGAATGAAATTTCCTGGGCTTAGAAAGATGAATACCTAAACTAAGTTAACATGTCATAAGCAAAGAAAGCAATCCATAATCAATTAGATATTCTAAATTCTTAAATGGGTTACCTTTCATTAAGATTAAAGGATCTTTAACAGCAGAGGAATGTCGTCTTTTTGAAGAATGTGGTTAACTTAACGAAAATTGAATGCTCCTCCCAAGCTTTCCACTCTTAACTGTTTTCTAATCTAACTTACCCATCGATGGCTGCACGAAACCGGAGACTCTTTGGCTAGTCTGGATGTGGACAGTGGACACAAACGTGGAAGTGGACACGGATACAGATACAGACACGGACACAGTCGCGGTCATGGACAAGGAGACACGGAGACGGAGACGGACTCGGACACGGACGTGGCATATTTTCCGCGCAGTTAGTTGCGTTAATTTCCGAAAATAACGTAGAAAGCAACTCGACCAAAAAGGTCGACGGCGTCATCAGCGTTGCCAGCGGCTTCCGATTTGGCCAAACGCGCTCCTATTTTTATTTACTCTGCCCATTTCTATACTCTTCCTGAGGGTATTCCGATTTTGCCGTGCGGTGAATTAAGCAGAAGAAATCTCCGAGACGTGCCTAAGATACTTGATATCTCTGTCTCTCCATTATCCATAAATATAAATATATATATATATCTGAAATACCACAATATATATATATATATATATATATATACATATATATATATATGACATTAAGTTAAAAATATCAATTTGGTAAGCAAGTTCTGATAGGTTTTCCCCTAAACGTCAACAAACATACAGACTTTTTGGCTGGGTATTTAACAGTCGCGCATACCCTAAACTCTGCAATATATATTTTGAAAATATTTTATGTTGCATACTTTAGTGGGCAGACTGGCATCCATTCAAATGGCGTGGGCGTAAAGTGCCACGCCTTCATCTAAACACACACAAACGAAACGAAGCGCATTCGAAGCAATAATTTAAAATTTTAATTCTTGCTGCTGTGTTGTTTTAGTGGTTGTTGTTGTTGTTGCTGTTGTTTTTGCTTGGTTTTCCCCTTGCCTGGCGCAAGCTTAATCGGATAATATGAAAATTTTGTAATCGAAGTTTGCCGAGTCCTTGTCGAAGTTGTCGTCGTCCTAGCTGCTCCCGCTCCTGCTGCTGCTGCTGCTGCTCCTGGTGCTGCTGCCGTTGCTGCTGCTGGTGTACATGACTTGAGTCAATATATGCAGTATTTTATGAAAAGCTAACCCTTTTTGTTATTTTTTCTTTTTTTGTATTTGCTGAAGTTGTTGTTGTTGTTGTTGTTGCTGTTGGGTGGCTTCGCATTTGCATGACGACAACAAGTCGGTCCTTCGATGATGCGCCATGCCGTGTCTTTTGTTTTAATGTCAGCTCGGTCGGGCGGCGTCGCTGCTCAATTGTCTAACATTATCTGATTTAGCGTTTAATACTTAACCCTTGCCAGCCAACCCCCCATTAGGCAGGCAAATAAAAAAGAAGCGAAGCAAAAAACACACGAACGCTGAAAGAGCAGGCGCAAGGATAACGAATTAAAAAATTAAACATCGAAAAGCAACGACGCCGACGACGACGACAAAAGGTAAAAAATGCGAAAGGGGTGAAACATGATTAGGCGTGTGGATGGTGAGCACGCTGTGGTGGGGGAAGGTGGTGCGGTGTGGTGCGGTGTGGTTCGGTGGTTGGGGGTAGCTTTGACTGGCTGATGTGCTGCCGCTGATTAGGCAGCGCCCGAGGACTAAAGGGGGAAATGGGGGGATGAGGTACGGGGCAATGACAACAGCGACGACGACGACGACGACGGCGGCATAATTAAAACTCCCAATGCCGTGTAATAAATGCCAAGGCAGGCACGGCCGATAAATAGCAACAACAACAACAACAACAACAAGATGACGATGATGAACAAGAAGAAGAAGAAGACGAAGACGTGGTAGGAGTAGTAGGAATGGTAAGCACAACATTGCAACCCTTTTTCGGGCACAACCCCCAGCGCCACTGGGAGGAAATAAAAGAAACAATCGAATTTTAATCAATTCGCGCAACGCCGCCAGAAATGCTTCGCCAGTTTCATTTGCATTTGCCTCGTCGATTGTTTCCAGGCAACGAAGCGGCAGCCCAGCCAGATCCCAGCTACACCCGGATGTCTGCATACGTGAGCAGCTCCAGCTTTGGATCTATCCTAGCTACAGCTCTGCGGCTGGAACAGCTTGATTATTTTACGCGCTGACCCGCACAGCCGGCAATCCTCTCAAGCACGCAAATTACTGTTGCATACTTTGCGGCGGCCAGTCCACAACTTCAGCAATGCAAATGAACTCTCCCGGCTGCCATTTGGCAAACTGAGACACCCCCCATTCAGTGAGCGGTGTGTGGCAGTGTCGAGCAACTGCTGAAAGTTTCGCAGTAAGCCTTAATCAGTCACCCGAAGGATGCCTGTCGATTGCAGGTCGAGGAATCGAATCGACTATTTCTCGACCGATGATCCCATATTAGCAATAGTTGAACAACTAAAAGATAGACAATCTGGAATAGTGCTTGTTGCTCTTAGAGAATCGGCCATAAGTCAAGCCTGAGAAGGGATTCAATAAATTGGGAGCAGTTGATAAACACAAGTCGTTGCATGGCTCATGTTTATAGCCCAGAGATCGTTTTGTCTGAATCATCATTTTATACCCTGTACTAAAAATGTTGTACAATTAAGTTATGCTCAAGTATCCAACAATTAGAAGGAACCTGAACCTGAACTTTAATAAATATAATGTATATATCAGCTGGATTCAGGCCATATCCTAGTCGAACTCTCTCGACTACAACGATCTTACTTGTCACTCAATATCTGAGCATATTTCATTCTCAGATACGACAAATGTCAGAGGCAGAAATCACTTTTGCTTATTATTAATTTGTTAAAAAATATTTTGTGAAGAGTCCTGGGCGATGCCACGCCCCATTATAAATATAATATATACATATGTATATGTATTAGCTAAGCATATCTCTCTTTTAATTTCGCTGTCTGCTCTGAGGGAGCTGTCAGCGCTGACAGGCCTGCCACCTGCGCCCATTGTTGCATGCCTCGGCTCAGTTGCCTGCCTTGTCAGGTGTCAGCGTTGTTGTAGCGAATGCGCTAAGATTGCGACTGCTAATAGCCTATTGGGGGTGTCTACTTTTCCTATTTACCCCTATTTGTGGCACATAGCCATTCAACAGCACGAATCAAAATGTTGTATTGTGTTTGACATTTGCATTGCCAGCTTGTGTTATTTGCGACTGATCACTCTGCCACCAACTGTTAGTCGCCACAGTTCATCGCTGGCTGGCGTTTCAGTTGCAGTTGCAGTTGCAAGCTCCAGCATTCGCTCCATGCTGCTAGCTACAGACTATCTCCATATTCTCCCTCGCAGTCCCATTCCCCATTCCCCATTCTTTTTGTACTTATTCCCATTTTGTTCTCTGCGTTTCCCTTTCTCGCTTCTCGCTTCTCACTTCTCACTTCTCGCTTCTCTCTTGACTTGCTCGTTTGCTGTTATTTATAATTTTCGTTTATTTGCATTCGCATCCAATTTGTTTGTTCGTTGCAGCGTTGCTGCTACCTGCTACCTGCTGCTGTCTGCTGGCGCTGCCCTATCATTTTTTTCATTTCTCAGCCATAGCTTTAGCGGCAGCCATCAGCTGTGCCCCCCTCCAACTACTAACTAACTAACCAACCAGCCAACCAACCAGACAGTCAGCCAGCCAACTAACCAACCAGCCAAGCCAGAGTCCAACTTGGCCCCACATTCAAATAATTCTACGACTTTTGACTATAACTTTTTCTATGTATTCAAGTGAGGGTATTCCTTTTCACCAGTATGACACATGATCTCTATCTCTATCTTTGTTGCCAAGCAGAGATCATCGTGGAATTAGGTGAGCCGAAGAATATTAATTTTTCTATGATATTTAAGCCTCAATGATCTTAAGGCCAAAATTATTTCATTGAAAGGAAGTTTTAGGTAGAGCTCCATTATATGTACATATGTTAAATTTTTTTAAATGTTGATTGAGATATAGAAAAATCTACTGCTACATTATTGGATCTGATGCGCTAATCCGCTTCAAGAATCCTGCCTGCATTTATAAAGAAATCGAAGACCGTGGTAAAATTTAGAATGGAAATTTCCCGTTACCATCCAAATATCAACAACATCCACTTCTATATCTATGTATATTGGCTGATGCACACTTTATCTTCATCCTAATCTTTATCTGTATCCATCTCAGTTTGTGGAACTGAGTACGGGTATTATGTTAGTCAAGTGATTCCATGTTTGCGACTTGTTGGCTTCAACCATTTTACGCCATTATCAACGTCATCGTTGTCGTTGGCATCTTCTGTCCGGCCCGGGTCCTGGGCGGGGTGCTCAGGCAAGGTTTTGTACAAGGCTGGCATTGTTGGGGCTTTGCATCATCAGCTCACCTTTGCCAGTTGGACCATTGTTGTATCTCTCTGCATCTCGCTGCTCGCTGCTCGCTTCTGCCATCTGCATCTCTATCTGCTCTCTCTCTCACTCTCTCTCTCTCTCTGTCTGCCTTCCTGGCAGCTTGTCATGGCATATTATTGGTGTCCGGAAAATGTTTGCGTAATTGCAATGTTGACATTCGTATTTTTCGCCCACTTGCCGAGAGAGCCAGCTACAGCTCTATGCATTGAGCCCCACTCCCCACTCCCCCTTGGCCTTTTGCTGTCACCTGGCCTTATTTCGCTTGTCAGTTGCTCTGGATGGCTGGCTACATGGGCCCTCTACAAATCCAAGTGCATCTATTAGCTGCGTCCTAACGCCCAACAACAGGATGCCTCCGGCTCCGGCTTCGGCTGTCGCAAAGCGGAGCCCTGAGCTGAGCTGAGCTGAGTAGTCCAACAGCAGTTTCAATGCGGATTCGGAATCCGCATCCGCATCCGAAAAGTTGCCTAAGTGAGACATCAGCGAGGATGAGGACCCATTCCAATCTATTGCCTTGTTGACTTGCGCCCCAGTCGTGACATTGCTAAAGCTTCGACAACTTGTCAAATTACCTTAAGCAAGCCGCCGGGCAGGCAATGTGCGCACCCCAAGTCATCAGCACCCCACCCACCTAACCCCCCCTAACCTCGCGTACTTGTCAATATTTAAAATTGAAAAATACGCGACCCGCAGACCCGCCCCCGCCAGATTCAGATACGGGTATTTCATATCATTTCAATATCATTGATGTAAAAATGTTCCGCGTTTTGTTAATGTGCGCCAAAGCGGGACAAAAACAAAAAAATATAAATAAATACGCAAGTCAATGAAAACCGAAAAAAAAATAGAAAATAAAAAAAGAAACTGATATATGAATATTGAATGGACGAGTCCTTGCAACGAGTCCTCAAATACCCTAACAAAACTGTGGTAACTTGTAGTAATAAAATAAAAAATAAATATTCGATTGAGAATTGATAAATTAAAACTGAAATGAGTTGTGTGTGTGAATCAGGAATAAGCTCAATAAAACTTTTGCTTTAGTTTTGTTAATGTTACAAACGGCATGTGAAATTCGTCATAGCTTGCCTAAGTCATAATGAGAGACGGAGAGCTTAATGTGGCTGGGGCAGGGGCAGTGGCATGGGTAGAGTGACAGCGACATTGAGGACAATCGCAAGACACCCTCAGCTCAACACGGTAAGTTGGCTAGTCACCCGGGGTTACCTTTACCGACAGTCATCCATCCATCCATCCATACACACAACCACCCAACCATCCATACATTCAGACATTCAGTCGTCTATCTGTCTGTATGTATATTTCATATGCCCCTGTGCCACGTCGAGGTGAATGTCGCGTCGCGTCGCGTCGCATCGCATCTTCTTTGCATTTCTCAATGTACTCGAAAACGATTTATTAAAAATATCTTTGGCACGGCATCGAGGCAAAACAACAAGCAAGCTTATTAAAAATTTATTACCAAGCTTAAAAAATGTTACCCCAGTCGACTGCAGTCGCTTGCCTCGGCTACGTTTCTTGCCAGCAGCCCGCGGGCGCACCTTTCCACTGGGATGATGACAACACGAAGATGATGATGACGACGACGACGACGACGACGACGACGACGAGGATGAGGATGAGAACGTTGGTGCCGTGGGCGCAGATATTGAAAGGTATTTTGGCTGATTTGTTTGAGTTGGAAATTTAATTTACAACTGTAAATGTATTTTTCATGGTGCGGCGCGGGGGCAGGCAGCTAAAGTCCCAATAACCCTAAGTAAGTAAGGAATGGGAGCAAAACTTCAAATTAGGCACATAAAAGTTATGCAATCGAAAGTGTCACTAGCGCCATAGCTTAGTTGCACTCAGAGAACGCTAATTTGGAAATGGAAATTATGGAATTGGCAATCAACTAGTCTTATGTCAAATGACCGATTTATCTAAATATATATATTATATATTAATATCTAGGAATGGATAATTTATTTATAATTTTAATTTTAATTAAAATTTTCACATACAAATTTGAGTTATTTTGCTTTTATTTTTAGTTTGGTTTCAAACCATGCACAGATGCAAAGTGTGCTCGTTGCAAGGCACACACAACACGCATCTTGAGCTCGCCAAGGAATATTGAGAGAACAGATAGAGGATTCATGTCACAGCTGTATGGAACACTAAGTGATATATCAGCAGTGTCTGATTGCCGCCTGCCGACTGCCGCCTGCCGTTTGCCGCCTGCCCCCCTGTAAGCGCTGGTCATCATCATCATTAGTAATGACCAAAACTACCACCGAACCCTTACTCCTATTTATGCCTGGGCATATATTGCCCAAGTTCGCAACGGTAACCGCAAAAAGCCCAAGAGTCGACGGGCGGCTCAGGCCCAATGACAAATGATCAAGTGTCACACATGGAATTTAAAGTAGCTGCAGCTGTGTATTAGTGTCTTGCCTCTCTCCGTGTGTGTGTGTGAGTGTGTGTGTGTGGGCCACAGGGGCAGGTATACGCTTATTAGTTGTTAGCCCAAGGGTTGACGGTTGACGGGGCTGCTGTCGCACTATTTGATAACTAGAACTCTTCAGTGTCGTCGTCATCATTTTTATTATTTAGCCGAAATGATGAAATGAAAGCCCGTGAAGGCTTAAGTGGCATACACGGACATGGATGCACAGACACACAGATACCCAGAGAGCAATGATTGTAGGTCCTTGGTCCCTTTTTCGTTGGTCGTCATCGCACATGTGGCGGCGGCACACACGGCTGCCCTTAAGCCCGACCAGACTTGGTTGGGAGGCGGCAGCCAAAGCATTTTTCAATATTTGGCTGCAGCTGTGTGTGTGCGTGTGTGAGTGTTTGTGTGTATCTCTGTGTGAAAAATGGCAACTTTGACAGCTTGACACTTCAGCATTGCCAGGCCAACCCACAGCTCGCAGTCCCCAAATCAACAACACCCTCCACTCCGCTCCAGACCAAAGAGATTCACATTCACATTTGTAGCTGAGCTTCGGAAATATTTTAATTTAAACGTTGCCCAAGCCAAATAATAATAATGCGTATGAGTATGTGTGTGTGTGTGGGTGTGTGTGTGTGTGCGTGTGTGTGTGTGTGTGTACTCGTCCAATAAAAATGTTACCGCGAACCCCTCCCCACAATTGCTAATCAAGCCCTCTCAAGGCGCAAACGAACCTTCTCAACTTTCTCTCCGTCTCTCTCTCTCTTTTTCTCTCTGTCTTTCTATCTCTCTCTCTCTCTGTCTCCGTCTCTCAGTTGGCACAATTTTGGTTTGGTTTTTTGGAATTCCTGGTGTCCTTTTCTTTCGCCTGATTAGCTCAGCTCCTTCCACACTGCGCCCAATTTGATCTGCCGCTGCCGTTGCCTCAGCCCCTGCCTCTGCCTCTGCCTCTGCCGCTGCCACTGTTGACGTCATCAGCCTCGTTGTAGCTGCTGACGTTGCTGCTATTTTGACAGCTGAACGTCACATTTGACAGGCCAAACAATTTGTCATTGTTTGGGTTGGGGGCCAACGGGCTTAAAGCGTTCCTTCACATGTCTTAATTGCCCCTTTTCGTTTCCTGTGGTTCGAATATATCACTATATAGACTCCGATTCATCTGATGATGGGGAAATGTGAGTGAAACAAGCCTGCAAGATGGGATGAGGAGGGGGAGGGTGAGGGGGAGGGTGAGCGGGATATATTTAAGTACTTTCTTTAAAATACACACATACACTTACCTAAATATAATTAACATATTTTGATACATGCAGATTGGGATTCGTGCATTACTTTATTTACAATCTTAGTCTGATGTTAAGTTTAAATTTCACTTTGTATTTTATTTCCTTAATTTAGATAGATGATTGTTATATGAAAATTAGTGATAGATTATTGATTGATGAAACCAGAATATTTGAATGTCATTCTTAATTTATCTGTGACTTACGTGAAAACATATTGCCAGGCTTATATATTGAGTGACATTTTGAGATCACTTGAGCAATTGGAACAGATAAGAAGATTTAACTTCTCTGCTGCAGTGACTTTTTCTAGGTAGCCAAGTCGATGTGCTACTTCGTAGTTATTTATATCACATATAGTTAGTCCTGATCCATTCAAGAACCTGGCCAGTTGAACTCTTTTGTTTACTGGGCTAATCAACTGTGCTGTTTTCCTGAGCAGCAACAACAAAAACAACAGCAGCTCACATTTAATTGACAGTCCTTGCACCTCTCTTCTCTCTCTCTCTCTCTCTCTCGCTCTCTCGCTCTCTCTATCTGTCTCTTTCACTCTTACTGCTTTGTCAACAGACTCTTAGATAAAATGTCACCTTCATCTTTTTTCCGCTTTTGTTGTTGTTTTTTTTTTAAATATATATATATACACACATATATATATATATATATATATATACATGTCTTTTTCTTATTTGTCATGTTTTGTTATATCAACTCATTAATTTCTATTTCTGTTTTTCTTGGGCATGAGTGCAATGTGCTTGTCGCCTGCCGCTTGCCGCTTGCCGCCTGCCACCGCCACTCTGCCACCCTGTGTTGGCCGCCTTGAGCAATGCTACATATCTGAAATTATACTTTGTCCTTTCTATAACAATAATTATTATTTCTTGCTTCAAGCACCAACAGCAGCAACAACAACTGCAACAGCAGCAGTTGCAGCTGCAGCTGCAGCAGCACAACAATCAGTGCGTCTCTGGCCGGTTCGGTGGCCGATGGGATGCTGCTGGGAGGGGGGATGTTGGGGGTGTTGGGGGCACTGGTAGAGCCAGCAAACACTTAAAAATGCTAAATAAAACATATTCCACTTAGAGCTCTGCCTGGTTGAGTCTAAGCTCTGAATCTGAGCCCGGGCAGGGCGTTAGGGGCATCTGGGGTTTGTCTATGGGGTTAGGTGCCAGCTCACAGCTCACAGGTGCCGCTTGTTAAGAAAACAGTCACAGAGGGGCACAAAACGGCAGAAGGCTGGCCATATTTGCAATTCATATACAGCAGACGTCACACACACATACACATACATGCACATACAAATACACACACACACACACACACACACACACACAAACACACACAGAGTTGGCATGGAAGAAAAAAATAATAATTTGCAAAAGTAGCGTCGTGTGACAATTGCTGGGCTCGTGCTCGGGTGCGGGGTCGGTCCACCTCGCACAACCATCACTGCCTCCATCAACCATGTCCACGTCCATGGCTCAGTCTTCAGTTTTGAGTCGACGCCTCGCTGCTTTGCGTGCCCAACTACTCTTCTCGTTGTTGTTGGTGTTGCTGCTGCTGCTGCTGCTGCTGCAGTTGCTATTTGAATTTTGAGGACATTGTGATGAGGCTTTAGTTTGCAAATCTCTTGCTCACACACAAACACAAACAGACACAACAGCAACAGCAGCAGCAGCAGCAACAGCAATAGGAACACACGGCAAAAGAAGTGTCGCCACCCCACCCCGTTGCACCATCCACCCACCCGGCTCAAAGAGAGCAGAGAAGAAAAACACATGAACACAAACGTCAACGAGCGACGGCAACATCAACGCCGACTGCAACTGAGATGCTGACTTCGATGCCAGTGCTGCATGCAACGTTGGATATCTCTGTAGCCATAACCAACTAACCCCCTCTCCCTCTCCCTCTCCCTGTTCCTGTCCCTACCTTCCATCCAATTCCATCAACCTGCTGTGCGCAGGTAAGCAGCAGCTTCGAGCGTGGAGCGTGGAGCGTGTTGCTTGCAATCGTCGCACACTTTTTGGGCACCGCATGACGTCTGCATTCACATAACCTCAAAAGAGCATTGCGCATATGTGTGGCATGAATGAATGGATCAAAAATACCAAAAACCAAAGCAGGCAACTGGAACGAGCAAACAGCAACATGAAGATGGCAACATAAGATATTTATTGATAAGTTTCCCCTAAAAAGCTACTGTGGCAAGGAAACGCCAACATTGATGGAAAACTCCAACAGCAACACGAGACACAAGAAAATCTGAACTATTCGAAAATTATATATGAAGTATATTTACTCTATACACATATGTATATTATATATATATATATCGCTCAGGCACTGAAATCGAATTAAAACTAATAGAAACTAGAGCTAAGAAATCGCCGATAATTTTCTATTTCGATTTTTGTACTTTTTCAGCACCTATTTTGAGTAGACAATCATTTTGTGGGTTAAGGAGTTGAAACACGTGCGACATATTCAATTAAGTTATTCTCTGTGCAAAGCATATTTAACCCCTTCAAATATATTTATATATATCTTCCTGATTAACAGGCAAGTCGGTACAGCTATGTTCGTCTGATTATAGAAGCTGGAGACTTGTAAGATAAGTTCAGGGATCGAAAGGAAACGATTAACTAAAGCATATATGTATATTCACTGCTCTTATGATATCGATAATCATAATAATAATAATAATCGATAATAATAATAATAATAATAATAATAATAATAATAATAATAATAATAATAATAATAATAATAATAATAATAATAATAATAATAATAATAATAATAATAATAATAATAATAATAATAATAATAATAATAATAATAATAATAATAATAATTATAATAATAATAATAATAATAATGATATCGATTTCTTAAGCAGCACTTTTACTCAACTCACGACTTAGGTTGGTAAAAACTGAGTTATGGGGTATCTCCAAGTCGAGCTACTGGGGTCTTCCGTTCCGTTTGTTACCTATTTTGGTTCAGCAGTTTCGAAATGCTTTTTGGTCTCTTCTTCTTCTTTAAAAATAATAATAATATCTCACATGGTTTACGAGCGGCAGCAAGCCGAGGGCCAGATTTAGTAGGAGACCAAAACTCACGTGTTTTGCCCGTATTTCGCCCCTTTCCCTTTGGCCCACCTGCCACGCCTACTCGCAGTCAGCCCCCTGCTCTCCGCCCTGCGTCCAGCTCATTCCATGTGCTGTCAAGTGCGCTTATGGCTGTCATGACGCCCTTAACATTGTCATCAACATTAGTTTTGCAACGTGGGGGGGGGGGGCGTGGTTGGTGGATGGCAGTGGGCTGCGGTGTGTTGGCGGGCGCAGCCGCTAGATGGCGCTGCGATGCGCTTTGCTGTGCTCCGCATTGCTTTGGTCGTTGTGGTAGTTGTTTCTGTTGTTGTTGACATCGTCACAAAAATTGGTGCAAAATGCTTCAGTTTGGATTTTTCTCTTTTTTTATGCATCTCCACCCACACACACACACACACACACACACACACACATGTATGCACATCAATGTAGTATATGTGCTTAAGATTAATATCTCATGTTTGCGCCCGTGTGTGTTTGTGTGCGAGTATGTGTGTGTGTGTGTGTGTGTTTAAGTGTGCAGTTGCATGTGAAGTGCATCCTGCGCGCTGTCTTCGTTGACTGCTGTCAACGCTGCTCAGCTACAGATTTATTGGTAGCGCCCCCAAAACTAGGCTATAGTTAAGCAGTACATACATGAACACAAACATACACACACACACACACTCACACATACATACATACCCATACATACATATATACATATGTAATTAAGCGTTGACTATTTGTAATTTTTAATAAGACAGCAGCACAAAACAAGAAGTCTCCCTACCTCCAACCTGATATAAAGGTTTTTCCTCTTTCGATGGAGAGGGGTAGTGGTGCAGCTAGGGGATGGGGAGGATGGGAATGGCTTTGGCCGCTGCGACGGCTGCTGCTGCTGCTGCTGCTGCTGTTGCACTGACAAAACAATATAAAATAAGCATGAATAATTAGAATATGTTAAGTGTTTTGGGGCCTGGCATACACTCGACATATGCATGCATCTCTCTCTGTGTGTGTGTGTGTGTGTGTGTGTGTATAATTTGGTGTGTGTGTGTACGCCCGCATATTGTATATTTATATACAGTCAGTCAGTCAGTCAAGTTGGGAGCACATACAAAAGCCACGCCCACACAATACACGCTGTCGTCGCTGGCTGGTGCAGGCGAAACGACTCGAGTGCCCACCTGACTTTTTGTCATTCAAATGAAAACTGTACGTCGTTCTACTCATACTCAACCCCCATACACACACACACACACGCACACACACGCACACAAACACACACACATACACTCATACAAACATATACATCTACACATATATTCATTCTCATAACCATCATCATCAGCATCGTTGTAGTAGTCATCAACAGCTCTACATCACATGTGTACACAACACACACACACACACACACACAGGCAGACACACACACACACACACAGACACACACACATACACACTTACACCTGCTCTGATTGCTTTGTTCAGCATTTTTCTAACAATTTCTCTGTCGCTGCATCTTTTTGCATTGCATACACTTAGGCGCGACTTTTTCACTTGCATTTGTTGTTGTTTTTGTTGTTGCTGTTGTTTTTGTTGTTTTTGTTGTTTTTGTTATTGTTGTTTTTTTTTTTTGTATTTATATTTGTATGCGTGCCTTGTCGTTATTTTGTTCCTCTTTCGCTCGCTGCTGTTCTTGTTGCCTGGCATAGAAAAATTTACAATGCAATTGAGTATGCAAATATTGCCTACTTGTCATGTAGACAAATACAACGCCCCCTATAGTCATACCCCTCTCCCCCTTCCCCTTCCCCTCTCCCACCACCCTTCCACCAGCTCCAGCTATCTACTGCCACCACTACTCTCTTGTTTGATGCCAGTCTCTTCTTGCATATGCATGCGAGCGCGAGTCTGTGGTGTGTGTGGTGTGTGTGTGTGGTGTGTGTGTGTGTGTGTGCGTGTGTGTGTGTGTGTATGCTCTGTATATTTTTGTTATTGTTAGCAAGCGTCTTCATTGTTGTTGCAATTTTCGAAATTAAAATAACAATATGGAAGACACCGGGCATCTCTGCGAGGCAAGCACAACTGTACCGTGAGCACAACTAAGCCAAAGAAAAGATAACGGGAATTGAGGTCTATGAATTCAAAAGGAAACACTCCAAAATTGTAATAAAACATTGCATCCTTATTAATATATTTTGCTGCAATACTAATTACGGCGAAATTGATTCTGCTTTTCTATGAGATTGTGTCCACTTTTCTATTCCTTATAAACTTACTAAGAGCTACAATTCGTAGAGTCCTTTGCTAATCTTACAATGGCTGGAATGATATGGAACTCTGTTCCTTTATTTAATTTCTGAATAATAACATATATGGGGCAAACATCTGAGCAATCCATGAAATCCTTGCAATAAATGTTGAACCAACTTTGAATGATCTCTTATTTTAATATGCGTTTATTTATATTTGCTTTGCTGTTGTTTAATTATATTTTTAAATTTTCATATAATTTAATTTTTAATTATATTTTAAATTCAATTTTTGTTTTAAATCTTTTTTACAAAGTGTTGAGCCATTTACCAACCACTGAACTGAGAGCTTAAGATTATGATTACCAAAACACGATTTGTTTATTTGTTTATTTGATTATTTATTGTCAACTAGAATCAGTCGACACCAAAAATACAAATAAAAAAATTGAATTTAGTTGAGAAAATAATTAAAATTATAAATAAATTTAAAAATAAGAAATATCTCAAAGATTTCTGCTGGTATCATATATAAGTAAATCCATTCAATACCTTTTGTTTTCATCACTCTCATTAGATAAATAAGGTTACTTGTGTTCACCTAACCTACAAATCGCCTAAGGACTCCAGAGAAACAAGTTGAAGGCCATACTTTTGATATATGTGTGTACGAATATTCATATTGTTGTCCCTCGCGTTCTCTTAATGGGTTTTCCAGACGTTTCAAATGGCTTTTGGTAATTCTCATCGAAACTTGTTTGCATCTTATTTATCACTAACGCTGAATGTGCGTGTTCCGGCTGACATTTATGTATAAGCCATTCATAAGTTTAAATTTCCTTATTTATTATAAATTGTTTGATATTAAAAATGTACGAGTACATTGTAAGTACACGAGATATACATGTATGTGTGTGAGACACGGGCACCACCTCCACCTACAAGAAAAGCAAAAGAAAAAATGTATATAAAAAAAAATAAGGAAAACTTTCTTCAAGTAAATCATTGCGTCTGGATTGGGCAGGGGCTCCTGCTCCTGCTGTTGCCCCCCCTCCCCACCCCCTCAACAAGCCAAGCCACAGCAAGACAATGTATAGAACCGTCCGTTATGTATTTCTTTGTTGGCATCCAAAATGTCGAGGGATTAATGGCACTTGGTAAAATTTATGGGCGTTGTCTGTCTCGCAGTTGGGCAACTTCTGAAATGGGCTCTGGAAATGCTATCGATGTCAATGCAAAAATGAACTGTTACTTTGAGTTCAGATAACGTTCATGTAAAACAAGCTAGAGTGCTTTAGTCGAAACTTGCAACTAGGATTTATCCTATTCACGTAAAAGTTCACACTAACTCCAACAACATTCAAGAAAGATTTTTATATTAAATATATGAAACTGTCAGAAAAATACAGTAGAGAATAACATTTAAATAGATTGACAGACTGAGAGTCATCTACTGCAGAAATGGGAGAAAAGTGTGTCTACCCCTATCTTGATCCCAAAACTTAGAGGTCATCTTTCACCGATTGTACTTCTGGCAGCTGCTAAAGTGTCATCAAGAAACTGAAGGCTATTTCTCATACTTGGCTAGTGATGTTGATCAAGAATATATACTTTATGGAATCGGATTCTTCAAATCTAATATAATCTCAACAAGGGTTTAAAAAAATGAAAATAATGTTGTAACTATGATCAGAGAGATTGAATGTTATTAAAGATTAGACCGGACAATTAATCTATAAACAAATATAAGCGAGTGAAAATATGTTGTTTGGAAAGTATCCCTGTTTTGTACTCGTATTACTCATCTCTGGTTGTTTTAGTTTGCTCAGTTCAGTTGTTGGTACCAGTTGCACATTGTCGAATAGTTTTTTCTGGAAAAAGTTGGATCTGAGTCGGCGGTTTTCTCCGATTTGTATTTTTTATTTTTTTTTTTGTTTTTGCCAGCAACACAGAAAAAAGGGTTTCCGAGCAGTGGCTGCTTTTATTTCAGTGGCAGTAAATTAAATTTACAAAATGTGTGCGAAGGTAATGCAATTTATTTGGACCTGTAATAAAAATTAATAACGAAAACGTGTCGGAGCTCCTCAACTGAATATGACTAGGCAGAAAAGAACGAACGACAGAAATAGGAAAAATAAGAAAGAAAAATAGAAATTGTGGATGGAAGGAGGAGGAGGGAGAGAGGATTTAGTGGCATGCGCCCGCATATTGTCTATCTAATAAAAATCAAACAAATTATGCTAACAAACGAGATTTCATAGCTCGTTTTATGTGCCGTTGCTCTCCTTGCCCCTGTTCCGGTGATTTGCTCAATAACCCTTGTAATATAAACAGAGCCCCCAGAGTCCGGCAGAACAAGAGACGGGACCAGGCGGCACACAAAACGCAAAACGCAAACATAAACACAAAGCCACCCACACATGACATGACTTTCACTTGGCAGCAGTCCATCAGTTGGTGCCGGGCGACGGACAGGGAGACGTTGCAGGATCTAACAGTGCCAGAAAAAAAAACAAAAAAAAAAGGACATGACTTGAAAATCACTTAATCTACTTGGCCTTGTGAAAAAGAAAAACACACACACACTCTCTGGACAAACAAGGCGAAGGCAAAGAAAATGCCGAGTGAAATCGAAACTGAAACCGAAACCCTTTCAACTGCCTCGCCCCAAATGCCACCTTTCCCTCACTCTGACTCCCATTCCCCTTCACCCCTTCCAGCTCTGCATACTTAAAGGCGCGTCCGGTTAACCCCAAAAGGCAAGCGGCTGTTGGACTGGGATGGGAGTGGAACTATTTGCTTCGGCCAGGACATCCGCACAAATCAACAAACCATGACAACGGCATATTTCACATATGCGCCAGCAGCACAAGAAAAAGAAAAGAAAATAAAAAAAGAAAAGGAAAATCAAATAAAAACCGAGGGCGGCAGGCGCTCAAAATTATTGCAAATCACTAAAACCAACAGCAACAATAACAAAATGCGGAATGTGTCAAGAAACCGAGAGTACAAAATTGTGAACAACCACCACGTGGTGTGTCCTTGTTAAAGGATTTGCTGAAAGGGCCCAGGCGACGTAATTGAATTCAATCAAAATTGTTTGGTCCATCAAACAGACAATTACAAGCCATATATTCTGCCAATACCCCAACTAACAAACAAACAAAAAAACAAACAAACAAACAACACAACACAAGATGAAGCAAGAAGCACATTCGATGGCAAATAAAAAAGAAATGAGAAAAAAGAAAAGAGAAAAGAGAAAAAATGCTACTTCAACCCCTCATATTTTTGGGCATTTCATAAAGTTGTCAGTCAAATCGAACCCCTGCCCCCACCTACCCTACCCTACCCCTATCATGATATGTGGCCATATGCCTGGTGAGGAAGTCGATGAGGAACACACACGTAGACAAGCGATTTGTCAATCGCTCGATTTGATAAGCTTGGGATATTCCAATGGACTTACCACTTCCGCTAGCCCATAAAAGAGTTGAGAATTGACAAAGCCTGTCCTATGATATTGATGGTATTGATGTCAGCTCAGATTTTTCTCAATCCTAATCGAGTTAACAGCTCAATGTGGGATGATCACTTAAGGGAGAGGATTGGTTCCAGACATAGGCAAGGAAAACTATTGCTAAAAATATACAGCGAATATTACTATTTAAAGAATTGAGCAAAGATGGAGCTTAACTGAGCTTTTAATTAAGACAAATACAAATATCAATTAAAATATTATTAAATTAAATACTATGCCCAGAAAAATCCCAAATAGGAAATATATTTTACATAGCTATAATTAAAACTAGTAAGATGTGTTGTGCTTCCTTCTGAAGCAACTCTGAATGTTACACAAATTCAGGCTTTCTTGAAAACTTGAGGATTTCCTTGTCTTCCCTAGTATATTGCCTTATGCTCTATATCTATTTGGATAACATATATACATTCCCGAACAGTAGATGAAATTATATTAGCCAATTAGGGTTAGTTTCATGCGCATATTTTTGGCTGGAAAATGCAAGTTCTGTTTTATAGAAATCCAGTTTGGATATTGGCAATGGTCCTGCTGTGTCCACCCCAAGCCAGATTCTGTGCTTTTTTGCTAAATCACTTGACCAATTTGTCAAGTGGCACTTAAGCGTGTGCGTCTGCCCTGGCCTGCTCCGAAAAAAACGCCTATTCCCCGCCCCGATGCCACAGCCTAATGCAAACACCCCCAGATTGTCAGCTGGGCTGCTCGCCTGGGCCCGGGGTGGATGCTGGGTTGCTGGGTTTGCTGGGATGCTGGGTTGCTGGGATGCGTGATACTTGTAGTCGTCTTGTTTGCGGTGGTCTCCTTCGAGTTTGTCATTATCCTTGTTACAATTTGCATGCATTGTGGCTGCTGGAGGGGGAGGAGGGGGAACCCATTTATGCAGTTAAGGCACTTTGCTCCCTTACTCCACTCTGGAGCTCGGCAACATCTTCAACTACAGCCATTCATCCAGACCATTGATGTGACTATCTATCCATCTATCTATCTATGTATCTATCGCAGCGCCTTGTGGGCCTTGGCCCTAGTGATAAAAAAGTCACTTGTCATTTCTTTTTAACCCTCACTCGAACCATTCCGCCGGCCACTTATGCCCAGCTATTTACGTATTTTTTATGATTTTATTAGCTGCAAAAACAAGCAATTTTGTTACAATGTTTATTGGTTGTAGTGTGTTTTTTGGGCATTCGAGGGGTTCTTCGGTGAGGGTACCCACTGGGTTTGAGATTCAGATATGGATTTCGGACGGCCCGGCTTTGATGTGCCCTCTAAAAATCATAAGCGTGAGTTATGTTTATATGCTCCGGCAGTGAGCCGAGTGACTGAAGCTTGGGCCAAGGGGTTGCTGCCTCCAAACTCGCCCCACACCCCTTCCCCCTTAACATATGATGGCACTTTGCATGTGGATATGGCTATAGATATGGATATGGATATGGCCTTTTGGTTGCCAAAGGCAAATTGCGTCGGCGATTTGGCCTGATTTGTGTGATTTCATTTGATTTGATTGCGCGTAATGCAATATGTGTATATATATGTATATATCTATTGTATATGTATGTGCCATAAGGGGTTAATATCTAGACTGCGGCGCCAATTAGGAGCGCCACTGAGCTTGGGGCTAAAAGAGTTCAGTCTAGTTCTAGTGAATAATAATATAATAAGAGCTATTTGTTGGCCCGGAAAACAGGCAGCGCTACTTGTAAGCAAATTGATGTTGACGTTTTTTTACTTATACCAGTTAACTGAAGGATTTGGTTGAAATGGATTTTGATGAGAAACTCGAACTCGAAACGGATTCGTATAGCCAGGAAACGTAGACGTCTTCACTTCAATTGTTGTCTGCCACCACAATTTACTTCAGCTGCAACGCAACGTGGCAGCATCGCCGTATCGCCAGCACGAGACGCGTTTGCTTTTAATTGCCCACCGCCCTCCGCCCACCTCCGCCCCCATCGAGGAACAGCAAGTCGAAGGACAACAAACAGCTTCCTGGACGACTGGGCATTTCATTAACTGAGCGCTGTCCGAACGAAAACGCTGCGGCAATTAGTTCACAGCCATAACACACGGTCCCAGTCGGACTTCTTTGCCCCATCCCACCCACTTTCAGTTCCCCTCTCCCCTCTCCACTCTCCACTCACCACTCGCCACTCATCTCTCCGTCTCCCGCAGCCAATTCTATACCTTTGCTACTTGGCTGCTGCTGCATGTCCACCCGCAGGAGACCAAACTAAACTATAAAATTTTATGAGTTTCTTTAGGCCAACACACACACACACACACACACACACGCACATACACTGAGAAGCACACACAGACGCCCTCAATTGGTTTCAGCTTTTTTCCATGTTTTCAGGTAGTTTAAGCTACCCCTCGCTCCTCCCGCTCCTCCTACTTTAACTGCTGCAAATCCTTGTTGCTGTCGTTCGCCAAATTGCACAAAATGTTAACACGCAATTGAGCAGACGCACAAACAACTGTGGCAGTGGCAGGGTGGGGCGCAATTGCCAAATGCTGTATGAGACTGGTAACGGGAGGAGTGGGATGGGGGGGGTCAATTCCTGGCGACTGCAATTGGAGCCCGTGCGTTGATTAGTTTAACGCGCTCAACGTTGCGGAAAGTTGCGACGGCTGCTCATTAAATCGAACCTCGCCGCCTTTTGGCTTATTAGTTCCAATGTGTCCTCGCCCTCGTCCTCGTCCTCATCCTCATCCTCGTTCGCTGTTTGCTCCTTCCGGTTAGTCCGGGTTATATACCCAATCTGCGACTGATGCTACTGTTATATAAAAAAAAAAATCATTTTATATTGAGCTGTGGTCGCACATCCCTCTTATGCTCTGTGGGAGCAGCAGGAAGAGTATATTGCTGTCATGACATGAAAGCTCAGACTAAATAATATGTTAATAGCTAATAGTAATGAAGATGGCGTGCCACTAGTGAGGTCCTACTAAAACTATACCACAACATCTGTAATCCAACTGGCAGCTATGTCGATTGACGGAGCCACACACAACTCACCCTAAATCGCAAAAAGGGCTTGTTCCATAGTTATTAGAGTATTACCCAGTCGGTCATTTGCAAAGAGGACAGCTCGCATTTTAATGAACGTCCAGACAGCTTTGGAACACAAGTGTGTTTTCTGGGCAATTAATCGTTGTTTTAGCCTTGAGTTGAGCTGTGGTCAGTTTACTTGAGGCAGATACAAATAATTACAATTTTAAGAATTAAACATGAATTGCGATTCGCATTTGCCCAAAAATTGTTAATTTCAATCAACTGTCGTATGTAGGGTGTACCTACTGTTGTCGTAGTTGGCAACCTGCCACGGACAATGATTGGTTGCAATCCCGTTCCCCACTCTAAAATTTAAGCCCCAGCCCAAGTCAAAGCTTAACTGTCAATATTGACTTTTTGCGTGGAAATCTCGCAACTTTTGGTTCCTTCAGGCAGAATAACTGTCAAAAATCTTTCAAATTTTAATCAACTTTATTTTTAGCTACTCTATTTGCTCTGGTACACGTCAGCCATCCGCCATCCCACACCCCCCATCCTCCAATCCCCAATACCCAAATCCTAAGGCGGCTGCGGCTCGTGTGCGTGAAAAGTTTGCCATCTTCTGTTTTTTCATAGCCAAACAAATATGAACATAAGCTGGATGCAAATGTGTGTGCGACGGCGGAGCCGGGCAACTGTCTCGCACATCCGAGTTCCCAGTTCCCAGTTCCAAATTCCATATGCCTGTTGTTTGCCTCTGCACGCCAGAAAGTATTAAAGACGCATTTAATTAAGTTGAAACTGTTGCCAAAGTGGCGGCGGGAGGTGTGCCCTAATGTGACCATGGAACAGGTCTTATTTGGAGCCGGAGTCGGAGTCGGAGTCGGAATCAGAGTCAGAGTCGAAGTCGAAGGCAATGCTGAAAGACGCATCAGCAGGCGGCAGGTTATTTTCAAGATTTTCGCGTTAATCATATGAGAGTTGTCATTCCATCCCAATATTTACACACACACACACACACACACAGACAAACACACACACATACATGTGTATGCCGTGTGTGGATAGCAAGTGAACAAATGGATATGTTTTTTTGGTGTGTTTTACAGAAATTGATTCGTCTTTCAAGAAAATATCAAACATCTTTTTGGAAAAGATGCTTCGATTCCATTTGAATTGTGACCACTGCTTAAAGTTTTTAATTGGTTGGGAAGTTGATTCCATCCGGAACATGTTGCACCGCAGGGCATAAAAATAAGCACACCTCACGTGCCACACCAGCGAGTGGCTTTCCGCGTGTTGTTTGTCAGATAATTTAACGCGTAAGTGGAAAAACAGCTTAAAAAATATATAAAAAAAGGCAATCGCATTTCTGGGAAGAAAACGCAAAAAAAAAATAATAATTTAACAGAAAAAAGTTGTAAAAATTATCAAAGAAAATTTGTACAACCACCCGAGCGACCATTGATAAGGAAGGCAGGAGCACAACAAAAAAAAACACCAAACACCAAACGCAAACCCAATCCGGATCCGGATCCGCATCCGAAACTGAAACTGAACTGTGAATCTGAATCTGAATCCCCTCCTCGCAAAGCACTATTAGCAGCTCAAACCAAACGAGACGTGTAAATGGAATTTTGGGGGGTCCGTTGACTGACTGACTTACCGCTGCTCATCCGTTGTCCTGCCCCACCCTCGCCGCAGTCGGCGCCACCCCTCGCCCCTTTGCCCACCCCACGTTCATCACTCAAATGCAAAATGGCGATTATTCATAAATCATTAAACACCATTTGGCAATGCGTTGGGCGTGGGGTGGTTGATAAGCGTGGGGTGGGTGGTGTCCCCGTCCTGGTCCAGGTTTCGGTCCTCGTCCTCGTCCTGGTCGTGGTCGTGGTCGCTGCTGCCGCCTTTTACATTTTTATCGCTTTCCCAACAAAACGGGCGAAGAAAAATTCCTAATGAGCCAAAAGAAAAGCAGCCAAAAAAAAGTTAAAAAACTTCGGAAAAAATCAAAGGCCGCTTCTGACCGATGGCCGGGGGGTGGTGCGGCAGTGCGCTGATGGGTGGTGGTGGGTGAGTGGTGCGCCAGGCAGGTTGGTAAATTTCGCGGGCTTTTTAACAAGGCGACCAGGCATACGGCAAATGGCAAACGGCACATCTACATCTACTCCATCCCCCCCTCCACCATCCCTCCCTCCACGTTACACCGAAGACATTAAAAATTTTGTTTGATACTTTGGCCGGCGTTTGCTCGGTCGCTGTTCTGGTCGTTTGATTTCCGCTTCCGTTTGCCGTTGAGATTAAAAAACATTTTTCGTGCATTTTTTCCCTCGTTTCCCTGATGTTTTAACTACGACATCGACGACGGCGACGGCGGCTGATGCTTTTTTTTTTTTTGTCCAACGTTTCGCTGGCTGCGTTTCTTCTATCTGCGGATCTGTGAGATACATTAAATTAAAAATTCATCTTTAATCAAAAATTATTGTTGGCATGCGCAAGACAAAGTAGCGACGCTGTCTGGCCGATTTACCAAAAGATGCCCAAAGGAAGGTGGTTCGGAGCGTTGGCCAAATACAGTAGTTGACAATATATCAACATTTCTTCTTTTCCCATCTCACTGGGGGGATGGGGATATCTTTGCTACGGAGGGGTCATCTCGCGGCGCCATTTTGTAATTGCCGTTATTTTGGGCGGCTTGTTGTGGGCAGCCCAATTGCGATTGCGTCCTCAGATAAGAGATGGGACTGATAAGCCAGCTCGGCAATTGACTCGAATTACTGAACACAAGTTAAGCACTATTGACGACATGAACAGCAACTTGACTTGACTGTGCAGTCAATAATTAGAGAAAATCAAATAGATGGAAGATGCAAGATTGGGTCTTGTGTCCAAGAGCGAATGACAGAGCATAAAAGACACAATCCAACTGAAGGCTTAAGCAACTAAATTTGATTTTCATATTTGTTTATTAATTATTTTTATGCACTGCGACCTAGTTAAACATACTGTGGCCCCTTCTGAGGCTGCAGATCTTGCATCAATGAGGTTTAGGCCGACAAAAACTGGCTACACTGCTTATTGGCCATTTCAAAAGTCATGTCTTATTGCTCACTTATGCAACATAAGCCCGTCAATTTTACCGTTTTTGATTCCTTTGCTGTTTTGCTATTGTCGGTAAAGCGGCTCAGGAGTTGCTTATCAAAGCCAAGCAAATCAAACTCCAACAGACAAGCGGCCATTAAATTCTCCGACGGCAACATCAGCGTCAGGTAACGGGTCTTAAAGTCAAGTAATAACAACAACAAGCTGAGCTATAAAAGCATCAACCCACACACATCACACACAACACACACAACACACACACTCAGGGAACCATTTTGCTATCACAAAGTTCTGATCTTTAATTGTGTGAGTCGGCTTTTTAACTAATTTGCGCCACCTCCAGGATTACCTCCACCTCCGCCTCCACTCCCACTTCACCCACACATGCACCCCTTGCCACAGCAAAACGCAGGCAAGCCGCATGCAAAACGCGTCACATGCAGTCGCTAGGGTACTTAGCGCCCACAAGCCAGCACACACCCCACACACACCACACACACATACACACACCCCACACACACACCCCAAAGCGCCCATTCCTTTTGCAGACACTCTAAAATATTTTGCATACGTTTGCTTCGCTTAAGCTCGCATATCTTGCAGAAACTCCCCCACCCTCTCACCCACACACACCCACACACACCCACACACACACCCACACACACCCACACACATCGACCCCCTCCTTCTATTGCCTTTATTTGCGCAATATTTGTCTGATAATAACAAATTCGCGAATATGTTTATCTGAGTTTTCATTGCCGTCTTTGCTCCCCGTCTGTTTCACATCGTTTCTTGCGCTGCTATTTTTTACTTCTTTTCCATTTTTTGTATTTTTTGTATTTTTTTTATTTTTAGTGGAAACGTTGCTCAGGGAAAGCACTCCTTGTAGCTGCTTCTGTTGATATGGAGCTTTTCGGCTTGAGCTTGGGGTTTGCCTGGATTTGCCTCGTTTTTTTGCCACTTGCCATTTGCCCGCGTGCCGCTAATTCCATTTGAGATGTAACGAAAACGAAAATGACATCAATTTATTCGTTGTGTACTTTTATTTTTTCTCAAGCTGTTTTTTACAATGCTGACAATAAGTGAGGGTCCTGAATTGTGTTTCTTTGTTTGTTTGTTTGTTTGTTTGTGTTTCTTTTCGATTAGGTTGCGCAGGCTTATATTAAAATGTTGTATAATCAATTAAACTCTTATATATATATATATATAAATATACATTTTGATATTGCAAATGCAAATAAAATATATATAAATATTGGTATTTTGTGTTAATATTCAAGGAACAACACTTTGGATGATTTATGTATTTATGAAAAATAATTGGAAATGTGTAAGCAACATTATGTGACTTAAGCCAAAAATACATTATTTCAAATATTCATTTGGAATGAGCTAATTGAGTTAATTCTTCTTATGCTAATTTCTAGTAATTGGTTTTTTTCTTGATTTGTGCGACTCGATATTTGGTCCAAGTGTGGATAACTAGTAAATAACGAAGACTGGCTTTGATATCGACATTATTAACATATTTATAAGAGTTTGCTGCTCCTCTTATTAACTGAAAGGAGTTGCTTGTCCTGAGCAGGTTGCAAGGCACTTAAGCGACGGCTGCTATCGGAGAACATCAGCTCCATCATCCACATCTGGGAAGCAATTGTGGGGCCAAGTTAAAAATGCAAACAATAACAGCAATTACACCCAAAGGATCAGTTGAAAAGTCAATAAGTCCTGGCGCATCGGGCGGAACGGCTGGGCATGGAACGCACTGAGACGGAGTGGGAACTTGTTGAAACGGACGCTACAAAAACGCGCCAAAAAGCAACCGCAAAGTAACCGCAAAAAGCAAACAACGGCTACAGCAACAACGAGGCACAGGAGAGCTAACCAGGCGACGACCACACACAGTATGCGCCCACCCTAAGCTCTGGGAAAACCCCTACACCCCTTCCACCCTTCTCCACCACCCTCCACCCCAGGACCAACCCATCCGACTACCCCGCGGCGCAACCTTTTCGAGCAAAATATTTGTGTGTGTTTCTTTTTGCATTTTATTTTTTTGTTATTTACAAAAACCATAAATCAATTGGACACGCCACACATATACAAATACTAAACTCATACAGATACAGATACACAAATGCAAATCTATTTTTAAATGCGAAATAATACGAATCCAGCCGAAAGGAAGACGGAGCTTGCCAAGGAGCGAGGAGAGAGGAGAGTGAAAGGACGCTAAACCCCGCGGCCATGCGTTGAAAATCGCTTGCTGCACAAAAAAGGGGCAAAAATTACGTTAAAAAAAAAAAGCGGCGGGCGGCGAAAAGGTCGAGTAGCAGTAGGAGAGAAAGAAAAGCAACAGTGAGATGGAAAGAGAGAGAGAGAGAGAGACAGAGAGAGAAAGAAGAGACAGAAGCGAGCTGCGGCCGAAGGCCACGCGGGAAAAGCCGCTGATACGACATGTGGGAAAAGTCGAAAAGTGTAAAAGTCTGCGCCAAACAGTCGAAGGGGGAAAGGGCCAATGGCGAAGTCGAGACGTCAGCGGTGTGAAGTGTATGGTGTGGAAGGGGGGGGGGGGGGGGGGGGACGAAGATGCGACGCCGACCGCCCGCTGGCAATAAAGGCAACAGCACAGAAAAAAAAACACACAAACAAAACCAAAAACACGAACAATAAAAATTCAACATTCTGCTTGCCCAAGAGCAAGTCGAACGGGTTGGCCCCCGCATCCAGCTGCCGCCCGCCACTCCCCTCCAAGGACTCTCTGGGGTCCAAGGGGCCGTGGCAGAAACAAAAAAGAAAACTGACACACTTTAAACTCAAATCGTGAGCGGCACAAAATGTATTCGGCTTGGGCAGAAGACGCCAGCGAGTGCAGAGATTTGAATGTGGATAACACCGATACACAGACCCACTCCAACACCACCAGACAGCCACACCACACCACAACACCACCACACCAAAAACACACACACACATGGGGTGGGCAGTTCGACATTAGTTTTGATAGACTCGCACACATGTCTATGCAAATCTTTCTTGTTGTCCTGACAAATCAGGCAGGAGCAATGCCAGGCGAAAGAAAGGCACAAATCTCATTTCCGCTTGACGACCACCAAACACCACATGTGGTGTGCATTCTGAGAGTTTATTATCCTTGACAAACTGGCTGGATTTTTGACCAACTCCTGAAGGCATCCTCGCATCGCCGTATCGGGAGTATTTTATAGAATATCAAACAATATCAAAATAGCCACAAATATACTTACTTAAAAATAAAAAATAAAATGTTTATTTACTAGATAATAATAAATAAATAAATAAATAACTCTTTCCTTAAATATACGATCTTCTTTTATTTAATTGTTAACAAAATGAAGACTAAGCAAAAAATTACTTTTCTTTGACTCGAGATGATTATAAAATATGGTTTTGAAAGTGAAGTTTCTTATAAATCTACGAGGTGCAACTTTCTTATGTTCTCGTATTGATAAAAATGTTGTATATGATTATTTGTATTTTTTCTTGCAGTTTGTTTCAGTGTGGTGGGCGTGGCAAGCTTCATGGTATTTTAGACATAGCCACAATCGTGGCAGGGTGCATTAAACAAACTATTTGCGCTTTATCAAAAGAATTTTTCACGCGCCGTTGACAAAATGAAACGTGGCAAAAACGAAATGGAGAAATGGAGCATGAAGAGCAGGAAAACTGATGGAGAGGAGGATAGGAGGACAGGTAGCCAAAGCCAGCAAAGGAAGCAAAGCAGGATGATGACGATGATGAAGAGCAGTAGGAAGTGAAACTGGTTGTGGCAGGAGCAAAAGAGGTGCCACCGACTGCAAAAACGCATGACGGAAACAGGCTTCCCGAGCGTATGGGACGAGGGGTGCGTTAGTCCAGGGCGGGGTGCTGGTGACTGGGCAGTGGGCGTTGGGGGCGTGCCGGCAATGAGTTGCTGACAAAAAATAGATGGTGCGCACTTATTCAAATTAACATAAATCAAAAGAATTCGCAGCGCAAAAAATATGAGTGCAAAGCGCCACACAGAAAGAGACAGAGATAGAGATAGAGATAGAGACAGAGACAAAGACAGAGACCCAAGCGAACACTAAGCAGAAGCGAGACGCAGAAAGCCAAATACAGAGACAGAGACAGAGACAGGGAGTGGAAAGTCAGGTGTCACAAAGTTACGTGGCACTGTTGCAGCTTTGAGGCAAATAAATGCGGCTACACTCGACTGCCTGAATAGTTTGGGAGTAAGCTAAAAAAATATTGGGCTTAGTTATGTGGAGGCGCCACATAAACTATTATCGCTTATCCCAACTAATTGCTGCTGTTTTCAGTGCAACATCATTTCGAGAAATCACATTTATTTTGGGCTTACAAATTTATGAACAGACCGAATCTGTCGCCTTCAATTCAAAGCACAAACAACGTTTTTTTTTCTTTCTTATAAACATTTCCATTCATTTTCCATACCCCTTTTCCTGTGCTTTCCTTTTCCCTTTGTGAAAAGCACTGCTCTGCTCAATCTCATGGACATCATCGGAAGCTGTTCCGTGCTGCGTATGCAAAAGTATTTTCTAAATGTAACGTTAGACGCTCTGTGTGTGTGTGTGTGTGTGTGTGTGTGTGTCAGTGACTAACGTGAGCATTTTTGTGATTTTTCATCATATATTTTTTTGTGCTTTTTTTTTTAAGCGCGTTTTTCACACCTTTTGCGTCGCGACGCTCTCACATCATTTGCCCCGTTGTTGAGCATTTCCATTTCCATTGCCACTTCCGTTTCCGTTGATTTGTTGCCGCTGCTGCAGCAACTGCTGCAGGCGAAACATGGGGCGTGGCAGGATGTGGCTGCTTAAAACGTCGCACGCAGCAGCACCAAAAGGAGCAGAACGACGTCCACGTGGACGCCACCTCCTCTATCCCTGCTGCACATAATTTGTAACAATTTTGCACCCACAGACCAAAAGAGCACCCCCCCACCCCTCCCCTACCCCAACCACCCTCCCTCATACCAACTCATATGCCAATAGGTGGGACAGGTGGAGTGGCAGTGGCAGTGGGCAGGGAAGCCGTTGATGGAAGCGTGCATTTGGCCTGAATTGCTCGAATTTAAAATAAATCCCACAAAGAGTCACCCCTCCACCAGCACCAGCACCAACACCATGCCCCAACCCCAACACCAACCCCAACCCCTACAAGAGCCTGCCTTTAGGTTTATAATGCTTCTTCATCTTCCTCCCTATTTCTTTCCCACTTTTTTTTATATTTGTTTTTTCTCTTCCTTTTTTTGTATATATGCGAATATAAATGAAATTTTTGTTGTTTGGACGTGACACATTTAGTTTGAATATATGACGACAGTCGTCGTCACTCTTCACTCTTCAGTCGTCAGTCGTCAGTCCGTCAGTCGCCAGTCGCCAGTCGCCGGTCGTCAGTCAGTCGCGCATTGGCTCGTTAAGTGGTGGGGCTGCTGTGGGCTGCGGGCTGAGGGCGGCGGGAGGCGCGCGGGAGGTTTGAGCCTTTCGCTGACTAACGTGATTTCAGTTTGATCAGCTCAAAAGCAGAATTGAAGCATCGTTTGACTTAGTTTAAAACATTGTGAATTCACTTAAGTGTGACTTAAAATTATTGGTATTTATTTATATATACATATATATTTATATTAATATTTATATATATTTTGTTTTATATTTTTAAAAATGAAACCCAGCAACTTAAGCTATTAATTAATTACCAATATTCTCTATTTATTTATTTATTAGCCATTGACTTTTGTTACGGGCTTCCAAGTTTATCTAATTATTTTCATAATTGCTCCAAATCATATTTATTCAGATGTGTTACTTTTGGTGTTCAGCTGAAAGTAATTATCTTTAGTTGTTAGACGATTTTTGTCAGACAAATCTTAAACAAGCCCACCATCAATATTTTATTAACTAATCTCAAGATGTGTCCAATTAACCCGTATATCAAATATCAATTAAAAATTTCATTATTGGTTGCATTATGTCCTGCGACTAAGTTGGACCCAACATGCCACCTATTGAGCCTATAGCTCTATAATTGCCCTGGATCTTAAACAAATTCAAGAATTTGTGTTTGGCTGATCATTTCTATTTCTTCTGAGCGTAGCTTTCCGAGTCATTTGCTTTTTCTTTTGACTTGAGAATTCCTTTACATTGTCACGAAATCGTCGGATTCCGTTACAGATTATACCAAATTTAGTCAATCTGCTCTCAAATACTAATATTTATTATTATTTTCACTTGGTAAATTTTACAATCGGTTATTTTGCCCCAAATATTGCCTAGGACTATGTCAAGACTTGCCAACACTCGCACAATTGCTGTTGAATGTTGCACCTTTCGGTGAACAGATGCGCCCCACTTTCGGTGTGTTTGTTTTTTTTAGTTCACTCCGATGATACATATTAAGTGCCATAAATCACATGTACTCAATGTCAGCTCAATGAACTGCAAGCGCCAGAGTTGGAGTCGGAGTTGGAGTTGGAGTCGGAGTCGGAGTCGGAATCAGGCATAGAGTTGGAAGTTGGAAGCCACCCACTTGGCAAACCCCTGCCGTCCTCGGTCCTCTCCGAATTTCCGATGCCTGTTTGCTATAAACTGGCGGATGCAAGTTGAGCTGGCGTCGCGTTATTTGTGAAATTTCTTGAGTACATTTCGATGATAAGCAGCAGCAGGCAAGCATGTGTGGGTGGACGGGGGAGAGGGGAGGGGAGGCTTCTTGAGTTTTCTTAACAATTTGTCATGCCTGGAACGCCAAATATGCCGAAAGGAGAAAAATGTATTAAAAGCAGCCGCCCAACAGTCGAAGATGTAGAAATGCGAGAAATGCGCAAATAAATCATTTCTTTGCATGCCTTTTTTCTAACCCAACTCTGTGTAAACGTGTGTGTGTGTGTGTGTGTGTGCGTGCGTGTGTGTGTGAGTTATCATAGATAGCAAAAGGGGGGAATGTCAGGGGATGCTTCTGGTGCGTGCTGTTGGCTGTCTGAAGTAGTTTTGGTTTCGCAGGCACTTGAAATATTTTCACGTGTCTTGAACAAATGTCAAATGCAGGGTGACAGAGGGAGAGGGAGAGGGAGGGATTCAGAGAGAGATGGCTATATACATAAATCAAAAATTGCATTTGCACAGACAGCAGGCACAGATGTGTGCTGAGTGTGCGTCTGTGTGTGTGTGTGTGTGTGTGTGTGACTGCTACTCGTGAGTGTATTGAAATGTAACGCATTTATTTTCATTACAAGCAGCCCACAAAAGTATGCTATGCAAAAAGGAGCTGCTACTGCGTGTGTGTGTGTGTGTGTATGTGTGTGAGTGCGTCACTAATGTGACAGTCAGCAGCCCTTTAAGCCGCTGCCGTCGAGCTATAAGCACTTTATTGGATCATCAGACTTATTTTGATATGTGGCCAAATATGAGAAGCAAACAAAAAAAAAAAGAAAACATGAAAACGCGAGTGCGCTGTCTATTTGTGTGTAGTGTGTGTGTGTGTGTGTGTGTTGTGTGTGTCTGTGTGTGTGTGTGTGTGTGTCTGTGACAGGCATTGACATTTTGCAAGCGCACAGGCTCATAAAACATTGTCGGGCGGCCAGCGACGAGGGCGTCGAGGATGTCCTCTCCGAGGATGTCAACTTTGGCTCAAGTTATTTTCATTTGTGTAACATTTTTGCATACTTTACGGCGCATTTGCCGCACGTATGCGTGTGTGTGTGTGTGTGTGTGTGTGTGACTGTGTGTGTGACTGTGTGTATGCATGATCTTTTGCCGACTACTTTTTGACAAATCTACTTAGGCATTTTCTTTGGTTTTACTTTGTTTATTTATGTTTATTTGTGATTTATTTCGATAACATAATAAATATCATGAATGCCTACGTGCCTGTCTCTCCCTCTATCTGTCTGTGTGTGTGTGTGTGTGTGTGAGTGTTTGCTTAAACATGTGGGTTTCGTGTATTATCCTCACTTGGCTTCACCAGTTCACTTAGCATTGAACGAGATGCCATCTTCCTGTGCACACGGAATACGTGCATTTGCTCATAATTTATGGATTAGAAATGCTTTCTATTCTTTGGATTTGATTTCAATTCGATGATAATTTATTTTTGAATACAATAAGAGTTCTGAAATCATATATGTTATAATCGCCGTATATTTATTTTTACCTTAAAATAATCGCCTCAATTCTTATAAATTCCCAATCAATTCATTTGGGATATCTATGATATTTATTTATTAAGATTAACAATTAATTGTAAAAGTTTCGAAGAATTGTTGCAAGAGTTGTTGGCTGAGCTCGCTACAAGGCGTGTGGCAGCAGTTAGTCAGTAAATTTGCATTCCAATACTCCAATCCAATCCAATCCAATCCAATCCTCGTGCCTTCGTCGCAGTCGGGGCAGCTGTCCCCCTGGGCAGCTGTCGAAATCAAATTATAGAAAATTTCCCATTAGTTTTAATGGAGGTGCTCGCAGTGCTCGCTATGCAGCGCTATCAAAGCGCTGCAGGTGAAATGTGGCAAGAGCATTTCGATAGACAATTTCTGCGTTTCCCATTTTCTTTTCAATCTCTTTACCCGCCGACCACCGACCACCGACCACCACAGCTCAAGCTGTATCACTAGTGGCCATTTTTATGTAGCTTTGCTTCGCTCTTTTTTCTCATTTTCCATTTATTTATTTTTTATTATCATCTTCTTTTTTTTGTTGTTGTTCTTTTTGCTTTCTGTGCCACACCGCACATTTGCACAGGAAACAGGAAATATCTTTGGCTGGCCGCTCGTTCTTCCTCCTTATAAATGACAACGCCTCATCGCGCAATTTGTTTACCTTACATTTTGCGGGAGGGTGGCAACAATGCTTCGTCTTATTTTTTTCTCGTTTCTTTCTCTTTTTTTTGTGTGTGTGTGTGTGTGTGTGTCTGTGTTGGTTACTTGGCCTACAACAACAATATGAAGAACATGAACAAGAACAACATCAATTTTGAAATTGCTACATTAGTGTTGCCCACTTAACAAGTTTAAGGGGCCCTCGAGTTTCGAGCATCAACTCCGCCCACACAGCACGCCTCCTCCTCCTCCTCCTCCTCCTCCTCCCCCCCCCCGTCCGTGGAATGCTGGTGGCGCCGCCGCGTTGCGTATTAAAATTAGTGATTAATTTTTACGCTGAAAATATGCAAATGTGTTGCATTGATGAATACATTCACTGGTGGATGGCATGATGCCACGGAAGAGGATGTACAGTTGGTTACGGGAGGGGGGGCATGTCGAGGCGTCACTTCATTTTCTACTTCATTGCCAAAGTTCGACGCCGAGCACTCGTCCACTGGGAATTGCAGAGCGACGGCGGCCTCTTTGTCGATTTTAACGCACTTTTCCCAAGGAAATGAAAAATTTTATGTCATATTTTTTATTTAATTTTTTCTGGTGCTTCTTTGCGTTTTTTTTCCCCTATTTTTTTTTTATTTTTTTCCTTTCCGAAAAGCGGGCAAATGCGTGGCCAGCGGCTAAAATTGATTATGGATGAACGCAGCGAGTCGCGTCGCGACGGAGCGCAATTAACATTATTTTTAATTCCGAGCTGCCCACTTTTGAGCGCCGCTAATGAAGCATGCAAATCACCGAATCAGGACGAAAACGGAAACGGGAATAGGAATACGGGGAATACGGGGAATACGGGGAATACGGGGAATGTCGAATGGACAGGGGCATCGGCATGGACATGGGGCAAGGGGCATGAGGCATGGGGCAAGGGCAGACATAGAGAGCCTGATAAGTTGTGCTTGTTGCCAGCGCGTAACTTAATTTTCTCTATTAGTGCCGGATTCTTAATCTATTTCTCTGCTTGCCAATTGATATGCTAATCTCGGAAAAAAAAAATGGAAACAAAAAATACGAAAAATTGTGTTTTGGGCGGGTGTTTCACATTTTTCAGTGCAGATTAAGAAATTAATCTGTTATGACATAATTTCAGCAACAACAGTTTACTTTTAAGCACATGACAAACTTATGTTTAGTTGGCAATGAAAACGCTTGGGAGAGTTTCACAAAATTTGACCAAATTTAGCACATTTTTTAGACATTGTTGAAATCGTAGAACACCAGACCAAAATTCTTTAATTTGTGCCAAAAGTGTTGATGGAAGAGGAGGCTCACAAGGTGGCCCAAGGGATCTAACTAGGTCGCACTGCATAAAGACCCCATAAGTAATAATAATAGTAATAATAATAGTACTAATAATAGTAATAATAATACTATTTTAATAACTAACATATGCCAACATCTCTCAGAAAAAACTCGTATTTTATAAATCTAAAAGCCAAATTCGATTGCTTCAGCTCGTTAGAAAGTTGATGGCTTGCCAAATCCTTAACGACAGGTGAATAAAACTGTGAGGTTAGACTCGTTCACAGTTAACTTGTCCTGCAAGCCAAGTGAATTGGCCAACATCTGCTCCACCTGCTCCACCTGCTCCTGTAGCAGCAGTAACCAGTAACAGTCGCCCAACCAGTCTCAGATCTGGCTCAGTTGCAGTGCATCTTTCTGTCACTTCTCTTTTTGTGATGTTTTTTTTTTATTTTTTTGTTGGGGGTCTGCTCATTGCAAATGAGCAAATGGCTTGCGTCTAGGTGCCCAAGTGCAACAACAGCATTACTGGGTTGCTGGTGTTGCTGTCTGCTTTACACCCCCACCCATCCCCCCCCACCACCTCTCCACCACCACCCACCCCCTTTGTCAACCCATTGCTTTTGCTGTTGCGTGTTGTTGTTATGCCCTTTTTGCATTAAGAAATTAAAATCTGCGCTACAAAAATGCACCGAGAACTGTTTGCCACGCGAGGCACATGCAAAGCCAAAAAGGAAAAGAGTTGGCAAGGGAAGGACACTGGTCGGGAGGGGGAGTGGGTGGGGGCAAAAGCTGCACATGTGGCGCGCTCTCAACGCCTGCTTTCAGCAAGTGTTTTGTTATTTTTGCAGAAGTTTTATAATTGCGGAAACGGCAACTGCTTCAGTTTCAGCAAACACACTTCGTGGCTGCAGCTGCAACTACAACAGGAGCCCAAAGACTCGGCGGGGCAGCGAGAGACTTGTATCTGAAACTCCGGCGGAGTCTGTTGCGTTGCTCAAGTGTTCAATATGCGGCCCGGCAGCAGTTGGAGGCGTGAGGCAAGCAAACTTGCAAAACTTAAAGTTATGGACGCGTAAATTGAAAATACACACGAGGGCAAAACACACACACAGATATATGTATATATAGCAAATATATATATTTATATATATATATATATATCTGGTTTATGCTGCTCTCACACATGGCAGACAAATAGCTGAAACATGTAGCGAGTTGTGCTTCACATTATTGAAACTATAAATTTCTAGAAGCAATCTTTGCGGCTAGACAATGCCAGGGCGCTGAAAGGGGACAGAGATGGGGATGGGGACGGGAACGGGGACAGGGGATCGGGGGAGTGGGGCATGCAGGTCCTGTAGTAACAGAGGACCAACAGGCGCGCCAGTTTATATTTGTGTTTGCATTGTAGTTTTAAGCACCGCGTCCTTTTGATTCCTTTCCTTTGGCACGTTGCGTCGATGTTGTGGTCGAAAAGTTTTCTCATTTCGCGTGGCAGTTCCAGTTCCATTCCCACAGCACCACCTCCCCCACCACCATATGGAATTCCTGCTGACTACGCCAAATGTTGGCAACTCCAGTACACAAATTCCAAGATCTCCGCTTGTTAAGATAGCACCTAACATACTTCATTACGAATACACGAGAAAAACTCAAAAGAAAATTATAATCCCATAAATATAGGAACTTTATTTACCTACAAATATAAATATAAATTAAGAAATATATTGATAAGCATTTTTAAAGAATTAACTAATTTGTTCTAATATTTTCGATATGGATGCAAAAGGAATATATCTTTCAAGTATATTTATTTAATATAATAAAAAACACATTCAAAGATCAGACTTTATATAAAATAAATATATAATATAACTGTTTCTTTATTGGAGGGGTTTATCTTTAAGATGACACAAATATTTTCCCGTAATATAATTTAATAGAGGTAATTAATCTGGATATTTATTTTTGCGCTCATTGCACTTTTTCCCCTGCTCCCAAAAACAAAAATTTCCTCAGAAAAAAGAACGTTAGCTTCTTAAATAATCACTTGCAGACTCGTTGGATATGTATGTATGTGTATGCATACGTACATACATACATACGTATTTATTTATGCGCAGATACATTCTTGGAACGCAATTTTGCCTTAGCGTTGATATCATCTTGGCCGGGAGGGAGCCACATTGGGCATGTTTGTGTAGTGTATTAGCGCATCAAAGAAATTGATAATCTCTTAATAAGCAGCGACCAAGACGGCCGAGCAAACAGAGCAGCCCTGCCCAAATCCTTGGGACTTTTTCCATATTAATAATCTGGAGGGAAGCCCAAAAGCCAACAAGCGAGCATCGTGACTGCAGCGAACTTCAAAGTGCCCACAGCTGGACACGTGGACACATGACCAGATGCAGGACCGCCCAGATATCAATCCCATAGACTTAAGGGACTCTCTCTCACACTCTCTCTCTCTCTGTCAGCCTCTCTCTCTCTATCCATCTCGGTTGGCAGTTGAAGCAGAGTTTGCTAACAAGACGCCTGCCCCATTCTTGGCCCGTTTGACACGCACACAAATCACTTGATTCAATCATCTCGAAAATTGATAACATGCCATTTACAAATGACATCGAGAATGGGCCGAGGGGGGCGGGGTGCGTGGCTAAAAAACGGCAGCCCACAAGTATGCAACAAATTATTTATGGGCAGAAAAAGAGCAGCCAAGAGAAAAAAGCAAGAAAACAACCGACAAAAAAAAAATAGAAAAGAAATCAAAATTAGGACACGTGCCACAAGTTGACCAAACACCACAGCCAAACAATGTGCAGCACATCACCCCAGCAAAAAGCAACCCTAATTGAGGGATGTGGAGGAAGAGGACGTTGTCGGGCGGCGGGGCTGGGGGGTGCGGCATCGTGGCGTTTGAGCGAGCGAAAGTTGCAGCCAAAAGTGAAAGTGAACTAAAACGTTTCAACCGCACTGTGGCACGCACTTGCCCACGCACACACGCACACACCCTCAAGCATACCCACTTGGAAAACACACACCCACACACTCACACACACACACACACACTCACTCGCTCACTCACTCACAATTCCCGGCACTCATTTGCGATGCCCTGCACGCTGCTCCTTTCCATTTCAATTTGAACTCATTTCTTTTTCCTTTTTTTTCCTTTACATTTTCACGCTTTTCTTTTTCTTTGCGTTTGGCTCACAATCTGAACAATCGGTCCGGCTCAATTGGACAATTGATTTGAACGCATTTGCGTGTTTGCCCCAAATAACTGCAAATTATTTTCACTGCGTGTCCGCGCCACCCACCTCCCCCCTCGTTTCCCTTCTCCCGCACACTCCCAACTGTGCCATAACCATTGGCAGTGAATTCCATGGACATCTCCCATCATTGAATCAGCTGCTCCCCGCCTGGCAATACGGAATCAAGTTAAGTGATTCGCTACGTGCTGCTCTTCTGCGTCCAAAAATCATAAAAAATGCCAGAGAGTAGAGACGGAAAACAGGAAATGTATAAAAAACAATTTCCTTGAAATACAATTGTTGCAATTATTTGATAAGTGAGTGAGCAATTTTAAGCCTAAATAGTTCAATAGCTCTAAATTTATTATTTAATATTATTCCACTTTCAGTGATGATTCAAGCAAAATATTTATTTAATGCTAAACACAATTCTTGAGGTAAGTGAGTATCAGGATGAGCATCCTAAGCCAAGCTATAATGAATGATCTTCAAGGCCTCAGTGAATATTGAACCTGATTCAAACAACTGATTGTGGCTTAATAGTTTCATTCAACCCGTTTGCTCTTTTGCAGTTAATAAAAGACTTCAAAGTTAAAATAGCACTTATATAGAGCAATCGAACCGAAACCGGTCGAGGACGAGGACGAGTGTCAGCAAAAGGAGCAACAAAATGACTTGGGTAAACTTTAATAAATAGACTACGAGGAAGAAACTCGAAGCAGGAGCAGAAGCAGAAGCAGAAGTTGAATAGTCGAACAAACAAACCCAGGGTAAACAGCTCAACAACAATGGCCTTGGGTCAGTTATGCTCTTCAGCAGGTGGCGGGGATGGGGTAGGGGGTCCTGGGATGCGTTTGTCCCAATGAAAAAACTGACCAAAAGTCAGCAACACTTAAGCAAAATGTCAAATACACAAATAGCAAAATGAAAATGCCCTCCGGGGTGCATTTGCTGGTTGCGAATGAATAGTTTCGTTACAGCAATGAAATGAAGAAAAAGGTTGAACCCCAAACCCAAATCGGAATACGAATGCCAAGCCGGAACCCAGGCCGAGGCCCCACGCCCCTTTTTCGACCCACGTATCGATAGTTTCGGAAGCAAAGTTTGTCAAAACAAAACAAAAAAAAAAAAACAAAAACAAAAAAAACCAAAAAACAATATAATCAAAAAACAAGTGAGAAACAAAAACAAAGTGACAATAACAAGCACAAATGGATGCTTCTGCTTATGACAATGGACTTGCCCCAGCACCCCAACACACCCCGCTTTGGCCAGGACAAAAGCAGAATCTTCAGACGCCGCAGACGCCGTCCGCCGTCCGCCGTCCGGTTGACATCCGGTATAAATGTCAAACGGCAACTTTGACCACAAAATACATGTTGGGTCAATGCATTGACAAAATGTGTGACTGACCAGTAAGCCAAATATATTCATAGCCTGACTGATTTCAATTGGGCCAGGGGCATTGTTTGGGGACAGTTACCAACTGCTCACTTAACGGTTGCCCCCTCCCCTCCCTCCCCCATACCAAAATTCAAATGTTGCCTGCCTCACAAGGCTAGTCTCGACTTTCAAATGCACTTCAAATTTTAATTCAAATAAAGTTATTAAATAAAAAAATAGTCCAAAACAACCTAATTATTTTGAATTTTTTTTTTATGAAATTGTTGCAGTAAATTTATTTTAAAATAGTTAATTGTTTGGAGACATATATTTAATTTTTAAAAGTGTAGTATACAACAAATAATTTAAAAGAACAGACAACCTGCTCATCTTTTGTGTGTTTAAGACTTGTTGTTAAATAAATAAATAAATAAATTAAACAAATTTTCAACAATCAATTATCAATCTACTTACGGAGATCGATTCTTTTAAAATGCAATTTTCGAATTTTTAAATAGAAAAATCATATGATTTTTCGCATTATAATTATGTCAATCAAGTATGTTTTGTGTGTGTGTGTGTGTGTGTGTCCTTAGCACTAATATGCCACCATTTGGGGCAGTGTATTAAAAATGGTTGCAGCCGCAACTGTCATGCTGCTCATCTGTTTACCCTGGACAACAGGCAAACCAAGCCAAACTAAACCAAGTGCGTCGTTTAATTACAAAACGAGCAACGCATAAAACCCGACTCAACTTTGGCCAGGGTGGGCAGGTGCAGCAGTTGGGGCAAGTGGGGCAAGTGGGCATGGCATGGCAGAACCTGGTGACGGGGACAGCAGAGCAGAGCAGAGCACAGCACATGCTAGTGGAACTTGAACGGGACACAGACTGGCGCAGACATGCGGCATTGGTAGCGTTTGTGATAGTCGTTGCAGTGGCCGTGGCAACACTGGCAACACTGGGCACAAAACGGTGACAGCCCTGCCATTGTCTGCCGGGACCCATCTCGGGCTCTGCGCTCAGCGCTTGACATTTGCAATATTTGACATTTAAGTAAAGGCATAAATTTGTGTTTAATGAAAGTCCAGAAGTCCGCCTCCGCATCCGACTCCGTTTTTGACTCCAACTCCGGCTGGGACCTTATGCTTCAGTACCAACCACCAAAACCAAATTTGGAGTCAAGCACGCGTGTGTGCGTGCCCCATGCACCATCTGACCAGATACGTCAATGCCAATGCCAATGCAAATCCCAATCCCAATCCCAATGCCAATGCCGATGACTATGATGATGACGAAAGGAATAGCAATAGATGTGCCCGGAGCTGTGGCCTAGGCCATTAGGAGAATCAGATGTTGTCCACATGATTTCTGAGTTGGGCTCCGCGTAGGAATCCTGTGGATTTACTTAACTAAGAAGCTAAACAATTTTATACGTTTTTAAGGATTTAATCAGCTTAATTTTCAAGTTTTTTCAACTAAAAACTTTCAATTTAATTATCATCTAGTTTTTGTTAGTCACTTTAAAAATCTTAATTAACTTGCAGCTTAACTTTGTAACTTTTATTTGATTTATTTGTGATGATGTAACTTCATTAATGTTAGACGAATTATGCAAAATTACGCAAAAACTTACAATAAGGAATATACATATCTGAGTACAATCGTCAAACGTTGTCAGGAATAAATCCATAATTTATACAATTCACAGATTCAACCAATCCTCGGAACAACAAATACTTGTTGGATGGAGGAGGGGAGATGGTTGTTCCAGTGTTGGTAATTGAAAACTTAAAATCTACTCTACAAAATAAATAAAGTGCAATTAGCATGATTTGAATTAGTTAAGTAGCAGGTACAGTAAAACACCGATAAGTGCTAAAATGGACCAGCATCACACAATATAAACCTATCGAATAATAATTGTAATTTAAACAAAATTAATTCCCTTAATTATTCTCAAATAAAAATAAATAAATTCTTATGTGAAAGAGCTTTGCCAGTCACCTGCCTTAAGTCACTTAGTTGGCAGCAAGTGAAAGTTTAGTCAAGTTCCACTGTACTTAGTGCAGCAGAAAGTTGTGGAAAGTGCTGCAAGTGGCTTGGGCTTACTTTTTGGCACAGAAATTTGGCATTGACAATGGTGTGGAGGGGGGGGGGGGGGGGGGGCAGCTGCTGCCGAAGACGTGTGTTAGATTTCACATATGCACACACACACATGCACACATACATACATATATATACATACATACATACATACATACATTCAGCCTCACATATGGTGTCTTTTGTTTATCTTGCACACAGCGCTGAAGCGACGACAATGCGACGTGGTTGCCAGAGCCACTCAAAGCATTGGGTGGGGGGTAGACAAGGGGCAACTCTTTTTGGCAAGTGCTCCTTGCACGGCCACGCCCACTGCGAGAGAACTGGTTGTGAGGGGGGGGAGGCGGGCCATAGACAGGCAGAGCTAACAACAGCAAAGTGCAATTATCGCAAATACCTTAAGGTTTACATCGTCAATGTGAAAGTGGGCAGGGGTGAGGGGGAGTGGCTGCTTCTACCGGGCCACAGGTGTGCCATGGTTCTTGCCACATGTGTATATGTGTGTGTGTGTGTGTGTGTGTGCGTGCCATGCCGTTTGTCTGTTGCTTTGTCCTTCTGTTTACCCAAGTGCTTTGTATTGAAGTGCATTTTGGCATGTAATTTGTAGTTCTTTGCTATTTGATTTTTGAGCAGAGCGTTCAGATCCCTCCAGATGCCTCCCTCCCGCCGCTGCTGCACAACATGCCCAGCCCAGCCCAGCCAGACAACTCACTCAGCAGCAGTGACCCACCCGCTCACACCGGTCCGAGAGAGCTCCCCAGCTCCAGCCTGGGGAGCAGACAACCTAAGCCTGTTTTATCTCGACGATGTCTCGACTCTGATTTAAAATCGTTTAACGAACTTGTGCGAATCGCTGATTATTGCTGAATATTGCTTGGGCAGCCACAGCTAATTCCAAGGAGAGGCAGCAGATGGAGCAGAAGAAGCCTCAGCTGCCCAACCAAAGTCAGGTGTTGGCTTCATCACTGGAAGCTGTCATAGGCATATGGCTATTGCGCTTAATTAGCTACTCATTGATTGCAAATCTTGGCATCTGACATCTACACAGTGCAAAATCTATGGGTGTCTATTATTATTATTATTTGTATTATTATTATTATTTAATACAATTTTGTTGACTGATCATATTTATTGCAATTCTACTTTTTGCATACAAATATGATTTTAAGTAAATATGGAAAACAACTTAAGTGGAACTTAAACTGTTTGACGGTGTACATTAATCTGCTGGCAGAGGAATCGATCGGGCGATCTTTGGAAGCAACTAAGCTGAGCACCGAAACACGTTCAAATCTACAGCAAACAGCGGCTGACGATCGTTTTGTCGATCTTCTCGTGGTGACGAGGCAAACGGGGAGCAGGGTTTGGCGACGAGGAGGAGACGCCTTTGATGTTCGATAATTGCAAATTCCATGTGCATGTTTCAGTTTGCATCAAATCGTCGTGCAATGATCGGATTTAAATCAGCGACTGTAGCGCAACTAAATTGATCTTTTATCGCTTCAATGACGCTGCCAACAAGAGAAGCTGGCCAGAAGGCCACAACATGGACGTGGAGAGGGGAGGGGAGGGGAGGCGGGGCAGACAGGCTGCTGCTGCTGCTGTTGTTCAGTTGTGGTAGCCAGCGCGTGAAAGCTTACAAAATACGACAGCGCACAGAAGCGCATAACTCAGAGCTGAAGTTGGAGGGGGATGGTGGATGGTGGATGAGGGTGGAGGGAGGGGGGAGGGTGGCGACTTGAAGGGGGAAACGAGTCTGAACGGATGGATCGACGATCGCGATGCGACGTTCACGCGCTCTGGGATTAAATCGGAAGTTATGCGAGTGTCAAAAGCTTGTTGCGGTGCTCCGTGGCCTTCTTGATTGGTGCCAGGTGATGAGGTAAAAATTGTTACCGTATCGAATGCGGATTAAAATCAGCTAAACAAGTTGCCAGACATGGCCAGATCGGTCAGATCGCTCAGCTCGGTCAATGCAACGACACAAAAAAAAAAAAAAAAAACACTAAATAAATCATACACAAAACGTATCAATTAAATCCCAGTGTTGTTCAAGAAAACCCCCCTTTAGTGTCTTCTTCTTCTTCATCATCTTCTTCTTCTTCTTCGGATTGCTCTCTAATCAGCTACATTTCAAGTGGCAGCAGCTAGAAAAACACTGAACAAATCGCCTCAAAATGGAAAGGATTAAACAAGTAAATCACTTGGCTCTGTTTGTGGGACACTTTCTGCCCCGGCTCTGACTATGAGCCAAAAAAAAAGGGTTGCCCACACCAATTAATGAGTTAAAAATGGTACTGCATTCATTCAATTGTGAATGAAAGGAAGAGGCATCTTTCGATGCCCCCAGCCCCAGCCCCAGCCCGACTCACCACCCACAAGCAGCTGCAGCAAAAGGCTGACCAAAATTAATGAAGATATTTTGCTGTCGTCGTCGAGGGCTTGCAGGAGGCATGCAGGCGGAAGGAAGGGGTCCTGATGGGGTCGGTGGTGTGATAAAGAAAAAAATCATTTGATTTTTAATTACGCTGATTTATTTTTTTCTTCTTTGTGCCTTTCATTTTTGTTTTATTTTAATATTAGAAGCGAAACTGAAACAGCTTGGCATAGCAAACACCTTGGAAATTAATACTCGAGCGTCGAGCGTCGAGCATCGAGCAGAGCCCGCAGCTGTGAAAGATGCGAAGATGCAAAGTCTGACGAGTGCTGCTGGCCAAGCGGGTCGGGAGTTGCGGGAGTAACGGGGGGTGGGCGCGAGCCAAGTGAGCCGCCGTCGGGCTCTTCCTTGGCCACTTGAGCCACTTGGAGCGGGTACAGGCATTGAGTGGCAAAAGTGGGAAAGGGGGGAGACGACAACTGGCCCTGACCCTGGCACGCACGAAAGGGTTTCAACTTAATTAAACCGTTTCTTTTTTTTTTACTTTTTTTTGGGTTTTATTTTTTATTTTATTTTTTTTTCAGTTTTTGGCTGCCTTTTGACGGCAACTGGCAGCTAACTGGCAACTGTCAACGCATCGGCCGAGCCGAAAAGTGGGCACAAATTGACATCTAAAGTGCTTAACATTTTCTTTAATTAAGTGTGACAAACTGTGGGCAAAACAAGAAACTGTCAGACAACCCTCAACCGTCCGGGGCGGTTCTGAGCTGAAACCCCTTTCCAAACCCGCTAATACTCACCGGGTATGAGCAGTTCATAATGACGATCTGCATTTCAGGTGATGAACCGATACTCTAAAATTGTTATTCATATTATTCTGATATGCGATAAGCTTAGAGGGAAACTTAGGAACTTATCCTAGCTACTATCGATATTGTTATCGACATGAATCAATTGATAACAAATACGTGCTTCTTATAACAGAAGCAATGTTTTGAACTATACCAAGATGATGCATGTGCCCCTTTCTGAACTAGATTGATAGCCAAACAGTGCTTTTTTCCTATATTTCCATTTAACTGAGTTTAATAGAGAGCCCAACTAAGTAATTTACATCGATTTCTTTGATAAACAAGCGAAACTATCGCGACTTGGAGCAGTACACAATTGAATTGGTTTATTTATTTCATTGCAGCTGCAGTCCCTGGCCCTGATTTTTGCTGGCAATTCGCTGGTCTTTTGGCCGGTGGCCATTTAGTGACTCACTGCACAGGAGCTGCCCACGCCACGATCTGAGCTGCGTCTCTGGCTCAATGGCAGTCATTTGGAGCTCGTAAATAAGCAGAGTGGTGCATTAATAGTTGCTGATTAAGCAGCGCCTACGAGAAATTAAAATTAAGTAATTTAGCTCAACGACTCCTCCACGGCATCTCCACGCACAGCGGTGTTGGTGGGCAGCAAAGACAACTGCATATCTGAAACCGAACCGCGAACCGGTTCTGCAATCGCACAAAAATGTGACCAACTAAATGGATCGGCGATTTTGCGAATACCTACGAGCCAACTTAGGCCAATATTCGAAAGATAGCAAAATCATGATCAATATTCAAAATAAATTCTAGAAAATTATAAAAAAAAAAAACAAGTAAGAATGCTGTAGTCGAGTGAGCCCGACTACGATATACCCTAACCCCAGCTGTTAAATATGTTCTAATATTGTTGGCAAATTTCCCAGGGAGGTATCGAAAAATTAAAGCAAACTTGATTTGCCCCTGGTATACAAGAACCTATATTCTCTAACCTATATATTGTAAAATATATAAATATATATCTTCTTATTGTATTTATTTACTTAATGTCAATGGCCCAACACAATTAGCCAGGCGTAGTGATGGAACAGCGATGAGATGGCTATGGCAAATGGCTACAATAAAATGGCATAAATAATAATCAATTTGAAATCAAATTGTTGTCGGGGGCATAAGGGGAAAGGAGGACGTCGACGTCTTTGCCAAAAATCAGAATTGATGATTATTGCTTTTTGACAGAGATTCGTTGGCGAGGCGACAATAAAAACGACAACACTGTGTGGCAAAAGGGGGAGGCAGATGCAGAGACTGAGGCAGAGACAGAGGCTCAGGACCATTTATGACCAAACTTGGCAAAGACATGTGTGTGTGTGCGCGCGTGTGTGCGTGTGTGTGTGTTAGTATCAATAAAATAGCCACAGACGCTGGACCAGGCAAAAATATTTATGTGCATGTTATAGTAAGTGCAAAATAATAGCCGTTAGGGCCGGGGCTACTATACACGAGCCAAGGCAAGAAGCGCAAGCAGTGGCAGAAGCAGGACAAGATTCAGAGGCAGGACGCCGGACGCAGGACGCAGGGGCAAAGGGCACGTAATACGAGCTGGACGACAGGCGGTTGCTTCTAGCACTAAAATGTTTCTACAATTACCAGAGAGTATCACATGCGCATATATAAAAGTGTGTGTGTTGTGTGGGTGTGTGTTTGTGTGTTTGTGTATGTGTGAACGTGTATTTGCTGGGCAGCGGGCAATAATGCACTCGACACTTTTATTTCTTTTTCATTAGCCCAAAAGCGGCGACGAGGACGAAGCCAACGGAGAATGCGTTCAACCACCGCCCACCGCCCACCCACGCCCACCGCCCACCGCCCACCCACGCCCACCGCCCATCGTCCAACGCCCATCGCCCTTCGACTCGAGCGCTGTCCGTTGTGGAAGATGAACGCCTCTTGGTTTTATGCCGTGACCTTCACATGTGTCGGACCTGTGACTGGAGATACTTATGGGACCTGGCCGTTGCCTCCCAGGCAGCTAAGCGACTTCCAGAAATTCAGAGCCATTCGCCAATCGCTATTCGCCTTTCGAAAACGGTTTAAAATGAAAGTCGAAGCACAGCTGAGATTTGGCAAATATGGAATCCAGATGAAAAATATGCTAAATACGGTCTATAAACATACAATTATAAATCTGAATGTGTGCTTTAATAACACTTAGAGCTGAAGACACACCAATATGTGTGTGGACGTGTCAATTTCATGAGCAAGTTAAACAAATATGAAACGTCAAAAATAGTAGAATATGAATACATGAGGCACATGAGCGTGGCACAAGCCGATCTTTGAAGGACATTCCCAACAAGCTACCAACCAAAATTGGAGACTGTATCCATAAAATTGTGGGAGATATGTGGCTTTATCGAAAAAAAAAAAAAAAAAAAATATACTATATACGGTACTGTATATACGGTATCATAGTATAAATATAGGTAAAGTATTATGTACAAATCAATTAAAGAAGCCTTTTAAAATTGCTAACAATTAATTTAACACTAATCATATTTAAGCATTAGGCGATATACTATGCTGATTATATTTTTATGTTCACTTAAAATTTTAAACTAATTATTAAAGTTGTTTGTGGCTAAAGTAAAAAGTTAAGCAGTGGGATGAATATATAAAAAAAGTAAAAATAAAATATAAGTAGCAATATTAAAATGTTGTTTTTCCCCAGTTAAGGTGTCACATTTCGTATATATTTATATATTTAAGTATATATCAACAAATCCCAGCCAGTTGTTAATTTATTTTAGTGCACACCACAATGTTCTTAGTGGTTTTATTTTTATTATTGTTTACGTGTCAGATACTGCTTTAATATGCTGGCATCGATGCGAGAGCTGCCTGTATTTACTAGATGGTAGTTTTCTGATTTTTTTCTGCTTTTACTTTTGTGGAAATCTATAAATTTCCGGATTTACAACATTGATGCTGCACAGTTGGGAAGGAAGTTCCGCCAGCTCCATTTGGGAAGGAATTCACGCGTCCTTTTATTTGTTTGCAATCGTTTATTTTGGCTGCGGGTCGAGGGCGAGCCACAAATTGCTGGGGCTGTCATAATTTCTAATACCGGAACGGAATTGCAGATAGGCGTCTGTTCCCATAACCCTAGTTTATTGTATAATAATGTTGTAGCTAAAGTAAGTGTGTGCGTGCCTCTGGTTTAGTGTGTGTGTATGCGTGTGTGTGTGTGTGTGCGTGTGTCAGTATGTGCTTGTCATTGGGGGCCAATAGTTTGCAATTAGCGAAGAGGGCTATAAAAACGGCAATCAACATAAAACTAATCGAGAAAAATTCTCGTAAATGCTCTTCAAAAAGTATTTCTTTTCCTTTTTTTTTTTTAACATATTTTAGCTTATTTCAAATTATTTGCTTAGCGATAAGCGGCGGATTTGCTTGAATTCGCTCTGGAATTGATTGGATCATCTGTCCAAATCCTGGACGAGGGGGAGAGCACCGCTGCGGGGCTACAACTGCAATGCTAAGTGTAAAATTTAATTGAACACACAACTGTGGACCTTATCATGCCGAAACCTCTATCCACTCCTTCCCCATTCCTTTCCCATTCCCTTCCCTTTGGCTGTCCACAGCAACTGCGCACATTTCCCACCGCAAACGGAAAGGAAAATACGAAAATCAAATACGAAAAAAAAGCAGAAAATCTATTAAAAAATGCCAGCAAAAGTAGCCCAAAAACAAAAAAAAAAAAAAACAATGTTTCGTATGCGCGTTGTAACGTACAAATTATGTAAACAAAGTGGTTGGGGGGTGGTGGGCTGGCGGGGCGGGGGGTAGAGGTAGGCAAGAAATTATGAGCCTTAAGGGTATGGGCTAGGGGTCGAGGAAAATTGGAGGCTGGGCACAGCCCGAGCAGCAGATGAAAAATACGACCCTAGGCAATATTTACAATTAAAAAATTAACGTAAAACAGACGAAGAAGATGGTGCCAGGGGGCGGGCAAAGGGCCCTTGGTCAAAAAACTGTAAAAAAGCCCTAAAATCAATACGAAAAAAAACAAAAAACACACAAAAAAATACAAGAAAAAACGCTGATAAAACATGAGAAAAGTATGAATGTGGTTTGAGGGATTTTTTGCGAGGCCTAATGGAAATTGTATTTATCTCGTTTGAAGTTTTTCGGGCATACTCGTAAAAGCCACCACCAACACCACGAGCAACAAGAGCGACACCACCATTAGACAGAAACCACCCACCCAACCACCCACCCACCTCCCAGCCGCTACACCGGCAGCGACACTTGGCCTCACCTTGCCCACGCCTCCGCACCAACCCCGCCCCCAGCAAACACAAGCCCGCTGGGCAGCCTTAAGCGTTTTTATATAAATTAACAACAACAACACCAACAACAACACCAACAATAACAAGAGCTTCAGCTAAGCACAAAAATTATCAAAAAAACGAAATGAATATTTTTTTGGTAATTTTTTGGTGGTTTTCCTCAAATATTCCTTTAAATACCCTTTGCAACAAACAAAAATGTGAACATAATTTTTGAATATATTGAGAAAACTATAATTAAATAAATTAAAATAATAAAATAGATTTCAAATTTACATAGTTCTTGCATCTAAAAAAAGAGTATTTTTTAGTCGTTTCAAAAAGTATTCATTTACGGTTAAAAAAAATATGAATACAAAAATGTGTTTAAGAATCTTCATAGGTAATTTGTTGGGCTGGTATTCTGTACTTTTATGGATGATTCGGTATTGGTCTGCTCCTGCTGATGGTGGTGGTGGTGGTGCTGGTGGTGGCTTTTGCCGATCAGTGGACTACTTTAGGCGGAACAACATTCTGACTGACGGTGAGAATTGAAATTGGCATTAAACTAGGTATGCCCAATCTAAGAAGTAAAATGAACAAATGGCCAAAAGCATGAGGATATTTGCCTTTAACAAAAAATACTGGACGAAATATTAAATTTGAAATAGTTTCATATTTATAAAATTAGTAGTTAGTATTTTGAATAGATCTTAAAATTGCAATTTTAAGCCAAAAGGATGAGGAAGAGGAGAAGTACGAAGATGAGGAGGAGGAGGAGTAGGAGGACGATGAAGTAGCAATTAGAAGAGGAGGAAGATGAATAGGAAGGAAACAATTTCCTCCACGTTATCGATAACTGTCGATAACTTCATCTTCCCTACTTCCCTAAAGCTCTTCAATATACCCTCGCATAGAGAACCTACTTCTGAAATACAGATTCTTGGGCACCAGTTACTTACAGTTACATTCAATGATAAAATCTGCGAAAATTGCGCTCAAGTCATAAAAAGGTCTCACGGATTTTACAATAAACATATCTCGATCTATTTTGGAAACTCAATATATCATATACCTTCGGTATCATAGTACAAAAAGATGAAAATTCCTAAATTCGTATATGCAATTTTGGTTCCGCTTATGTAATAAATTAATAGTAATTCAATTGAAGTCTAAAATGTTGCATTAGATTATAAAAATTATTATAAGCACATCAGAATTATCAATTATTCATTTGCACCAAAATTTGTGTTAATTTTCGTATTATTAACAACAAAAATAGTACAAAACAAGAGAGAATGTTGTAGTCGGAAGTAGCCGACAGCGATTGCTATGATACCATACTTTGTGTGCA